>RYFJ01001029.1:0-315161 GCA_003991445.1 Oryza meyeriana var. granulata | reverse complement strand
CCAAAAGGTAACAATTCACTGCAAAGATGAGACATAATCCTTAAGTATAAAAAAGTAT
Organism: Oryza meyeriana var. granulata; assembly: GCA_003991445.1. Classification (NCBI taxonomy): domain Eukaryota; kingdom Viridiplantae; phylum Streptophyta; class Magnoliopsida; order Poales; family Poaceae; genus Oryza; species Oryza meyeriana. The sequence continues at coordinate 315,103 of RYFJ01001029.1, read as the reverse complement.
CTTTGCAAATCAAAGCATAGCAACAACCATGCAATTAATCAAAAATTTCAGATTAGTAGCAACATGAAAGCACCTTTCAACTCTAATTGTATCGTCCTAGCATTGGTCCTTTTCCCTTCTTTGCGAAAAACATCTTAGCTACTTGCTGATTTTCAGACTTAGATCATTAATCTCCTCTCATTTTAGTAGGCACTATCACGTTAGAATTCAGCAGAGTCACTGCGGGGATAGCAACTCCATCTCGTACCATTATGTGTAAAGTAATGTTAGTATCACCACGATCAAAACATCACTCATCAATCCAGCCTGAGTCAACCAGCAACAATCTGCTTGCATAGCATTAATATCAAAATGTACTATCAATTTAAATCAACGTAAAATGCACCCTCGAACAAGCTTCCTTACTTTAACTACCACAAGAATTAAACCATTGGATATAATGGCCGGAATGTGTTGGTATGCCAAACCAAGCTTCTCAACTAAATCAAACAGCAAGATGCTACAGCTCCCACTATCAAATGAACAACACGCATCTATCATGACCACAAAACCTGGATTGGAACAAGTTAGGTGCTTATTTGCTCCCCTCCTCTTTGACTTACACCACCGTTGTCTTACAACCTCAAGTACTGCTTTATCACAACACCTATTTGCCCATACCGTCATCGTGTGTTCTTCATCTCCATTGTAGTGCAAGCTACTAATTCTTCTTCAACGTCACTGGCACTATTAGCCACCATCATTGTAGCAATTAGAACTCCTGTCGGGCAATCACGTTGCACATCCCCCTCCCCTTCACTAAGCCATTGGATATCTCTGTTCGCCCATGAATCCATCAATTTATGAAACTTTTGCGTGCCTGCGACACAACAGATGTACCACCTCTAGCACGGGAGTGCGCCGATGCCTCTATCGCAGCCCGAAGTGGTGAAGGCGTAAAGTCCAAAACAATGGGGGACTTTTTCGCCCAAAAGAGGCCCGATGTAGACTAGCCCCAATTATCTTTCATTGGTTCCTCCCTGCAATTCCGCACTCAACAGAGCGCAGATGACCACTGGTTAATAGAATTGTATCTTTATAGCCAATTATTTCTGAATTCACGTCTCAATCCCCCATAGAACCGAACCATCTTATCCTTCCCATCCTCGACCTATCAACACAACCATGCCTATTATAGTTCCTAAAACTTCTATAGACTTATCACCTTGGTACTACGTTGAACTTTTTCACAAATCTTGTGTAAGATGAGGAAAAATCTACCCCGCATAGCTCACTTTATCTTAATCCCATGTTCAGTCTAGCCAATTTAACTAGCCACCTCCACCCCCAAAGAATAGCAAAGTCTTCAACTCACTATTTGCTTACCTAACCTTATGAATTTCCAGAACTAGATTAGGAATAAAGTCTTGCTCTACAGTCATCTTCCATCTTAAATAACCTCAGGGTCATTATTTCAAAAAGGAAGGCAAGGTAAATTTTGACTTAGCAAAAGATCATCATTACCCTCACCTCGTTGGCGTTACCTCCCAACCTTGCCGGTTTGAATCCACCGTGTCGAGGCAACTCGTCACCAATTGCAGACGTTGCGTCCACTATTGCGGCTCGCTTCTTCATTACCTCCTCATCATCAACAAAGTGTGTGTTGTACGGTTTGCCGCCAACTCTCGAGCGTTAAAGCGGGTAAGCTCCTCACTATATTCTAGAGGTCTTCCCGCATAGCATTCATGGTAGCTATATTTTCCTCAATCTTCTGATTAGCTTAGGATATCTCTCTTTTGAAGCACAATCAGCGAAATCATTCACCTTACCTGCCATGGTAGTAGAAAATATGAACAAACAGCACAAAGGTATGATCCTATCAACTACTAGGTACTAGAACACACTCTCAAGTGTCTTACCTTACTCTTACAAAAATCTTATCAATTGAAGCAGGCGGTATGACTCGGAGAGGTGGGATGTTTGACGACGGTAGGGGTGCGATTGCGAGGATCAAATCTGTACTGATAAGAAGTTTGTGGATCTCGGGAGGCTCAAAAGTATGGTAGCAAGGATTAGCAAAAATTAATAACAGAATAGCAACGCTGAATAAGTGTCCCAAATGCTTGTAGCAGTTGCTGGCCGAGACACATTCCTAGAACCAGCCTAACAAGCAAGAGTAAGAAACAAAGGACTTGGAACAGCTCTCTCTCACCAGGTCTCTCAAATATCTCAAAAGATCAGCAAGACTGCTTACTGAAACAACTCTTTCAGCAAGTCTGCACACTTCTTTTGTTCTAGTTTGCTTATCACTTTCTTTTTTTTCTTGATCTCTCTTTTTTGTGATATATTTGTTCCTCAACTAGGAACTCAAAAACAGCAAAAACCTTAGGAAGAAGCAGCTCAAGCCGATGTAAGATGTGACCTGGAGAGATTTGTGAGCATGCTTTAAAACTCGTGCTGGAACTTCGGGGCTCGAAAACTCAGTCTTGTAGGCCAAATTTCGCTATTTTAAATTGGCCGAACCTGACGAAAAGAATGTAGAATTTTCTGTAGAACGTCCGTAGATATAAATTTGCCTGATTTCGAGTCTGTATGCAAAAGTTTATGGCTGTGTTAAAAAAGATAGTGCGAACTAGGGTTTCGCGGCTCAACCTTGTTGCTCCGGCTAGAGTATAAGTACCAATAGGTCAAGCGGGGCTGACAAGGAGGCTAGCGATGCAGGGTGATTGACACAAGGCGGCTTGCAACCTATCTAAAAAGGGTTGTGAAAGCGGGTTAAAAGCTCAAGACCGCTTGCAGTCTGAAACCGAGTAGAACTCGATCTCCCAAGGTAACCTCTTGCGTAACGCAACAGCTAGAACTAGAACCATGAACACGACTCTAAACCAGCGACCACTAACTTGACCTAGGACATAGACTCAACAAAGGGAAACTAAAATAAATTTTACAAGGGCACAAAGGGGTTTGGACAGGGGATAAATTTAACACTACGAAGAAACACGGTGGTAATAAATTTTTAGGTTTTCTGGACTCTAGGTAAAGAAACAAAGATGGATAGATGAGAACAGGTAATACCTATCGGGCAATTTGTGCTCTGATACCACTTGATGCGAGACTAGGTGCCCGACCTTTCGATAAGTTCGATTTGGCGACGTGTGGGCGTTCACGTTTTGAGGCTTCCGATCAGTAGATCATCACCTTGCACTCACTACACCCGCGCGTCTTGTCGTTATCAACCACGCTCTCACGCAGTCAACCTAACCACGAAGGTTTTGCTCCTACAAACAATCGAAGAAATTTGCAAGAACAAAGAAAACACAACCTGAACTGCAGATGAATGTTTAGCACACGAAGTTGGGGTTCTACAAACCGATCTAGAGGGCGAAACTGCAATAGTAGAATAATTTAAACAAAACCCAACCCTAAACCGACGACTTCTACTGAATATACAGGGTCTAGGGTCAGCCAAGGACCCCTAGACGATCCCTAATGGACTCTGACACGATGCAAGGCCCAACGGCCCAAAAGATGGTGACGCAGCACCCTAGTAAATTCTGTTCGCCTTCTTGTTTCGATGATATCCTTTTACTCGTAAGGAATTTTGACATGGGACCAAATCCATTAGAAATCTTATCTCCATAGCTTTCCGTACATATATAGAACGTTGAAAATAGAGTTCATATGCAATCTGGGCGACAATTTTAGTATGGACTGCTCCTGAAATCCGAGATAGACTCGAGATCGATATGAATTGGGCCTCTAACTTGACTTGAACGCCTTTGCTGGCCTTGTCCGTCTCCTAGCCTCTCTCCAAATGCTTCTTGATCCTCTCTAAAGTTCCTAATCATAATTAAATTATTAGGTAGTAATCTATTCTCAAAGTCACTAAAAGAAGAATTTAGGAACGAGTTTACATGGAGATTTAATTGTCGTGCCTGAGCTCTAGTAATTGGCTCTTGCATAACAACTTGAGAATTGTTGTAAGTATTCAAAGGAGTGATGTCCTCATCAGTGGTCGTACGGAATGTGCTTTGCAAAAGAAGCCCGAAGACCGGTCCTTATGACGGCCGAGGTACGACTAGCAAAACCATGTACCTCGAACCCAATCAAAAACAGCGTTGGGAATTTTGAAAGAGAGGTCCATCATGACACGGTGAAAATGCCACAAACCTGACGTTCACAGTTAAAAACCTTCCCACAGTCCAATTATTCAAAAATAGTTAGAAGTTTCCAATTTAAGCCAGTCCAAATATGTTCATAAACTTTCTAGTAAGTACTACATATAGAGTCCCTACTAGTTGGTTTTTGTTACCTACGGTTGTTAAGGTGTAAGATATAAACAATAGTAAGGTCATAACAAGGAATTTCGGTAAGGCTAAAGTAGCAGTTATGTGCGTGGTATTTAGCAAAGTGAAATGTAGTAATTTAAAACAACATAATTTTATAAACATGGGGACAGCAATATGATCAAGATTGGCAGGACTTTCCTTGCTTGCTTCCAAAGTCTTCGGGATCAACCTCCGAAAACTACGGGTCTTCAAGATCTGCAAGCTCCACATGACGAACACAAAAGAAAAGGGCCAAAACATAAGAAAATCACATAAGTAGCAGAAACAAAGCATTCAATTGGGTTCTTGACAATTTAAGAAAAAACGTGAAATTTGAACGGGTCGATTTGGAGTTGAAACGACCAATATATGGCCATTTGAAGTTACGTGCTGTTAAAATGGAGTATTTCGGATTAGTGGAATTATTTTTCTTTACAAAAATCAATTATTGAGTCAGTGGGGAGAGAGAGAGCACATGGCCCAATTTCTCGGTCCACCGTCAGCCGGGTGCACCAAAGCGGCTCACGGGGTGGCGCACGTGGCAGCCACACAGCGACCACGCGGGCGTCCGAGCCGACACGGCACCGGCGGCGGCCACCGGCACAGCGGTGCGCGGCATGGGGGACGGCAAATGGCGGAGGACGAGGCCGCGGAGCTCACCACGGCGGCGCGGTGACGGAGGGAGCACGGGGACAGCCGGCGATGAGGGCTTGGCGACGGTGGGCTCAGGTCGATGGCGAGCATGGGGCTTAGGGGGTCGCCGAGCTCGGGGAAGGGGATGACGGGGCGCGGACGGAGAGGACGAAGCCGACGGTGGCCTCTTTGGGGCTTGAGGAGGTCCCGACCACCGGCAAATGGCGGCTGGAGCGACGCGTCAGCGGCAATGAGAGGAATGGAAGCGGCGGGACGGCGGTGATGGAGCTTGGTGTTCGAGCGGCGTAAAGCGGGCGAGGGGAGGCTGAGGCCTCGGCTTTATAGGCCAATGGGAAGACGGAGGGATATGGGGGAGCTCAGGTGGCGAGAAGCCGCCGTCGGGGGCGCATCGCCGCCGTAGGGGAGAGAAATAGAGAGAGGGAGGAGAAAGGGCAGAGAGAGGACAACACATGGTCCCGTTGTATTTCTTATTTTCTTTGAGAGACTGATATATGGGACCACTGTATTTTTATTTTTTAGTTTGCTGATTGAAATGCTACGTAAGAACCATGTTGGACGAAGACCAGGTCAATGTGTCAGGTAGGCATCACGTCAGCCTAAACGATCCTCGAAACAGCCAAGGGAGTCATTTTGTAATGGTTTTAATACTTAAGAGATGTGATATATCCGGTTTTACGATTGAGGGATATTAATCAGATTCAGTCAATAGTTGAGAGAGTCAAAATATAATTTTTTTTAAAGGGAAGGAGGAAGAAGGCCGGGGCAGCTCAGCTTGGGTCAGCGTGGAATTTTTACTGTTACTAATTTAATTTTTTTTTTAATTTACAAAACTAATTTTCGGTTTGAATCATTTACAAAACTAGTCTCTTGCCGCCCTGGGCCACGGCGGGATTTAAAAACCGCCGTGGCCCAGGGCGGCCAATGGCATCCCGTCACCCGGGGCTAACGGCTCCGGCGGCCGTTAGCCGCGGGGAGGCCACCTGGATTCGCCGCCCTGGGGGAGGGCGGCGAATGCCCCCAGGGGGCCGAATGCAAAATTGCATTCGCCGCCCTGGGGGACGGCGGTTTTTAGCATAGTAAACGTCCGAATCCAGGGGGCCGCCTGCAAAATTTTTTTTCTTTTTTTTTGATATTTTTTTCTCAACTAGCAACACGAGAATAGCAAAATCTCGTGAAGGTGCAGCTTAAACCGATGTAAGATGTGGCCTGTAGAAAATTAGGAGTGTGCTTTAAAAACCGTGCTGAAACTTCGGACCTCAAAAACTCAATCTTCCCGGCCGAATTTCGTAAAAATTTTTTGGACAAACCCGACAAAGTGGGGGGGAAGCGGATGTAAAATTTTCTGTAGATGTCCGTAGAGTACTTATTTGCCCGATTCCGAGACCGTATGCGAAAGTTATGACTGTTTTAAGGTAGTTAGCGCGCGTTACAACAATTTACCGTCGATTCGGACCGTCCGATCGGTGTGCGGACGGTCCTATGCATTCGCCGCCTTGGGGGAGGGCGGCGAATGCCCCCAGGGGGCCGAATGCAAAATTGCATTCGCCGCCCTGGGGGACGCGGCGAATGCAATTTTGCATTCGGCCCCCTGGGGGCATTCGCCGCCCTCCCCCAGGGCGGCGAATCCACGTGGCGTCCCCGGGGCTAACGGCGGCCGGCGCCGTTAGCCCCGGTGACGGGGATGCCATTCGCCGCCCTGGGCCACGGCGGTTTTTAAATCCCGCCGTGGCCCAGGGCGGCAAGAGACTAGTTTTGTAAATGATTCAAACCGAAAATTAGTTTTGTAAATTAAAAAAAAAATTAAATTAGTAATAGTAAAAATTCGGTCAGCGTGCATGGGAGGGCTAGCAGGCCGGCTGGCTGGCCGTGCGGTTCATACACGCGGAGCGGTGGCAGGCCGGCTCGGGCGGGCTGGGCCAGCGCCAAGCGGGAGAAGGGGAGGGAAAGAGAGGGATGGGCCAGATTCGGCCCAAGGAAAGGAAGGGAGTTTATTTTAGGAAAAACCCTTTTAGGGTTATTGTTGCCCAATAAATGTTTAGATTGCTCCGAAAATTCAAGTAAAAACTGGTTAAATATTTGGGGACATGAGAAAACTCACAAAAATTCCCACAAGCCCATTTGAGTTGAAACTTGATGATTTTTAATTGTTGAAGGCTTTTAAGCTTTTACAATTTCTAGAGATAAAATTAGAGGATGAAATTTTAGGATGACTTAAGGGCACGACAAATTTGTAGTACCGATCACTTGCCCATGGCAAAACATAACACTTTTCTATTTGATTTAATCAAGTCCTTATTCATAGTAGCGGAAATACCCAGTAGGAGTAGTAGAGTATTTCCTCCATGTGGGTTCGTGGGTCTTTTCACATGTGAAGAATAGCAGAGAAAAAGGGTTGTCTCACTTCAATAAAAAGCACTCTATTTTTTTCACTCTCCGTGTACACAATTAGGATTTACTAGAAAATCAGCGCCCTGGTTGCTGCGGTTATTTTATAGCCCGTGTATATATTTAGATGTAGGATTTTTTTATACTAAACAGTTCAATTTTCAGTTTTTTGTAAACCGTACGTTCAAAAGCTTTCTCCGTACGGTTTTGTATCCGAAAATATCAAATTATTTGTTATAATATCGATAAATACCAAAGTATTTCATTACCCCGTATCAACAAATACTAAATTATTTAGATAAATCTTAGGTATAACATTTAGGAAAATCTATGCTAATCTCAAAATGATATAATGAATGTTTAGTAAAAAAAGAAATGCAGTGAAACTCCGGTCATGTTTTCATTTACTCCACTCTCCAAGGCAAGATAACCTGGTGCATTCAACTGCAGTTAAAAAAAAGATTATTTATTCCAATTACTACTGCTATGCAGTCTGCGTCCACCTGTTCACCATTAGTTTTTCTAAAGACTAGTAACATGTCCGAGCTAACACTATGGCGATATTCAATAATACAAATTATGCAAAAAAAAAAGACGATATATGTATTAACAATTACACATGTAATAAGATAGATTAAGATTCATATAGAAAAGGAATGACAGATAAAACTGTAATATTATTAATAATACATAGCAACCTGCATAAATAGCATCATAACTTTTGTATATTTGGAAACCATATAATTATTTTTAAAACCAAACTTTAAAATTCAAATTTGCTATAGATTATAATCAGCAACAATGCCTAAGAAAATAACGACGCACATATAAATAGTATATGAGTGCGACCCTTTAATTCACACTCAAAGGATGAGATAAGAGTCCAAAAATAGACCAAATGAACCATGTGGGAAAATATGGACAATACTCAAAGTTGAAACTTGAGATAATATAAAAGTACAAATGTTCACACACGAATTAGCGCCCTTGAATTACTAAAATAACATCATTTTTTAGGTCACATCATCCAAAAAAAATAATATCTGACTGGCAAGCAAGGTTGTGCGCATCACCTGGCCGGTAAGCACAGTTCAGGTGTAGGATTGTGAGCAGACGCCCAACGAGGCCCGCTGTGCCTTCTCCGACTGGCGCGTACGTACACAAGTGAAGAGCAGTACACAACCTGCATCTCATGCCAAGAAGAGCAGTACACAAGTGAAGAAAAGGAACTTTAGCATAGACCAACAGATACTATACTCAGATCAAGCTGGAACTGCATACAAAAATGTAAGTCTTGCCGTGTAATTACTTATCAAATGGTCACACATCCTTGCTAATACATCTTGTATTGAAGCCTTCTATGACATATAGCAAATTCCTGATTCATATAGCATCCATAGTACAAACTGACGTATAGCAAATTTTTGATTCATATAGCATCCATAGTACAACATGGCATCTAGCAAATTTCAGTCCTAAAATCACAGCTTAACAAACAGCTCTAGCATCAGAAAGATCAGTGCAACAATTTATGGGGTAGAATATTGAAACAAAATCAAACATCCCCAGGCCCCAGCTCCGAAGGAAACAAAAGGCAGCACTAACCTGAGACATATCTTCAAGAGTTTTTCTTCCACTTCATCAGAAAGATCAGTGCAACAATTTATGGGGTAGCTGAATGTGAATCCCAGATCCACTTCCCCATTGAGCTCCTCGATTAGATTGGCAACGCTTAGAGAACAATTCATTGATGTATTTATATACAATAAAAATTACCTGTTACCTGTTAAGGGGTACCACAACATATAATCAGCTAGCATGAATGATGCCAATGAATTGAGCAATTGATTTTAAACAATTCTTCCACCATGCACACGGTCAGCATCTAATTGAGAAAACATGAGCTCTTGATAATTGTACTGCTCTTCATTCTTAGTTCCTTATCGGTGATAACCTATTCAGTAATATGAGTTTTCCTAATTACACTATAACATGGGCAACATGACAGATTTACTTATGAACAGCGATTTCCCAAGAAAAAAACCAATCTATCAATCATGCGTACCTTGTCCTAGTGATTACCGGCGGTGCCACAAGAGTGACCAATGTACCCGCCCGTCAGTAGGCAGTACCACAACAGCCCTGTACCATAGCCAGATGCCTCTACCCACGCACTCCCTCCCTTCCTTTTGGTAGGGCACGAAGGCTGACAACACCGGGTGTCAGCCAACGACATAGACCCAGTAGGCCACCGATCTGGATCCAGCTGGTGATTGCAAAATAGTTAAATCAAGGTTAAAGACAATGCAACTGTATATACTGCTAAGGAATCATAGCGCTAAATCAAGGTTAAAGACAGATTCTCCAAATCTTGTTTTCCCCGTTCTAGCATCTCGCATGCTTAACCATAGACCATATTGTACCCGAAAGTAAGTGAACTGCACTCTGAACAAGTACATGATCAAGAAGGTAAATGACATAGGGTTGCTGCAGATTCTAAAACATTCCGCTTGATAAGGTCACAAGTAGGAATGTTGTCCAGAAATCTTGATTTCTTTAATTACATCTCTAGCTATCGAAGTCACATATATGTCCACTCCAATTGAATACATGATGAAATTAAGAAATGCATAAATCGGAATACCCAGAAGCGACACCACAATAGTTTGAGCTACCGCAAACTAATAATCTACTACCAAATGGGAATAATGATCTTGAAAATTAGCATAAGAACTAAAGTACAGTGGGTCTCAAGAACTATCTATGGGATAAACCCCAAAGACAGCATGTCATCCATGGTCTAGCCTTGCAGTCTGCCAAAACATTTAGATTTTTCCTGTAACAGAACTCACCATCAGCAGCAATAGTCAGGCCTGAGGACCAGAGAAGAGGCCATAATGCCATGTCCAGTCGATCTGGAGCTTAGGCAGCACACAAGGATCATGTCATGGAACAGATCATGTCCAACGAACCAGACTGCACATAGGAAACCCACTTGCAAAGTGAAACCTACTTGAGGAATAAGATTGACTAACCAACATTGCGTCGAACACCTTTTGGGCAGGAGTATCATTGATCCTTTTGTCCCAAATAATCCTCAAAATAGATTGACTGGGAGGCACTCGACATGTAAAGTGATCGGCACATAACTTGATGTCTAGCACTCCGTTTGGGATCAGGATGAAACAACGAAACAAAAAGGGACAACACATATCCACATTATTTCCATTCCACATTCAGAAATTGACTTCACAAAATCAAGGAAAGGGGGGTAAATTGATTTTGCACCTTCACTGCTGGGGCGGAGAAGAGATTTGCCGGCCACATCGGGCTTGAGGGTTGGACCAGGCGACGCCTGAGGGGGAGAGGAGAGGAGATGGTGCCGGTCGCAATGTAGACGAGGGTGGAGGGTCGGCAGCAACAGGATTGAGCTCTGCATCTGCAGCTAGTAGCCTAGTACCTTGTCCATGCCGCCACACCGCCATGTCCCGTCGTTGTAGTCCGGCCACAGCCTGTCTGCTCCATCGATTCACAGTTGCAGTATGCAACACATACACACATCGACCAGGAATTAATTTGCTCGAGCAAACCGCAACCAAATCAAACGCGAGAGTAGAACGGATTGAACCGATTGAGCAGCCGTGCGGCGCACTTACGGATCGTGAACGTCTGGAGAGGCTCCGAGCTGCAAGAGAAAAAAAACATGAGGGGGGGACAAAAAAAATTCCGAACGCCGCGCTGCCCCCACGCGTGCAAAAATCGCAACGACCACCAAACCAGCCGACGAGCGCGCGCGTCCGGCGGTGTTAGGAGACAGAGAGGGAGGAGAAGGGCTCTACCGGTAGCATCCGTTGGTGGCGCAGCAGTGGTGGATGGAGGCGCAGATGGTGCCCGGCCACTGCAGCGCCAGCACGAAGTAGTCAAACTCCCGCTGCTTCTTCCCCACCACACGCGCCGAACAGATCGACGGCGACCACCAGCAGCAGCAGCGCCGGCCAGATCGCCAGCAGGCGCGGCGCCTTCCTCGCCGTCCCCATTGCCTTCGCCTTCGTCTCGCCCTCAATTCCTGTGGGCTCCCTGCATGCCTAGTGCGGGCGGCCGGAGAGGGAGCCCTCACTCCCGCCGTCGCCGCTGGTGGAGGCCGAATGCGCCGCGCTGCCTGAGAGGTGGGTGCCGCGAACCGCCGCCACCGCCGCTGGTTCTCGTAGACCATATTCTCGCAGACCTTGCCATCCTAGAGGTAGCTCCGGATCTTGGCCTAGTTCTCGCAGAGCGCGCCGGCGAGGCCGGCGAGGGAGAGGACGAAGAGGAGCACCCCGAGCGCGATGACGGGCGGCTCCAGGAACCGTTCGCAGTCGGTGGTGGCGGCGCGGTGGTTGAGTCAAATGCCGCCGCCGAGGACGACGACGGCGAGGATGCGAGAAGGGTGAGCAGGCGGCGGCGGCGGTGGGAGGAGATCGGGGCGCCTGAGGGGATGCGAGCAGGCGGCAGCGCGAGGGGCGGCAGCTGACGGGGGACGCGAGGAGGATGAGGAGGCGGTGGTGCGGCAGCAGGAGAAGGTGGCGGCGAGATCGGGAGAGGAGGCCAACCAGATCTAACTTACTGCCCTCTGATCTTGAGTGGCTGACATGTAGGCCACGTGAAAAGCAGACCCACATGTCAGTGACCCATGTCAGATGGCAGTACGTCAGAGGAACCCAATCCAGGGAGGAGTGGGGCGTGTCGGGGATGATTCTGCCAAAACATTAGAAATGTAATCGGTTGTTCGATATGTTGATTTTACCATGATCAATATCTTTTTTTAAATAGTAAAAATATACTTCCTCCATTCTAAAATATTAAAATTTCTAGGATTTAAATTTTATACCATAATATAAACATTCCTACATTTGATCCACATGATTTACATCTTTTTAATAATTTCAAAGCCAATCAGATGTCTGAAAAAATAATCTAAGCAATTTAAAATTCAAAAATTAACAACTGAAGTAACTGAAAAGAAATTTTTTTATCCAACTTTAACATTTGTTACACAACCTAAAAATCCTTATATTTGGGAACGGATACAGTAACAAGTAACAAAAGTTTACAGATAACAAACCATCGAATTAAAATGGCTACATTTTCGTATGATTTTTAGGTGTACGGTGAATCTACCAGTCCATAAATGAGTTAGTACAGCTTATCACGAGTTCTCATACTTCACAACCATCGATCATAACAATCTGGTGTGCGCACTATTGTCAGGAATACTAAAAATACTCAAAATCGGTGTAGGACTCGCCGGTGCTCGACTTGGCCGCGCCCCCATCAGCGACCACCGGCGCTGCCGTCGCGCTCTCTGGCGCCTTCTTCTCCTTGGGAGTGGTGGCAGCGTACTGCCGGAAATCCACCGGCTCCGGCACCGACGGCGGCGTCAGGCTCCTGACGAGCGCCCAGTTGACGCCCTCGAAGAACGGGTGCTGCTTGATCTCCGTGGCGCCCCTGGTGAAGGCGATCCTTTTGTGCGGCTCCTTGACGAGCAGGCCGCGGATGAGGTCCCGCGCGACGGCGCTGGCGCAGGCGCCGCCGTCGGAGGGGAACCGGAGCGGCTGCTCGATGACGTTGCAGAGGGTGGCGCGGTTGCCGGCACCCTTGAACGGCGTGGCGCCGTGCAGCAGCTCGTAGAGGAAGATCCCCAGCGTCCACCAGTCCACGGCGCTGCCGTGGCCCTCGCCGCGGATGATCTCCGGCGCCAGGTATTCGTGCGTGCCGACGAACGACATGGACCGCGCCTCCGTTGGCTCCGCGTTGAACTCCACCGCCGCCGCGCCGTTGAGCAGCAGGCCCATGTCGCTCTTGGACGCCTTCCGGCTCCGTCGCGGCAGGATGCGCGGGAAGAATGACGATGGCTGGATGCAACCCTGGGTCGCCGCAATGCCGTCGCCGTCCGTCACGTCTCCTCCTCTACCACCTATCCCACCGCCGCCGCCGCCGCCGCTCGAGTGCACCGACGACGACTTGACCAGCGTCGGGCACACCGTGCAGCGCAGCGACAGGTCGAAGTCGGACAGCATGATGTGACCGTCGTCCCTGACGAGAACGTTCTCCGGCTTCAGGTCCCTGTACACGATCCCCAGCATGTGCAGGTACTCCAGCGCAAGCAGCACCTCCGCCGCATAAAACCTGACGTATCAAAGATCAATATTTTCAACCAAAGTTTTCATTTTCAGAAATTTTATAGTGATACAGAGAGATATTAAATTCTTTAGCATAAATAATAGTACTTTTTTCTGGTTTTTCTATAAAAGATACTTCCGCTAATCATAAATATTTAACTTTAGAATGATCAAAATTTTGAAACTTTGATCAATAACTTTTTCTATACCCTTATTTTATAAAAAATGGTAATAATATATTTACCTAAAAATACTAGCATAATATTATAAACTTATTATTAGATTTTATCATTTTTTGTATTATAAAAATAATGGTGGATGTTTTCGAAGTTTAATCAAATCCTGTCCAAGCATAAAATATTTATAAGCAGAGGAGGAAGTACCAGACGGCTTAATTTGTTCAAGCTTAATGAAGGTCAATTTGTTCAAACAGCTTCAAATTCTGTCGAAATTTGAAGTGGCTGACCTGGCGGCAGGCTCGGAGAAATGCTTGGAGGGCTGCTTCTGGCGGAGGGAATGGAGGTTGCCGCCGGAGCAGTACTCCATGACGAGGCAGTAGAACTTGTCGGTCTCGAAGTGGGTGTAGAGGGTCGGGAGGAAGGGGTGGTCGAGGAGGCCCAGGATCTCCCGCTCCGTCTCCGCCCGCGCCATCTTGTTCCGGCTAGCGATCGACGCCTTGTCCATCACCTTCATCGCGAAGAACGCCGACGTGCCCCGGAGCTCCACCAGGTACACGCTGCCGATGTCGCCGTACCCGAGCCGCTTCAGCAGCCGGAAGTGCCCCAGGTTCAGCGGCGCGTCGCGTGCCGTCGCCGCCTGGATCGCCTCCCACCGGCTGTCCCCGCCGGTGTGCCGCTTCACGTGCGCTGCCGATGACGCCACCTGTGCAGCGGCCGACGACGCGCCGCCGCTGCTGCTCTCCAGGCTGTTGCTCCGCGTGCTGCCGCTGCTGATGCTGTCCAAGCTGCCGCTGCTGACGGCCTCGCCACGGTTCGCGCTCGCTGCTGCTGCCGCCGTCGTTACCGGCGCCGTCGTCGTGGCTGCTGCCGTCTCTGACCTTTGCGGCGGCGCACCCGGGTTCGCCGTCTTGTCGGCGTGATTTGGCTTGTTCTTGGGCTTTGTTTTCTTGTCCGAAGTGATCTGGGGGTGTGCCGATGGCTTGGAGGTTGATCGAATGGCGAATTCATCTTCAAAGCTGGTTCGATTGTGTTCTGTGCTATTTTTATGAGGGCTAAAATCCATGCCGTCCTCCATTGTAGTTTATTGAAGCTTGATCTTTCCTTGGGCACTCTGAAACCTAACAGGGCAGAATATCAATAGCTGATAGGTGAAAAACTCAAAAAAAAAGAACCTTTTGTGTAACGCGAGAAAATGTCCATGTTTGAGCAAAAACTGTACTATTTTGTGTGAAATTCCTGTGTTTCAAATAGGGCCTAATTATTTTGTGTCCAACCTCCATGTAAAAAATGTTAATCCAATACGTCATGATGATAATTTATGTCATGAGAACACCCACAGGTGGGTTGCTTTTATTCTTTGCTTATTGACATCTAAGGTGACTTTGACATTGAATTTATGTAGGCTTGGAATTTTTGGGTCATTTCAACATGGTGTATTCGATAACAGGGACATGTGGGTCGCCCAGGACACAAAATTACATTGTAATAAGGCTACTCATTCTGGAAGAAATTGTGTAAGGGTTTTTCTTTTTTCTCAAACGATTGTGTAAGGTTATGACTGCCCTATTGCCACCAAATCAAATAAAATCAGCATGACTAGCTTCATTGTCACAGGGAAACAACTTAAAGATCACAGAAAGAAATACAGACCTGGAGTCAAATCTTGATAAGGGCTTCAAACAGCCAAAAAATTGAACAATGCTTCATGTGATACACCAGGAAAGCAAAGCTGAAAGGGATTGATCAAACAAAATTCAGACAAGGTCTTATTCATCTTGCCATGCTTGAAAGCTGCAATTGGCAGCAAAACAGGGGAATGATTGCTTTGTTGGGAGGAAAAGAGTAAAAATGCATGCAGACGTTGTGTTGAATGGTTTGTGGGGTTGTGAGAATAATCCGTAGTATGGAGGGCACCAATGGACCAAGAACGCACTTCTAAGTTTAGTGAAAACAAGCGAGGTATTCTGGGTCCTCCATGGTCTCTCTATTCTTGTTCTGTTTGGGACTTTGAGAGGTCTTCCTTTGTAGAGTTTTATTTGACGCGTGAGAAAATGTGCATGAACTTAGGATATCCAAGAAATTTTCTAGAGTCCAACATGTCCACGGACACTAGTAACATAGGTTATCTACAATAAAATTTGATCTTATACCTTCCATTTAGATTGAAATTGAGGATATACCTTCCTGACCACATTTCAGTGACCTTAGATGACCCCACATATCATTTGGCACGGGAGAGTAAATCCTCAATTTTTGATCTAAACGAGGGTATATGATCCAATCTCCACGAAGGTTGACTAGAAACAATTTCCCTCCATGCATAGGTTCAAAAGTTTAAGCTAGAGATGGCAACTAAGAACACTAGGGCCTCTGAGGATATGTATGGGAGTAGTAAATTCAATGTTAATTCTCAAAAGCTTTTTCTGTTACAGTGTCTTATGGGCCTTTATAAGCTTAGTGTTGTATTTATAGGTGATTTTACATCCACATCCCTCGATAGGGACATCTAGGGTTTTATTTACTGGTGATTTTACATCCCTAGGACATCTACATATGTATACATGCCTTTTCCTCTAACCCTAGCATCGGTGGGCTGTCATGGGCCACTAGATGGGCCTGATTATATGAACTAGACTTAATGGGCTACTAATAGGCCTTATAGGTAGAATACAATGAGGAATGCTCTTCAGTGCCTCTACTGGTGTTACATCCCGATCCGGCACCGCCGTACAACGGCACGAATAGGGCGTGCCGCAGGAAAACAGCACGAACTGCTTCCCCGCAGAACCGCGATACCGATACCAGTCCTAGAACGCAGCGATGGTATCCACGGAAATCAGATATGCATCATCGCAAAACCTTAAATAAATAAATAGACATATACCTTAACTTTCGTTGCAGTTTCGGAGCAAGTCGGAGACAGTAACGAACAGCACAGAGGTAGTGGCAGCAACAGAACAGCGGACTATGTCCCAACACACAGGCAGCGGCTAGGAGCCAGGACGAAACCCTAGTCTTCACTCTACTGCAACTCCAGCTCTCGCTCCCGACAGAGAACTATATATATATAGAGCAAGGGTGAGTACTTACATACTCAGCAAGCTAGGGGAACTTAGGTGGTTATTATAGGCTTCAAGAGAGGCTGGATATTTTATAATCAGTTTTATTTGAAACCGTTTGAATTTGCTAAGTGTGTGCTTCTCAACAATCAGGGCAAGGTGGGTCTCGCCTGATCAGAGTGAAAATGTATCAATCTTTATTTTCTCCGGTTTTCACAATCTCAAGCTTCAACATCAAACCGGCTCCCAGAGCCAAAACATTTCTCCGGACATCCTAAGTCCCGTTGTCCACGACAGCCAAGCCAACATCATCGGGCGACCTCGACGGAATATTCTTCTCACAGTTCCCAAACCACGCTCACATTTGCAAACATGGTAAAACAAAACTACGCTAAGGAATCACCTCACATCTGCCCATGACCATGGGCATGGCTGTTCAAACAGTTTTGATCTCTGCAGAGGGGGTACACTTTACCCATACAACGCGACTCACTCTAACCACTACCTTGCATTGTACAGGTACGATTGATGACATAGAGGTTTTCACGACAAGGCATTTTTTAAGCCTTCCCAGGTTACCCCATATCAACTGGAGGGGTTCGTGACCAACAATAGGATAGGTCCTAGACCATACTGTGCCAAGAACCTAGGAGGCCTTCCCCGACGCCCTCCCAGCGATCCAAAGTCCAATGACACGCATGGCGTCCCTGGACGACTAGTTACTTAGCCAGGGGCTTCCCATTCACCTATGTAGTTGTATTGTCATATGTTCGAATGAAATTCTAAAGGAATCGGTTCTTAAAGCGACCACACAGGCATCACACACCGGACTAGCCTTGTGTCACGAGTCTCCATTTTTAAAACTCATTTTTCTTCCACAAGACACTGACCTAGGTGTCAGGTTTTCCAAATATTTCGTAAATCTAAGTTTTACACAAGAATGTTCTCAAATTTTAAGTTTGAAGAGCGACCGTCGGCACACGCACAAGAGTGCACGCATACCGAGGCGCGGTAGTGGTTACAAGGGAACATGATATATCAATGTCAAGGAAATATTTAAATGTAGCAAGTTCAGGAAGGTCCGTAGATCTGACTTGTAGACGGGACCGCACAGATCAGTGCACGCTTATCGATGCAGGTTTCGCAATCAAAATAATTTAATTTCAATTATAGGCTTGATTGATCAAAGGTGACTTGTCTTGTTCTAAGTCTTCACGCATCTTCGAGAAATCTCGGCGAAATCCGCTCCGAAATGATATTCTGACGTTCAAATACTATGTACAAACAATTAAAATCTACACAAAGACCAAGAAAAAGATCTATTTAGGACTAATAATAGTGCCATTAGATAGATCTCAATTTTAGAAAATTACTGGAGTTGGAACAGAGTCAATCAGAGTCACAAATAAAAAGATATGAATTTCCGAAGTTTAAATGAATTTCTAGAATAGAGGAAATGATTATTTGGACTTTCTAGAAGGGAATATTCTCTGGAATCTTCCCATTGTGTCATTGCCAACTGGGTTCAGTGACAGATCTGGCCCACAGGTCAATGGAAGGAGGGAGGAGAACAGGGTTCTGTGTTGCCGACAAATGGTGGCCAGTGACAGTGAGGTCCCGCTAGTCGGTGGGAGAGAGAGGAGTATAGTGCTGCGGGGCCTAGGTGGCAGTCTCACCGGGGACATGGTATGGGCCAGTGTAAGGATGTGGGGCCTTGATGTCAATGAATACTACATCTCCTGGGTGTGGCTCATAGTGAACAGAAGAGCGGGGCCCACGCACCAAATGATTGGTTTACGTGAACCGGGTGCGTGTAGGGAGATGACGAGGAGGGGTGTGATCTACGGTGGCCCGAGGGTGATTGGGCCCACCAGTCAGCAAGGAGAGAGGAGGGCTAGTTGTTTCAGTTGGGGTGAGGATGTGCCACACTGAGATCGACGATGCACGGCGGTGCAATTGCTCCCGCGAATGGCGGCGAGCCTGGACGAGCGGCCGACATCAGCGGTTAGAGGAGGTTATGGTAAATCCTTTCAACGGCTTGGATCCGCGGAAGACTGTGCGACGGCGGCCAGCGTCAAGTGATAGGGAGCGACAGAGAGAGGAGAGGAGCTGCACTTCGGCGTCCATGGCAGTGCAGCGGCTTCGGCTGAGGGCGACGGCAAAGGGAGGACAGGGGAGACCGTGCCTCGTCTACTGCATGGTTGTTGGGTCTAGGTGGTGTCCAAAGCGGCGCACGGGGCATACGCACATGCATAGAGGAGCTCACCGGCGATGGGATGAAGAAACGAGCGATGGAGTTCGGGGCCGTGCAGAGGCGCTTGGCTCCGAACCCGATGAGAGGAGGCGATGCACGCAGCAGCGAGGAAGGGGGTAGTCGGGGCGGGCTCCGGCTGGCATCAGGTGAGGGGCTAGGCGACGCCACGGCAGTGTGGCCGGCACCAAGAGTGTCGATGGGGCGAGGTTCTCGTCTTCTAGAGAGGGCAAAGCCGAGAGGAACAAAGGGGCTCTCGGGAGGGACTTTTATAGATGGGGAGAGAGGGTAGCTAGGTCAGTGTGGGGTCGTGGCGCAAATAATGGAGGAGTGAGGGGGAATGGCACCACGGCGCGGGAATCACTCGGGGGAAAAGAAAACAATCGACGGCGGTGATTCATGGAGTAGCGATGGCGGCGTATCGAGCGGGGGGCTCGAATTTCATGCGCGGGAGGAGAAGATTGGAGCGGAGCTGACCGTGCGGTCAAGGTAGGGGTAGCGAGCTGCAGGGCGTTGTCACCGGCAGCAAAGGCAGAAGCGGGGCTGCCATGACGTCGGTTGGCTCCGCTTTTGACTATTCGGGGTCCAGTCTTGGGAGCAAGGGAGATGGAGAGAGAGACGGGAAGGGATGGGCGTGCGGATTTCTCCCCCTTGGCATGTGGTGGCGAGGCGTTGCCCCGTTGCGGCATTTGGCAGAATGGGTTCCGAGTGAGAAAGGGAAGAGAGCAGGACGGAGAGGAGAAGGACGATGGCCACGCCGTCGGGCTAGAGCGAGCGAGCACGTCCTCACGGCTATGGCTGACGAGCAGGCCTAGGAGTGTGGCTCGCGTGGCAGCTGAGCGCACAGAGGGGCGGGCGCGTGCAGCGTACGAGCGTAGGGAATCAACGGGCGTGCAGCACTCCGAGGCACGCGGCATGCATCGGGCGGCTCGGCGCGGCTCACACGTGAGAGAGGGTGAGTGGGGAATCGACGGCTGGCACGGTGCGGGATGGACACGCGGCGGCCATCTGGGAGGGTACGCCGGGTCTGTTCGGTTTACTGGGCCGAGAAAGGGTGATTGAGGCCTAGGGAGAACAGTATCCCTTCATATTTCTCAGAGACTTATTTGGAGAGAAAAGAGAGGTGTTTGACTTGATTTTGAACATGGACTTGAACTCAAATCATATTCATGAACTCGAGATTAACCAAGTGGTCCAAGGAGGGAAATATCTAAGGGATTTTGATACTTGGTCTTCGAGACTTATTTGGAGGCGATTTCAAATAGAGGACGTTTGACCCAGTAATTAATTGGCGATTGAAATATAATGAAGTATTTGATCTCGAAATACAACAGGGGTTTGACTTGGGAGGAAAGGGAGTCAAGGGGCTTCAGAAGTATGAGGAGCGAGGGTTTTTGCATGTATAACTGTGTGTGTGTGTATATATATAGTTATGTATGGGTGGAAGAGATTTTTGAATAGAGGTTGTATGCCCAAGCTATATACTTAACTCAGGATTCTCTTAGGGATTGAAGGGAGAGAGAAATCAAAGAGATTTTAGGGAGGGGATCAAAGGGGATATCTTTACCGTTTCGATTCGAAGCAGCAGGGCAGATATTGAAGCGGAAATCTTTCTAAGGAGGATCCGAGGGACTTCGCCGTTAGGGTTTAGAGAGGAGTTGAGTTCGGCGATTCGAACTCGCAGATTATTTTTGGAACGGAGGTTTTTTTTGAGAGGTCGGGTTTTCGAGATCAAGGACAAGACAAATTGAGATCCAGGCACGACTTATGACACAGCACACAAGGATCAAAATTTTCACAGATAGATTTTAGCAAAATATAGTTTAACGTCTCGCTTTCACGGATAGATTTTAGCAAAATATAGTTTAACGTCTCGCTGAAAGCGAGACGTTACAACTGGCTTTGCCATCTACGGTGGGCTTCGTTACGTTTCGACCACCTTTGCTATTCTCCAAATAGCTTCTATCACCTCCATTGGTCTTAGGCATCCTTGACGACTTTCGCGGGTCTTCGCACTCTTGGTGACCTTTAGCCTCTTCATTGGGCATCTTCATTGGGCTTCGTGAAAAAGGATTCATGCCCAGCGTCGGCCGAAGGGCCTATGGCTTGCCTCCAACACCAATGCCCAACAATTTAGACATGGTAAAATTTGGTTAATAATCCAGTTTTACTAAAACTTGAATTTTGTCCAGGTTTAGAAAGAAGTTCCGACATTCCAAACAGAGCCTCATTTATAATCGAAGTGATTCAAGTACACCTCCATGGCCTAAGTATGCAGCTAACGTCCAATTTTAGAAAGGAAACAACACAATAAGACTATGTTCCAAGATCACTGTAATAATGTGGTTGCCATGTTTTCTCTCTATTATCATGTCCAGAGCCCCAGGTAATGGCATTTTTTTCCTTTTTTTGTATTTTTCTTTTTTAACAAAATGGCAAGAGAGCTGCCATGTTTTACTTAATCAGGGGGAATAGGGCATGTACAATGATCATTAAGAAGGGCTCTTAGCCTTAGTAGTTAGGAATATTTGGTGACATAAAAGAGAGATAAGATAAGAGAGACAAACATTGTTGCTACGGTTAACAATGGCTTGACAATGACTCTTAGCCTCTATAAAATAAAAACTTTGTTGCATGTGGGTAAGAAAAAAAATAATACTAATAAAAAAATATTTTTGTGAATTAATGATTACAGTATTTGTTGTCTCAACCGTTATTATGATATAGTCTCTAAATAAACGTGTTGTCTAAGAGTCTGCTGGGTTTTACCATTGAACATGCCTAGTTTACAAAAACAGAAGGAAATGCAGCGAGGACTGTAAAAACCGTGAAGCTTGTCCCCTTTGAGCTCAAGAAAAAGAAACAGTGGATCACCTGTATCTACTATCGACGGAGATGGCTGAAAAATCCAATAGCTTGTGCAGTAATCACATAAGACGACGTTTTCTCTTCTTATGATCGTTATAGGGTATCAGAGATCATCAGAAGAGGTTTCAATGCACGTGTGTTAAAAGATCCTTCTCCTGGTTCAACACTGCTACAGAGTACAGACATCAGTACACATCAGTACTGACATATTTTTGGTTGATCCTTCTGTTCTGGTTCTTGTTTTTTTTACCTTTTCTCTTTTTTCTTTCCGAGTTTGAGTCTTTTCTCTTATGGCCTTGACCTGGCTAATTCAGACATGCAGCCATTTTCCAGCACTCTGGTTTTTCTCCATCTTCTCCTAATATATCCAATAAGTCAGAGATTCAAGAATTTGCATCATGATCATGCCACTTTCATCGCTATAATCATGCGATGATAGCATACCAAAAGGGTAAACTGTCTCTTGCTACATCTTGCTATCTTGCTGGTTATGCCGTCATTGATTGTGAAGCAAATCCAAATACAATATTGCAGAAAAGCGACTTTAGATCTGGGTGTTACTAGGAGCCATTTTTCCATTTAAACTGAAGAAGTACGATGCAAGATAGGCTTTTAGAATTTTTTTATAAAAGTAGCCATGATGACTCCAGCCACAATAACCACCATTGCAAACAACCAGCTTTTTTCTTCCTCCCACTGGAAGCATCAGTTCAGAAACAGAATCATCATGGCACAACCCCATGATGCCATTACTACATCCCAACACTATGGCTCATTGCTGCTATGCTCTTATTGTAACATCCTCTACCTCTAGCTCGGTACTTGCTCCTTGCTCTACATCAAGATAGATGGCTGTGCCAAGGCAAGTTCATATCTTCCTGTCCATGTATACCACAGTTATCGTCGCTGCAACGGCCATCCATGCACAGAGGGAGCCTGCGGTCCGAGCTGAACACTTTCCTGCCCGCACCTTTCAATTCTTCCATGCTCCTCTGCAAATCAGTCTGGAACAGCTTCATACTCAGGGTAACATTCCTTATCTACCCAAAAGGATCATCTGCAAAAGAACCATGAATTCAAAAATATTACTGTAGCTTTTTAACATAGATATTCTTGTCTTATTGTCAAATGTTAACCAAAACTTTTACCATCAAAAGTAGAGTAGGCAAGAATCAGCAGAGTTGTAGTATGGTAAGTTATAGTAAAAGTATTAGTGCCTCACTGACATTGTGCATACATTTGTATTTGAATACAACACTATCACACAATTTTGTAAGAGGAAATGATCTATATATTTTAGTACCATATGAGCTGAATGAAGGCAGGATAAAAATGAATTGAACCATAGTTCATAAGGGATTTTTATTTATCAACGTAGTTATTCTTAGGTTCCATGAGATACTGTAAGCTCATACTTTGATCTTCAGATAACGGTGTAACTTAAAGTAATTTCTGCTGGCTGCTCTTCAATAACGAAATAAAAAAATAATTATTACTCCGTTATTCCAACTATTTTTACACGGTTGCAATGCACCATGTTTCTAGGAAAAAAAAAAAACATTTTTCCCTTTGACAAACATAATATTACAGAACAATGCACATGTTTCTAGGAGAAACATGACGGGCCAGTGGCCATTTAAAATTGATATTTTTTTGTTATTATTTCATCAATCAATATTAATCTTATTTTCAAACAAATATTGCAAAGGCACACTGTTTTTGCTTTCTTCACAATACTGTTGTAAATATATCCTCAGTTCATGTGGTCTCTGCACGTCTTGGCAGGTATTCCCATTTGATGGATGAAGATAATATTACCAACATTGTACTTTCAGCAGCTTACTCATCTGGATGGGTTGGAATTGGTTTCTCAAATGATGGAAAGCATGGTTGGGTCAAGGGCCATGGTTGGCTGGATTGATAATGAAGGGAGAGCATACATCAAGCAATACTACTTAAGTAGTCAGGCTAAGCTCAGGGAGTGAGGTAGCATCAAGGCATAGTTAGCTCACGACAGATGTTCCTTCTGCAGCTGTGCTCTATGGAGATAACAATATCTACTTAGCATTTCAAGTGAAATTCCCTCTTCACATTGCTCGACAGTCCATAATTTTGGCTTTTTCAAAGATATCACCAAATAAGTTCCACCTTGCAGAACATGATGACAAAATGTCTTTGTCTTTTGACTTTTCATCAGGTACATTTATGTTCTAGCACAATTGAATTGGTATTCCATTGGAGTTTGTTTTTATGCTTCGTTGGTAATAGACTAAGAAAGTAAAATTCCATTGGAGTTTTTATTCCATTGGAGTTTGTTCTAGCACATGCTGTGTTGAAGTATTGAACACATTCTCGGAGTACTAAGAAAGTAAAATTCAACTATGATGTATCTAATTCCACTCCACAGAGATTGACAAATCTCTAGGATGCCCATATAAATATGTTTCAGCTCAAAAGGATGCTAAATTGATTGGGCTACAATAAAAGAAATACAATTCTGAAAAATTAAATTTTTTATATTGTGTATCTGTGACTGTGCCCCCAGAAAAGTGAAATATTAGAAAGGTTATTAGCATTTACTCATTGCAGAAAACGGCACATTTTCCACTTGCCACTTGGTTACATTTGAATTGCATAACACTAAACATTTGACTGAATAAACAGGGCTTTCTGATCATTATCCTAGATATGTAAGTACAATTTAAATTTGATTTCAAAAGGAAGCAGTCAGACGACTTTGAGACTGCTAAACAGAATCCGATCAGTGATACCTGAAATAATGCCAGGAAAATGGAAGTAAAAAAATTAGCAGAGACAATTCAGCCCCACTTGGAATGTCACAAGAAATTTGCAGGAATGTGAACTCCATTTGGAATGCAGGAATTCCACAAGAAACAGTTGTTCTATAGGAGTGGAGTAATTTTTTTCATGCAATAAATGGGGCCTTCACAGAAATGGTTAAATTGATGGTAGAATGGCAAAGGATAGGTTAAAATGTATTTACACAGTTTAGAGAGGGTGATCGTTGGATATAGAACAAGAGTCTAAAATTGTTGATATTTGTTTTAGATAACATGAAAAAGCATCCCAGCTACTACATTATGCAATGCATACAGCCAAAAATTTGATCGATCTAGCTGGAACAGTTAGCAGATCGTCACAAAGACATCCCATTAAATAATAGGTTCAACCAATGTTTGTCAGATCTCGTATAAGAAAAAAGTTTGCCAGATCAACTAAATGATGATAGCACATCATAACATAAACGTTTAAAGAATATTTTAAAGAAAAATGTTTTCCAGATCAAGTAATAAAATATTAGCACCATACATCAGCAAAAGTTCAACATAAAAGATAATACAAGTGCAAGCCCTGTCCCTTTTTCACATCAATTTTTACTGCCATATAACAACAAATTTTCTTATAAAAAATGATTTTTTCAATACTAACCTGCACCAAACTTTTTTCTGCTCAGGTGATTCTGTTAGTACTTATTATCCATACCGATTGAAGAGGAACCATGGTGCATTTGCAATTTTTGGCTGGGGTCTTCTGCTACCATTGGGTGCAATTGTTGCTCGTTATCTCAGACATAAGGATCCACTTTGGTATTACCTTCATGTCCTCCTGCAATTTCTGGGTTACATCATTGGGCTTGCTGGTGTTGTTTCTGGCATTGCTTTGTATAATAGGACGCATTCCAATTTTACTACACATCGAAGCCTTGGCATTTCAGTTCTTGCTTTCGGTTCTCTTCAGGTTAGTGTGATCATGCAACTAATTTTGCCATCCTGACTGCCAGTGCCTATCATTTGATTCATTTCTGTTATGTCTGAAGCAATTGGCTACACTACATGTTACAGGTTATTGCATTTTTCCTTCATCCTAATAAGGATTCTCAAGTACGGAAATGTTGGAACCAGTACCACCATTGGTTAGGCAGGCTTTGTATTTTCTTGGCAGCCATTAACATTGTTCTTGGCATTGAATTAAGTGACACCGACATCTCATGGAAAGTGTTTTATGGAGCTATAATTTCTGTTATGCTAATTAGTGCCACATTTCTGGAGATCATGATGTGCACTAGGTTGCCCAAGGAAGGCACTTGTCCCGGTGGCCTCCAAATGCCAACTCATCATCCCGATTCCTAAAAACAAAGATGTTTACACAATTGATTTATAACCATGTTTCTGATATGATCACATTTTTTTTTATTTTTTTGGTGATTTTGTTTACTGATGTGAGAAAATAGGCAGCCTTCAAGAAATATTTTTGTTGATACATGCCAATGTGTTTTTATAATTTCCCTATTGTAATGAAGAAGAGATGATTCTGTTTTTAGGAATAGATTCCTTCATCACACTATGGTTAACGACAACACAATACCAAAGAAAAGTTGAATTGTACTTAAGAAGCATACAAATATTTTAACCGTAATTGTTGGAGACTGCACTAGTTCGAAAAACTTAATTAGACCTGAGCATATAGCTTTCTGATCAATGAAAAAAAATCTCAAGTTAATTATACAACAAATTTTCCTTAAACAGTAATTTCGCATCATAAGGAGGAGTCTATTAAGAAGCTATCCATGACCTATATTAATGTACTTTCCCAATTCAAGAACATTGTGGATTAAGATAGTGGCTATGATACGTTTTTAAGGTTCAGAAATTTCTAATGGTATTAACTGCCATTTTCCAAGATTGAGAACTGCAAACTGGGTTGGAAGCATGACCTCAAACCAAGCTGCCTGTGAGGCAATGTGGTGACCAGTGAGCATTGGCAACACGAAATCACAATTCACAGACGGATTTTGACAAATCTTGGTATTGGTTACCGCTAGTGAATGATACTAAATTGTAATTTTTTTCGGGGCAGAAAATTACTGTTAACAAAGGCAGCGCCGCATCTTCCAATTAGAAATTATCATCATCATCATCATCATATTACCATTCGCAGACCACAAGGGTTTCTCGCGCAACATGATTCGGCTTTCGACACTCGCGCGGTACAAGAAACGCTCCCCCGAAAATATTGGTAGAAATGTTAGGGGGAGAAGGCACTAGGAGAGCAGAGGCACTCACCCCTTCGCCGCGCCGTCGTCGATGGGGACCGGAGACAGCGGAGCGAGTGCCTTTCTTTCTTTCCTGTGGCGGCGGAAGTGGGAGGCTGCTGGAGCTGGATTCGCACTCGCGCGGCAGTCGGCGGCATCACCGGAGGCGGAAAAGAGGTGCGGCGGCCGGCGAGTGCGACCAGCACGGCCCACGAACTCGCGCGCTGCAGCCCAAGGGCAGGCGTAATGTAATCCCTCCGTTCCAACTTTTGTACCGTACAATACAAGCATTCATGAACTAACTTTCATAATTCCTATCATTTTAATGATTCTAAGTCAATTAGATGCTTGAAAAGAAAATCTAAATAATATAAAATTTAAAAATTAATAATTAAAGTGACTAAAAAAATCTTTTAATATAACCTTAATATTTGCTAACTAAACTAAAAATCTTTATATTTTGCAATGGAGTCCCTCGCCTGCGCATGCGAATCAACGAGATATCCAACACTTCTTTTTTAATGAAAAGTATCCAACATTCCAACACTTTTGCTTCATCATTGGGAAAACAAAAATCGTAAGAGTACTAATGTCCCGTTCTCAGTACTTACGGATTATAGATGTTTTTTAAGCTTCTAAATGGTATTTTGTTTGAAAAAAACCATTCATCACATTTTTTAGAAAAACCATTTTAAATCAAATTATCAACTTTCTAGTATTATTCATGGATCATTCGCTTTCTGCTCTTAATAATGGTCATAAACTCAGGTTCATCTTTCATCCATCATCTACTAACAGCGCACCCTAACCATTGTTTCTGATTCGCCTGTTTCTGCTGTGATAGTCCCAACTCTGTTTTATGTTCAGGCTTCGTTATTTTGATTCTGTTTTTTAGAAAAAAAAATGATATAGAAAATGGTTGAGATAGTTTTAAGATCAACCATTTTCGTACTAACTAATCTAGGAGGTCAATGCTTCCCAGAACTTTGTAGGTTAGAAAAAATACATATACTTCCATAGTCTTACAAAAAGGTAAAATTAAAAAAAAAGATCCAGGCATTATTCTTCCACAATGAAAGAAAGGTTGTTCAGGTTACAGAAAAAAAAACACAGAGAAAGGAATAGCTAAAGTCAAGTTATTTCATACTTCACTTGCCCTTAGGCATTTATCTTTTATCCAACATATCCATTCTGTTTCCAAGTCAGTAACAATGTAGAATCATATCAAACAAGCTTGGAGTAACGAACTATGATGACCATACAAAATGGACAAAGTAGGAAAGGACAGCAGCAGCTTATGCATTGAGGACGTAATCAAGCCGCCGCCATAGACTTGCCGCAGGTACACAAATGAGTACAGCTCCACCAGTTCATCTACAATGTACAATCTACCAATCTGCTAACACAAGGGCGTTTCACGTGTGCTTGCCTTGCGCATGAGCAACCTGTACAAATCAGCCTAGCATTCGGGGCTACTGCAGGACTTCAGGGAGTACCTGGAGCTAATCGGGCTTCTAACTGCTTGGATCTTGGAAGAACTCGGCTGGAATTGATGGTGGACAGTATTTCTTCGCTACAAATTTGTACTGAGAACAAATAGATAGGTGACAACGATTTATCACCAAACAGAAAATGAAGTAAATGTTTTTCCAGATCCAACGACCTTATGTTGACTGCACTCACCTTGTGTTGACTGTATTTCTCTCTAACTGCTCGAAGGTTACTTCCAGGGCCAACCAAGAAAAGCCGGTGTAGTCCTTTTGCGCAATCGCGTAGGTCGGATGGTTTGTATTGTGTGTAAAACGAAAGTGTTGAATTCTGTTTTCATTTTAAGAGAGAGAATAATACGTTTAGTCTAGTTGAAAAAGATCAATAAAATTCTGGAAAGTTTTAACCAGCATTATACCCAAGGATTCTAGTTGGCTTAAGGATAAACTTTGCCAAGAAAATAGAAGATGCAGCTATCAGCGACGGTACATAGCAAATTAAGCTGTACTCCAGAAGTGATAGCTCAGCAATGTAATTAGCTAGGAACTCAAGATGCAAAACTGGAACCTGCAGAAGGAAAGGTTCGTTGAGTAAGCTACATGAGAGTGCAGAAGTTGCAGATACTGTCAGCCATTGAAGAGAAACAAGTACCTCATGGCATACTTGAGCAGCTCGTACAAATATCCTATTGTGAAACAGGTATTAATAACTATAGGCATGATAATAAGCATCGTTGTAACAGACAATACTACCTCAAAAAGCATTTTGCTGTAGGTGCAGTCATCTCAAACTTCAAGTAATTCAGGACAGAAGCTTCCATTTTCAGAACCTGTTCGTTAGAAGATGAGAATAAGAGACAAAGAAATAAAGAGAACAAAACCCAATCTATACTGGGACACAGACCTCATTCTTAGTGTATGTATTGTCAGTAATATAGCAGAGCTCTTCTACTTGGGGTGGGCATATCTCTTCATACTTACTGAAATTTGATCATATATAAACAGCATCAGAATAAAGCAAACACCACATATAAAAGAAAAACATGATATCAGAAACAAAAATACTAGGATCTTACGCAGCTATAAGCAAGCAAGCGACACCGAGTAATTGCATTCTCTGCCGATTGATCACCTTACCAGAGAGATACCGGTCAATGTAATTGACTGTGAGGTATAAGGTCTCAGGTACAAGCCGATATTCTTCTGTGACCTGAATTGAGATAAGTCAAGAATGTTAGAAGTTCAATGGATCATTTGCTGCACCTCTAGCTTCTCAACCCTGTTTTTATCCCCAAATAGAGTTGCTTACTTCCACAAGCCAGTCTATTAACACTGCCCTCATGCTTGTGTCAATGTTCTTCTGAATGGTTTCCACAAAATCTGTTGAAGGCCTTTTCTTGGTCTGCTAAAACGCAGCATCACAGCACAACAGCAATGAACATAAATATTAGATTCCTTGCGAACAAAACAAACAGGGAGCGACCAAGTGCAGTGATATTACATTATCTTACATAGCATTATATTTTACAATAAGAATATGCTCAGCAAGAAGCTAAATTGGAAAGCATACAAAGATGACGCAATGCATCACTCTATACAGGTGACTGAATCGGAGACATTTATAAGGAACTGTAATGTTTTGTTCGAGAATAAGAGTTGTGTGCTACTTGTTTGATGTAATGACTGCAAATTTCTTTTTTGGTACGTTACGCAAGCATTCTCAACACCAGAAACATCTTGTGGTTCACAGAAATATGCATTCATTTTGCATGTATTATTACTTGTTCTTCAAATTATTACTTGTTGTATAGTGCACCAACATATTAGCAGAAATATGGCATGTAAAAGAATCTATTACCTCAGCCACACGCAAGTGCTTGTAAATGTCAAAAGCAAGCGTTGCACACAGCTGCGGATCCTCATGGTTGTTATCAATGTCAACGATATAATCAATTTCTACTGAATCAGAACCATGCTTCCTCCAGTTGGATGCCATATCTGTAAACAATCCACTAATCAACACTTTTTTTCATACCATGCACAAAGGGCCAGAAGAGATTTGCTTGTTTTGACGAGAAAACAGACCTGCAACATCCCTATTGTCGGAGATATGAAGCTTATCATCTGCCAAATGTTGCAAGGAAGATGCCACTGAGGAGTCCCCATCGTCAAGGCAATCAATGTCAGGGCTTTCCGTTGAATCACTTGTTGACATAGCATCTTCCGTAGAAATAGAATCGTCAGATAGGCCAGGTGAACAGTCATGGTGTTCCACTGACGGCACAATGGTGGGCAGATAAGAGCAACAAACTAATTCTTTCTGAAGGGTACTGTCTCGATGGGGTATTGCTTGATATTGGCAGGGAGTTGGTTTTGGGACAGAACCCCGTTTTGTGTTAAAATTGCGAAGGCTTGCCAGAGATCCCTTCTTCACATCAGCAACTGTGCTGGTCGAACTCGATTTCTGCAGTATGAACAGACTTAAATTTTCGTCGAATTTCAATTCAATAGTGCCACAAAATACGTAGTAAAAAAAAGATCATGGAACAGTGATCATCAACATAATTATGATACACATAGCACATTACAAATGGATAATACGAAGATAAAGAAAAATAGACAAATGATGAAACATGCATGAACAAGAAGAGCATATATAGCCTGATGATAAAACCCTTAAGATTTTACATGCACCAAAATAGAGTATCAGACAACAACAAATCCAACCAAATTCTGCGTCAAAACCGGTTGAACAAGGAAAACGAATTGATGCAGGCACCGAAATTATTCTGTTTGTTACCAGAAACTGATGGAGGAAACGGAGGACTTGTACATGGTAGTAAACACTGCGAAATCGGATAAATGTTAGCACAAAATTGATCAAGACGAGGGTAATATCAAGAGATGCCTAATCAAACTGATCCAATAGCAAATGTCGCGAAGGCATTCCCTTCTCTACATTATGTTCCATTTCGTTTAACAAACGACAACCCAAACAATTCACCACGGAAGAAATCGATCGAGCAACAGCACTATAGCGAAGCGAGCCATACCGCATCGACCTTGGCCCTTGCCGCGCGGGCCCTCCCGCCGACGACGTTGGTGAGATTCCGGAGAGGCACGCGCCTCTCGGACTGCGCGGCCGCCTTGGCACCGCCCGCTCCGGCGCCCTCCGCCACGGCCGACACCGACGAGCGGCGGCCGGCGGCCCAGCTCGACATTGCGACGACCGCCGGAGTAAGGGAAACCCAGACCTCCTCCTCCTCCGACTACCTCCACGACGAGGAGGGTTAGGGTTTAGAGGAGGCGGTGGTGACTGAGCACGGAGATGAGGGTTTTTCCATGGCGGTTTTGGGGGACGGGCGGGAGCTGGGAGGAGAGCGTTTTGCCACATTTACGCGGAGGACATTTGATTCGTAGATATTTACGCGCTGTATAGCAATTTTTCTCATTGGTTGAGCCTATTTTTGGCTAAGGGTGGGAAAAAAAAAGGCTTGATCAGCTTTTTTTAAATTAAGTTTTTATGTTTTATTTTTTTTGTAACATACCAAATTTTAGTTA
Organism: Oryza meyeriana var. granulata; assembly: GCA_003991445.1. Classification (NCBI taxonomy): domain Eukaryota; kingdom Viridiplantae; phylum Streptophyta; class Magnoliopsida; order Poales; family Poaceae; genus Oryza; species Oryza meyeriana. The sequence goes on along the minus strand of RYFJ01001029.1, from coordinate 283,141 downwards.
TATAAAGAAAACCTTGTGAGCAAAAGTTGGGATAAATAAAATGTTATACTTTGGTCTGCCCTCTTAATTTTCATGTTTTTGGATTTCTTTGCAATGCATAATAGGAATTATGTGCATACAGGTGCATATATGGAAGAGCTAGACATACAATTGAAATGAATAAATTCTTGTGAAAAATTTCATGAGAACTAGACAACATCTGGAACCCGCTGTAAAAATTTTATAATTTTATCATTTGATTTGGTGCTCCATTTAAAATTCTTAAAAACAGTACAAATCTGAAATATAGTTCTAATCTGATGGTAATTTTACATTTTTGGCAGAATTTCATCTTAATTGATCAACCTTTGAGTTTTTGTCAGAAGGTTTAACATGTTAATGACTATCACCAGAAAATTTGGCAAAATCAAACTCACTAGATTTTTACATCAATGGTGGGTGCAAAGTCAACTACAAATTTTACTGCTGCCGAGCCCATTTTACATTTTTTTTTACCAAATTAAATCTACAAGGCTTTAGGCTTAGATTTTTGTCAGGTCTGTAGACCACATAACCAACTGCATACAGAAATTTTTCCACACCTAAGGCCTTGTTCGTTTAGACGGGAATTGAGCAGTATTGGGCCTAAATCCCCGTGTATCATCCCGCCCGGGACCAATTTCCCTTTGCGGCCCACAGGTGCATTCGGCTGGGCCGGAGTGGGGGAAATTCCCCGCCCAACCCACGCCAACCCACGGGGGAGAGAAAAATCTCTAGCGAGACGATTTTTTTCTCCCCCGCAGCTGCTGCGTCTCGCTCTCCTCGACGCGCTAGGGCAGTGAGCTCCATCGCCCGCCGCCTACGTCGTCGCGCAGATCTCCATCGCCGCGAGCAGCTGGTGTCGGCGTCCTGTTGCTTCCGCTCCCAAGTTGATCTCCTCGTCCCCTCGGCCTTGATTCCCGTCTCCTCGCTAGCTCGTCCGCCACCTGCACTGACCTCCATCCATCCCGCGAGCAGAGCAGCGGTGCCGTCGTCCTGCTACTTCCGCCTTGGTGAGCACCCGTGCCGACGCACATCCTCTTCTTTTCTCATCCTCCTAGTTCTACCCACACGTTTTCTCTTTGCCTTAACCTTCTCCTTCTCTCCTCCTAGGGTTTGACCTAATATTTTCTCAGATCTGGTCGAGAGGTAGAAGAAGAGGGAGAGAGTTCTTGTCATTAGCCAAGTTCTTGCCGATCAACCTCCACAGTTTGGATTCTTCACTTCTGGAACACGGTGAGATCTAGTTATCCATAGTGCTGACAGCTACTTCTCTGATGCTAAATTATAATTTATGGTTGGATTTAATTTTTCGTGACACGAATATAGAATACTACAAAAACTTTATTGAGCTATACATTTGCTGATTGTGCCTGCCACTGTACTTATAGGGTACAAGTACAGAAAATTGTTCAATTGTTAGCCCTTAAATAGCATTTTTGCACTTTGTTTATAATTATGATGCAATTGCCTCACAATGCAGACCATGTAGGGGGTAAGTTCTTGCCGACCAACCTCCAGAGTTTAGATTCTTCACTTCCGGAACACGGTGAGATCTAACAGCTATTTCTACCATGATTTGCAGATTTGATTTGGGTGAAATAATAGACATTTGTATTCAGTTCTGTAATCTGAAATCTTTAGTTACTTGTTGAAAATTTAATTGAATTCAGTTCTGAAATCTGAAATTGAATAGTGACTTAAGTTGATGGGTTTCATATTTGCCATTAATTACATGTTAGTGTGTTATACCATCAAAATAAACAGATCCCACCAAATGTTCTTACAACTATAATCAAAACCAAGTTTTTCAAACTTTTGATGGAAAATGAGTACTGTTTGTAGGCAAGCCATATGCATGCTAAGCTAACAGGACCATTCTACCTAAAATATAAGCAGCGAAACATTTACAAATTCAAGACTTTTCTATTCATGTGGGGCCTAACTTATTTAACTTTGCCATTGTTGAAAGTCAGAAGTCAGAACTTGTAAAAGGCGATGATAAAGTCAGAATTTATTTATTCTTTCACTGTTGTGTGCTACATATATTTCCTGCGCATGTATTAAATAATAGCAGTTCTATATTTTTGCTTTGGTGATAAAATCATTTCGAGAATGGCGCACCAAATTAAAAAGAGGAGAGAAGAGGACGATGATATGATGCTTTTTGTTTTGCCTGCTTCGCATATATTGTCTAGTACAACAAAAACTGAGAAAGGACCTAGACATACCTCAAGACTATCTGGTAAAGAGAGGCTTGAGGAAATCCTTGAAGGACATGAAATGGATTGCAAAGTTGCATTCCGTATGGAGCCTCATGTTTTCAAGACAATTGCAAATTATCTTAGAGAGAAGAAGTTGTTAAAATATAGTAGAGATGTGAGGATCGAGGAGAAACTTGGAATGTTCATGTTCATGCTCTCGCACAATGGAAGCTTTCAAGATCTGCAGTATGAATTCAAACATAGCGGGGACACGGTTCATCGCCGTATCAAATCTATTTTTAAGATAATCCCGGCTCTCACCTATAGATTTCTCAAGCTTCCTCATGTTGACCAAACACATTGGAAGATTAGAACAAATCCTCGCTTCTTTCCTTACTTCAAGGTGAACTTGACACTCAACTAAAAATGAATATCTAGTTCTTGTCCAACTAAATAACTCATGCATATTTTTTCCTTTTCTTTCCTTTTTGCTGTAGAATTGCATAGGGGCTATTGATGGCACCCACATTCCTATAACTCTAAATGGAGAGAAGGCAGCTCCTTATAAGAATAGAAAGGGGACTTTGAGCCAAAATGTGATGGTTGCATGCGATTTTGATCTAAATTTCACTTTTATCTCATGTGGTTGGGAGGAGTCTGCAACCAATGCTAGGGTACTTAGATCAACATTGAACAGTGGCTTTCAAATATCAGATGGTAAATTTTTTTTTGGTTGATGGTAGTTATGCCAATACACCACAGTTCATTGCTCCTTATCGTGGTGTCCGATACCATCTAAAGGAGTTTGGACGTGGTCATCATCGACCTAGAGACTATAAGGAGTTATTCAATCATCGACATGCCATCTTGAGAAACCATATAGAAAGAGCTTTAGGTGTTCTAAAGAAGCGATTTCCCATCCTCAAAGTTGGCACTTTCCATCGGATAGAGAACCAAGTAAGGATTCCAGCAGCCACTGCGGTGTTTCACAACATAATCCGGATGCTTAATGGTGATGAAGGATGGCTGGACAACCAACCTGATAATATAAAGCCTGCTGATTTTTTTGATCTACCGGAAGGTGATAATGAATACCACAATGATGTAGAATCCCTTAACAATCAAATGATCAGTGGGAATAATATTAGAGTTACAATTGCTGAGAAGATGTGGGAAGACTATGTTCATAGCTAGCAAAAATAGCATTTTGGATGATTTGTACAGAGTTTGTTTATTGCAATACAGTGATGATGTTTGGAAGAATATCTCCAAAGTCAAGCCTATTACAGCATAGGCATGCGCAAAAGAAGCCGTCACCAAAAAGCTACAACACACAAAGGTTGTACAATCTAGAGCTTCATAGAACCCAGGACTAGAAAAGGTTCTAGTTGATTTACTTCATGAACACAATAACCCGCATTACCGGTGCCAAAATGGATGGACAAGTAAGGCATGGAATAAGGTAGTCAAAGAATTTCGTGAGAAACATCCCTATGTCACCATGAATAAGTAGCAAATTCAAGACAAGGAGAAAGAATTGAAACGAGATTATAGGTTGCTTAAGGAGGCAAGGAAACAGAGCGGGGCATCTTGGGATCACCAGCGTTGCATGATTATTGCTGATGATGCAGTTTGGCCAAACATAATCAAGGTATGATATTTGGGCAGAGTTGTTTTGTCCTCTTTCAAATCAATATTATTTGTATTCATGTCATAATTATCTATTTTGTGTCTTCTACAGTCAAATGAGAAAGTTAAGAAGTTCAGCAAAAACAAATTCTTTCCTCTCTTTGAATCCTTGGGAGAACTTTATGACGGTAAATTTACCAATGCATTTTTTTCCCAACACATCATGCTCTGTTTTTGTCTATATTAGTGAACTGCTACCTTCTTTTTAGGGCAAACTGCTGAGGGCAATATGAATTTCACTTCTATTGAGCCATCTCAACATGCCATTCTCACACAATTGGATAATGGCGATGAATATGTTGAGACAAGGGACTCTTTCCCTGATGTGAACTATGTTGTTGATGATGATGATGTGAGAACTGAAGTTCAAGATGAAGAACATGCAATGGAGCATGAAACTCAGCCAAGCTACATCCGTACCACCTTAAGAGCTAATGGAGAAAAGATTGTCAAGAAGACCAAATCTACCCCAAGAGAAAGGGTAGAAAAGGCTATGAAGAGGACTAAGAGAAGTAATGTTGTTGATATGATGGCAAGTTACTTAGAGATGAGAAAAAAACAATCTGAGGAGGAAGCTGCAGCTCTGTCCAGGGAAAGGAAGGAGGCAAAGATGAGAGAGGAGGCAAGCAAAGTAGATGATTGCTCAGTAAAAAGTTGCATTTCTGTTGTGGAAGCGATGGAAGAACTCTCAAATGAAGAAAAGGTCAAATCTTTTGGAGTGTTCAAGGATTCCCAGAATAGAGAGATTTTCATGAGTGCAGGGCATGTGACCCGTCTTATGTGGTTAAAGACGATGCTGGTAAGTAGGAATTATTGTTGTTATACATGGCACTCTCAAAACTTATTCTGATTACATGTTATTATTTTCTTATTGTTACTGTCTTTTTTCAAATGCACAGGTCTGAGTTTGATTTCAGGATTGACATCAAGTGCAATGGCAAGAGGGGTTTCTCAGGTTAGTAGCATAGATTTTGTTTTACAAAAGGCTTCTACAGAATTATTTTTTGAGCATTTCTACTGTTCTACAATTAGAAACTTCCAACAGTATATAGCTCAGTTATCTGCTTTTAATCTCTTTTTGGTCAATATGCGCATACAAATTATTGCTATGTGCAAGCAAGGTTGTTGCTAACCTGTTTTGAAGAAGTCATGTGTGTGTTCAATTGTAGTCTTGTCTCTTGAGCTTGATGCCAGCTTCTGTGACAAAGAAATTATCATCTCATTGGCCATTGCTAGTGGGCACTTGTTCAGTTACTTGTCCACTCTTTCTGAATACAGTTGTTGTTTTTACTAATTCACTGATGTGCAATAATCTTTCTGGTGACAGTTATCTTGATACAAATCAAAAGTTTTGATGACACTTGTCTTACTGCGAATATGAAGAAGAGCTCACAACAGTAGCAGTATGTGTTTTAAGAAAAGCTTGATCAATGCAAAGCTTGCAAGATGTAATGCAAGTTATTATTTGTACTCTGGGATGTAAATTTGTTTTGTTAAACTGTTGGTTAGATAGCTACCACAAGGAGAGGATGTAAATTTGTTTTGTTAAACTGTTGGTTAGTTGTCACAAGGAGAGGAACTTTAAGCAAATTTGAATGGGTGGTAGTACTAGTAATTCTTTTTGTTGCCTTGAACTTGGGGGATAAAATGAAGTGAAACACAATCTTTTGTTTGAATGGGCTCTTGTTTTACAGGCTCTTAGTAATATATACTAGTGTTTCAAGATGATTTTCGTTTTCCATAATGTCTCCTTGGTTTTTATATATTTATTTTATTTAATTTAATTTTCTGAACTTTTTACTTAATTTTAAGGTTCTGAAATAGTTTTGCTTTTAAATTTCTAGCTTGCTCATCCGTCCAAACAAGCTCAGCGGTAGGGGTGTTTAAATCTCATGGGAGGAAGGGATTTGGTGGTTCGGGGGGATTCACCCCATCCCTCCTTGGATGAATTTCCCTGGGTGAGATTTTCCCCACAAGCCGAACAAGTCCTAAACTCGGTTGGGAGATAGGATTAAACCCAAGTGCAAGACAGCTCACTACAGTAACTTCTAGACTTAGTTTTCTCTCAAGAATTCCTTCTCCTTCACTGACAAGTGGGGCCCAAGGCCTGTGGGGTCCACCTGTCAGCCACAGGACAGCTGCTCACTTAGCCACCGCTCTGGAACGCAGACACGCGCTAGAACACGCGTCGCGATGTCCGCAAGCCACCGCGCTGCTTCTCACCCTAATCACCCTCCCATCCTCATTGTGTTTAGCAGAGAAAAACGAAGAGAAATCCTTGGGAGCTCTAGGAATGGACACATCTTCTCTGGTGCCGGGGAGGTCCGTCGCCACCGCCGCTCATCTCTGGTGAGCTTCGCCATGAGCCAACCCCCGGAACATGCTCTCCTCTTCATGCCTAACATCTCTATACCCTCTATCTCCTGTGTGGCATAGGTCGAGCACCCTATGTCATTGTGGTTCACGCTCTTGACCTCACCAGAGGTCCGCCACTGTGCTAATCCGTTCTCGTCGCTCGTCTGGAATCCGGCCGTGCCCTTTGGTCACCACCATCACAAGAGCTAACCAACCTCGCAGACCTAGCCCAGAAGTTGAGGACCCCGGAGAAGCCAGATCGAGACTTTCTTCTCCAACTCTGGCTGCCGCTCAAGATTTTGATTCCTGTCGCCTCGGTGAGTTTCTAGACGATTTGTTGCACCAGTAGATACCTCAAGACCCCGTTACTCACATGCATTTCTTGGCTCTGTGGATTGATGGCCAGAAATCCTTGGCGCCGTTCACCCAAGCCGCTGTCGCCGCCGAACCACTCCAAGGGACAACACCGCCGTTCCAACCTCGCCAGCGCCAGTCCAACACTTGGTGAGCTTCCTTGAAGCCTCTAATGGCTACAATTTTATTTTGTGCTAAAACTATTTTAAATAAAAATCTAAATTCAAAAAAATGGCTCTTTACTTGAGTTTGAAATTTTGTACCATGTGTGGTCTCAATAAATTTCTCCAAAAATCAGCCCCTAGAACCCCTACAAAAATCCCCTAATTTTTCCTAAAATTAAAACCCTATTCAAAATCAAATTCCCAAAATTTAAATCCTCAAAAACCAATTAAAACAATCCCTAGAAAAAAAAAATTAAATGTCATTGTGTCGATGGGCTGCCCTCAACCCTTCTCGGCCTGCTTCCTCTTTCCTCACTCCGTGGCCAACTCGGCCCAGCGCGCGCCTGGGATTAAAAATCCCCGCGGGCCCCACATGTCAGCGACCCCGCCCCAGCCCTTGTTCTCGGCCGCCCGATGCAAACACGGCCATGATCATCTCTACCGCTCGGCCCCGCTTGTCAGCCGATGTCGTTGTCTTCCTCCCGCTGCCGCTCACTTTCTCTCTCTTCTCTCGATCTCTCTCGAGCCCTCTCTATTCTCCCTCTGTGCGTGCCCATACCATCCGGTCGACACCTTAAAAACGCGCGGGACACCTTCGTCAACCTCCACCGTCCCGTCGCTCGGCGAGAAATCTGCACCATCATCTCATCCAAAGCGCCGAAGTCAAAAGAGACATGGCCGCCGCAGCTTTTTCCTCAACGCTGAGCCCCAAAGTTGTTTCGCACGCACGGGCACCTCGTCCCGTCGCTTCGCCATCACCTCCCTTCCCCATTTTTCCCCCTCTGCAGCCCATGACGCACACCATAGTGCTCCGCGCCATTGTTGTGTCGCGTCGACGAGCTCGAGCTCCCCTGCCCTGTTGCCACCGCCATTGACCGCCGTCCGCTAGCACCCGAGCTCAGCCATAAGTAGAGTAGCACCCCTCCCTATTCTTGTTAGTGATATGCCCTAGAGGCAACATAGAAATGTTATATATATCACATGCTATGTTTATAATGTATTGATTTGTTCCTTGAAATAGACATTATCATTATTAATCAATGAGTATGACACTTATTTATGAGACTCTTAATGTCAAATGTTGCTATTTCTAAATGATCCATGATCATATATCATATGAGGAACAAATATGATTCTAACATCAGCATATGTATTGATTGATGATCATGTCTCATGGATCATGATATGGAGATACCAAATTGATAATATGGACATATGTTAGTGAATATATGTTGGATAGACCCACCATGAGATACCGCGAGATTTTATGTGTCATCAGTTAGTCTCAAGTAGTGTTTATGTAGAGTCCTTAGACTTGAGATCATCATGGTTCCCAACATACATAGTAGCTTATTTGGGACTACTAAACACTACTCCGTAACTGGGTAGTCATAAAAGTAGTCTTCGAGTTTGCTATAAAACATGTAGTGGGATGTGAATGATCAAGATAGAATTTGTCCCTCCTTACGGAAGAGATATCTCTGGGCCCCTCGATGTAATGGATTATGGAAGTGCATGGCCATGCTAGGGTGGTTGAGGCATCAATCACAAGTTTGTAATCCATCACAGGATCGAGAGAGTGATTGAGCTATTAAGAGGATGACACAAGTCTCGCCTTGAGCTCAATCGATATCGTGAGGCAAAGGGATTTATACATGAGGACATTAAAGGTTCAGCCGATATGATCTTTACGTATATTTTGGGGCTAATATGCCTTGCTAGAGGCCGCTATTAACAGGGTGAACAGAAAGGCGTTTCCGGGTCGTGACAAAATATACGTGAACCTACAGGGTCGCACGCTTAATGGGTTGGAACACTTATTCGAATGTGATTCAAATATGGGCTCGATTCGGATAGAGATCCGAGTAGACTCTTATTGGGTCTCGGTCCACGAGGCCCAAGTGAGGAGATCTATATATAGGGAGGCAAGGGGCCGAGGAGATTCACGTTTTCGGTTGACCTCGAGCCAAACCCTAGCCACCACCTCCCGAGGCAAATCCTAGCCGCTCACGAGTGCTAGTACACTCACAATCGGCGTTCCAGCCCCGGACGTGTGGATACCGGTGGAGGCGCTGCTCGTTGCGGCGTTGATCGGCATCGACACTGATTAGATCTGCTCGTGGTGTGGTTGATCGCGGTCTGTTCGCGGAGATCGACTACTTCCACTACTACCTCGACACGCGCGTGGTTGGACCGGCTTCTCCAACCCTTCTTCCGCTGCACTGCGCGTCTAGTGGTAACGATTCATGATCCCTCTCTCGCATGATGTCCTGGTGTGCGCGGTAAAAAAGTTTTGTTTTCTGCTATCGTAGCCTATGCGTACTCCTTCAATTCCGATGACAGAGAAGCCCAGCCGAGCTAGCTTGCCACCGAGAGCCTCCCTCCGCCACTCTCTGATCCAAGCACCACCGCTGTTCCAGACCACAGCAGACCAAGCCACCACCGCCACTGAGTTCCTTGAGCCGTCACAAAGCTCCTCCGCCCATCGCCGCCACCGATTTGCCCCTAAATCAAAAACGCCCAAATCCCTCCACCGCCGTCCGCCATTACCACCTCTCGGATTCCCACTGATTGACGAAGGTAGGCCTCCATCTCTCCCCTATTTCCCTTCCTCGCAAGATGCCGCACTCAAACAGCCCTACCCCGAGCCCTTCCGCCATCCTAATGGTTGTCGGTGGTGACCAAACGACCATCGCCGCCACCACCGATTCTGGACGTCGCCGCCAGCCCTCCTCCGCCGCCCAGCCGCCTAATCCGAGCCGTTCACTAGGTTCCTTGTTCCCTCCGCTCTCCGCCAATGTCAGTCGCTCGCCATGGTTCGCCACCGCCGGCGAGATCCACTCCGGCGACCGTCGGCCATCGATCTCCCGCCGTGGTCAACTCTGGCGGTCCATGCCGACGTGGCATGCCACGTCAGCTGGCGCGACCCACCGCCAGGGCCCTCGGTTCTCCTCTCCCAGACACCGACAACCGGGCCCACACGTCAGTGACTCCATCCCATCTATCTCTCCTGACAAGCCGACCCCACGCATCAGCACCCATCCCTAGTCACTGACACCTCGGCCCTACTCGTCAGCCCTCATTCTCTCTCTTCCTCACTGTTGGATTGGTCCCATCTGTTAGCCCCTCTATCTCCTCTCTCCTCACTATTTTACCGGCCCCACATGTCAGCCTCAACACCTTCCTCTCTCTCTCTGACCCGAGGACCCCACATGTCAGTCTCTAAGCAATATTCCTTTATTTTTTCTTTTTATTCCTTTTCTTTCCTTAAACAATTTTAATTCTTTTTAATTCCAAGAAATTGACTCAAACTTTGAAAATTCATAACTTTTAAACCGTAACTCCGTTTGAGCCCATTCAACTCTCAAAATTTTTCTAAAAATAAGATTTACACACTAGCACTATTAGTTGTATGAGATAGGTTCTGATTCTTGGTGTTTTTGCCTATTTTCTTTTTGCGACGCGTAGAAACCGTTCCCGAGAAGTCACCGAAGGAAGATTTTGACGAAGACTTGTAGGACCAAGAGCAAGGCAAGTCACCCTTGACCATATTGGACCCATGATTTAAAATTTTATTATAATTCCTAAAACTTGCATAATTAGGAACACGACTGTTATTGGTCGCGATTCGTAATCGAATCCGTCAGGCCTAACCTATTTGCTGCATTTTACCCTCCTTGAAGAAATTGTTGCCCTGTCCTTTGTAACCTTGTCATTGTGGTATTCGTACCTGAATACGAATATCGATGATCCCATTTTATCTAACTAAAATATGACTATGGGAAAACCAGGGCTTAAACGAAATGATTTTAAACCTCGGCACCCTTGGTCGAGTATTTGTGAAAAAAAATAGTTTTACAAAACTTGGTCATGAGTCGTCGCTGCCTGTGTGGCTCCGACTTCACATGACATTTAAGGACCGTTTCCATGAGAAATTGCACTGAGCATATAACAGTGCGACCACACGGGTAGAATGGGACGCCCTTGGCCGAGTAACTAGTGTTCCCAGGATCGTTTTCGGTTGCTAATAAATGTGGGATTGGCTGGATGCCAAGAGGGCGATATACCTCCGTCCCTGAGTACAGGAAATGAGTTCCTGGTACTTGGTTGATAGAACCCATTTATAGGGCAACGTGCTATCCTAGGAAGGCTCTGAAAAGGCCTTGTCGCGAACCTCCCCGCTTGGCCAGTGTGGGAGTAAGCTCACGTCGTGTAGGAAAAGCATGCACCCTTTGCAAAGGTCTATAAACTGTTCGAACAGCCGTGCCCATGGTTACGGGCGAATGTAAAGTGATTCCTCTAACGTAGATTTTATTTTATAAAAATCTGTGCAATTGTTTTGCGGATTGGGAACCGTTACCAGAATCGGTCTGCATGACTGATGGACGGCCTGTGTGGCCTAAAACGGGCCTATGTGACCCGGGGTATTGGATGACACCGTAGTTGAGTGGTCGGAGTTGAGTGCCAAGTTTTAAAATAAAGGAATCCACCTAAATGGAGATACTAGAGGACGATACACTCCAAATCGGAATTTGTGACAAGTCTCTGACTTGTGGAATGGGTTGAGACGCGAATCTCTTTCCAAGTAACTTAACTGTGGTGAGTTGTTGCAAAGCAACTCGCGGAATGGATTGAAGCGTGAGCTTCTTTCCGACAACTCAAAGAGCACACTTAGATCTTTAAAACCTCAAAAATTTTTAAAGACCACTTTCGCAAAAAAACCCTAACCTCCCTTGCTAACCCTTGCATGCCACCTAATTTCCGTGACTTGCTAAGTACCTCGTGTACTCACCCTTGCTTATTTTCTCAGAAGTCTATGAAGATGAAGACCTCATCCTCAGCCAGTATTATCATGATCAAGTCGAGTACGAAGATTTTTAGGGTTTCGATCTAGGTCCCAAGCTTTGCTTGTGGGTAATAGGTCTACCCGTGTTTTTCCGTTGCCTACTTTTGTAATGTTTCGTTGTATGTCTCAGGTTCTGCCTGGGGCTACAACTTATGTAAGGACTATGTATATTAAATGAAGCAGGTTTGGTAGTGATCCACCGATGTCTGTATGTACCAGCTGATCTCCTGGGACTGGTACAGGTATTACAGGTAATGACGTTCCTCCTCTGTTAACCTGTACGGGTTAATGGGAGAGGGGCGTTACAAAGCCTTAGGACCAACATGCACACACTGACTTGGCTGGAAACAAGCTAGAATCCCACGTGCACTTCTGTGTCGAAACTCACCGCCGCTTCCACTTATTACGGCCACCTCAGGGCACGTTTAAGCCACTGTTGGAATCGCCTGGAGCTGTTGCACATTTTTGCTTTTGGCCGCACTTCAGGATTTGCCGCCGTTCGTCGTCGCCGCCACTTGGAAGTTCACCGGTGCCACTCATCGTCGCCGCTCGCCGCGCCGAGCAGCTAACATGTGGGACCGCTGGTTAAACGCACTAAGGACGAGATTAGAGAAAGTTTAAAACTTGTAAGGTTAAGACTATAAAATTTGTTAGACTTACATGTGGACCCAAGGACTAATCTATGATTTAATAAAAATTGGAGTGCTCTTAATGAATTTTGAAATTCCATGTGCTAGGGACCTCGGGATTGAATCCCAGATAGCCGGGGCCCTCTTTATAATAGTTCACTCACTAACATGTAGTTCTAGAGATTGAAAATCCAAGAAAAATTAGGAAATTAGACTTTAGGCTTTTCTGTTAAACTAAAAAATGGGTTTTTACTTCAAAAATTCATAGAAAATTCATACAAGATTCAAATTCAGTGAATCAAATTTTGATAAATTCATAAATTTTATCCTCTTTCATTCTGTAAGGTGTAAATTGATAGAAACTTCCATCTAAAAATCCTTAAAAATAGAATACTTAAATAAAGCTCATATAAAGACCGAGAAATTTAATAAATTAATAGCTTTTTCATGCATTAGAATTAAGTGAATATTCTTTCACTAAAATTCATCTAAACACAGAACTGAATTACTGTATAAAATTGCATGCATTTTAGAAATATTTGAATTTTTACATAATTTGGTGTTTACTCGATATCGATAGTTATTTTTAGAGGAAAATTCCGTTGACGGTGAGGAAGTTGATCTCAACACTGACCAAGGAGAAGAGGTTCAGCAAGGCAAGTGTTTTTCCCCTCTCCCTTGACCATATTGCAACCTATGATTTGGGGCAAAATGTATTGATTTATAAAGTGCATGCTTAATTGAAGTATCGATATTTAAACTGTTTAAAAATGGTAGAGTTAACCTATTGCTGCATATATCTTCTTGGGAATTACTTTTCCCTATTGTAACCATAGGATGGGTTAAAGTACTTTTCTTGTACTCAATTGGGTTAAATATATAAATTTATATGTGGTATATGCTTAGCCATGCTTAGATACTTCTATTAAAAGTTATGGCAAACTTTTAAATTTAAGTTTTGAGGGTTTAAATTTTCCAATCAGGGGTTTACTCCCAAATTAATTGTAAAATAAAATGATGAAAACTTGATTTTTAAACTCGGGCGGCAAGTGGTATATATATTTGATAGTTGTATACCGATAGAGGAAGTGTTTGCCTAAGTTGATTAAGGACTGAACTCTTTGTCACCATCTATGTTTACAGTACAACCACATTTGTTAGTATGGGATAACCTTAGTTGAGAAGTTGTTTGTGATCTAACCTTTCATTGGAAGACCTTTGTAGTATGAGCTAGTCTTGCTTGATAGTTTATAGGAACTACTCATGTATATCGCAAAGGAACGGGTGTTCACTTAGCAACATAAGCATCTAAGTATGTCCAATGTAACGATGTAGTGCCTCATGGGTTGTTTTGCCATGGCGTCAGGTTCGGTAGGCCAATCGTCCTGACAATACTAAGGATCTGGAGTTAGTATGGAGTTCTCACTCACCGTGCTCATGCAAGATTAGACCATAGGCAATGGATTAGCTTCGTCGCAAATAGTAAAATGAGTACTCTTCGGTATCGCGTAACATGTTGTTACATTATTACTATTATGCGTCATGTGGGCAAAGATGTACGAACTCTTCAGAATAGAAACTAATCGGTTAGCCGTGTCCGCAGTTATGGTCGGCATAGTGAAGTGTCAGGAGTATAGTTTTGAATATTTCTAATTGCATTTAAACTTGATTCTTTATAAATTTGAGATCTGAAATTTAATTTGGCATTATGAAATTACTATCATGGAGGATAGTAAAATTTCTCTATGTATATATTTACTTATGCCATGAGAACTTACTATGAGCTATGATGAAAATTGTTTTATAAAAGCTATTGAAAAATGTTTGCCGAATAAAACTTGTTTTATACAAAATTTAGCTACACCACGAGCTCTTTTTGATATACCTTTGCATATGGGATTTTAGAAATTGCATTGTACTGACACTTGATTTTGTTGTTGCTATTATTAGACTTTTGTACAGATGATGAGTTGCCTAGTGATGAGTGCTACATTGCAGGTGATGATGATTTCCAAGATGGTTCTTACTAGGGGTTACCCTAGTCAGTTTGTTTGTGGATCTTTTGGGTAGACAAGCTTCCACAGAACTCTAAATAAATTTAGCTTGTCGGTCTATGTACTTGTACTAGTTGTAAATTATCTATCTATACTCATATATCCTTATGTACCCTATATGTGTGATATATTAGCTAAGCTGAAAGTGCATGACTAGTTCTTTCATGGCGCTAGTTTTGCATCAGTACGGATTTTGAACAATCGAAATCCTCGCTTGGTAAACTACCCGTAGATCAGTACCCGTTGTATGTAATTTTCTGGTCGTCATCATTGAATGGTTTGACGAGCATAGAACAGGTATGACTAATGAGTTACCTTATCGAGTATTTCTATTCATCACTCGGTATTTCAGGTGTTATATTGGTGGACATTTGAACGTTGTCATATACGCGTGCGGATAGGTGGCTATTATGTGTGTATGGATCCCACTTATTAGATATTGCGGTAACATGCAAAAGAATGTCCAGTAATATAATATTTGGGGTACCCAACATTTTTTTTTATCATTTGAGGGTTTTTTTTGTTAATGAGCTTATGAGCCAAGCTGAGTCAAGGTGAAAACAATTTTTGTTTAAAATTAAATATTTTTAAAAGAAAAACTAGATTGGCCAGAGCAATTTTGAATCGAGCTCACCAAGCCGGCCAAACGACCTTTTTTTTTGCCACCGGCCTTTCAACTTTGCCGCTTGTTCTAAACCGTGAAATCGGTTATTTTTCACTTACAACTTTTTTTTACTGTTAGATAGTGTTCTTTTTAACTTGTAGTTTATGCCTCGATTTTTATTAGCATACTTCTTAAAACGATGTGTTTTTTGTAAAATTTTTTTATGTAAAACTATCTCTTAAATCAAATAGATCTATTTTTTAAATTTTTAATAATTAATACTTAATTAATTACATGCTAATCACTCATCTTGTTTCACGTGGGTTTTATAAGCCCACACTTACCTGTCCAAAAGAACACGCCACGTTGGTTTTGACCCACTGATCTACCACATAAGCACAAATAAGATATTTCCGAACTCATCAAATCGCTCACTCTCTAATCTCTATCTATTTACTGCTCGAGGTCTCCCTCATTTTTTTTTACTGCAGCTATCATTCTATCAATCCCCCGTTCTTAGACTGTGTTTATGATATTTTTTTATTAGATTGTTAATGCAGATTATTTTTTATTAACATGATAAATTAATATTTTAAAAAATAAATTTTACACATAGTTTAGAATAAGTGGTCTAATTAATACAGTTAAAAAGTTTTTTTGAGAAATTATCTTAAGGTGTGGATCAAATAATTAGTTTTAAAAATTTGAAGAAAAAAAGAAAAGAACACAGCATTTAAACGTGTTGTTGGGAGAGAGAGGGCGCGCATGAGCCGGAGCAACAAGGAACTAAGGCTGCGGTCGAATGAACCTATTAGGGAAAAAAAATTTCTCTTTTTTATGAGCATGCTTTCTAAACTGTTAAACGATGCGTTTTTTTAAAAAATTTTCTATATAAAAGTTGCTTTAAAAAATTATATTAATTCTTTTTCAAGTTTAAAATAATTAATACTTAATTAATTATGGAATGGCTTATCTCATTTTACATAATCTTTTTTCTCTCTTTTTTTTCTCACCTTCAAACTATCCCTAAGGAAAAAGATCAGCATGAGCAGAAAATAAATGGAGAGGGAGGGATTTGACGGAATGGGAAATATTTATTTGAGCTCCTGTGGCAGGTTAACAGGTCAAAACCAACGTGGCATTTTGTCACCGTGTACTAAAGGCTGGTAAGGGGGGAAGAGGGGGTAAAACGAACGGCACGTGAAGTTTGGAGTGAAAAATAATTGGTTTGGTAGTTCATGGTGAAAAATAGGCTCTGGATAAAGTTTCAGGGCTAAAAATATATGCGATTCAAATAGATATATTTTCACAAATAAATTGTTCAAAGTAAATCTATACCTTTTCTATATAGTTACATCCACTCTATCCTAAAACTCAACATATAAAGATAACATATCATTATGCATCTATTAGCAATTATTACATCTTAAATTTCATGCAAACATGGCACATTACATATAATTTATTACATTTTAGAGCTAAAAATATAAGTATTTCAAATCATCATTTTCACATTATTTTTATATATTTCAATATATATCTATTTATCATTTGTACAATATTTAACATATACTCATTCACGTATTCCGCAGCAAACCTCCAGGCATCAACTAGTTATTATTGATGTTTCTGCCAAGAATTATGATGGAGAAAGCGCAAGTTCAACTAGAATGGATCCAACATTATGTTCCTATCAATTTTTGGAATCCTTTGATTTTTTTATCTATTAAAGAGTATCTAAGTCCTTGAAGTACTTTGAAGTTTAGTTTCAAATTGTCAAAAAACAAATATTTTTTAACGGGATATGATTATGCATTAGTAAATGGTAAGATGAAAAAATTCAATATACTCGGTACAATAGTACCTAAGAGCAAAAAAAAATCAAATAGGAATTCTAGGGGTCGATTCTTTTTCCCATTGGGAATTGCTCTTAAATTTAAGAACAGTTGGATGTAAACAAAATCATCAAAGACTGGTATTCTTTATTGGACTTAACCCTTTCTCTTTTCTGATACTAGTACTGCCTGTCTACTTGAAATTTGCTTTGGTTCAAGTTTCAACTCGACGGTATTTAGATCAACAAATGAAACCCGTATGCTCATATTGTTTGTGTGCGTGGACCTATCAATATTTTCTGGGGGAGAGTTGTTGCAATGCTCCATTTAAGATAGTATGTAATATGTCGATCTTCTATTAGTTAGTATAGATTTAGAATTTACTCTAGATTTATTTACGCGAGGGGAAAACACTAGGCAGGTGCGGATCCAATTATATTTTTGCACACTCCATTGTAAATTACTGTTTTTCACTATTCATATTTAAAGGTGACCCCATAAAGTAATAGAGGTGACACCGATGATTTCTTAACCTGGATCGGTAAGTAGCAATGTTAGGAAGACCAACCAGGAACTCATGTATTAATCTAGACATCACAGTCACTAAGGAATGTAGAGATAATCATATAACTATTATTCAAAAAAAAGCTCAAAAGCTAACATTGTAACACCCCGTCCCGACACAGCCATACGATGACGATAGAGAGGGTGAGCCACAGGTGAATGCTGAACCATCCTCTTAGAACCATGATGCCGGTACCAATCTTAGAATATGAAGGCTGGCACCCACGATAACAAAATAAATCATTGCAATATTATAAAAAAATACAAAATAACTTATACCTTTATGTTGCATCTTCGAGAAGACCCTGTGTAGCAATCTTTAAACAGAAACAATAATCGTGGAACTTTGGTGCAACCAGAACACCAACCCACAGGTGAAACCCTAATTAGAGGGGAAAAAATAACACTGATAGAAGGGTGAGTACCTTCATACTCCACAAGCTACTAGAAAATATGAACATAAAAGCTTTAAAGGAAGGTTGGGTTTATTTTGCAAATCTTTTTCAAAGCTCTAAATATGGGTTCATTAGAAACCATTTCAAAGGAGACTTCTTGTCTCAATCCATCCGCAAGATGCTTTGTAACAACTTAAGCAGGATGGTCAAATTTTAGTTCATTAATATTAATATGTGAAAGTCTATATCAACTGAGTCAAAAAAAAGTCTATATCAACTAGCTGGTTGTAATACAACACAACCGGTTGAAATAAATCACTTTGTCTCTTCTTTCATTCATTTAAATCGAGCTCCAACTCCGTACAACATTCCTATAATTTGGCTCCTTGAGCCGCCCGTTTCCTATAACACTCTGCTTCCACCTAGGAAACCTACTCTATGATGTCATTGCAACATCTAAGGTCACAGATGGAGAGGAGGCTGGTGGTGAGCTGGTTTTGCAGACAGTGGCGGGGTGAAGGCGAAGAGTTGGTCGTTGTCCTGACGGTGGTGAACAGGACGATGCAGTGGTGGCCAGAGCTCTTCTGTCCCATATGCGTGCAAGGTGGGCTGGTATGGAGGAGGGAAGGAAGAGGGAAGAGATAGGCTGGCCTGGTATGGAAAGAAGGCGCCAACTGGGTTGCACAGAAGAGAGGAAGGGCGACGACTATACTGGCTAAGGAGAAGGAGAGCGGGATAGGCTAGCTACGTGACCTAGATAAAAAGGAGAGGGAGAGGAGAGGAGAGGTTGGGCCCAGGGGAAAGGAAAAAAAGGGAGAACAGCCCATTTACATAGTGTACTTTGATAATTTTCCAAGGAATTGATTTGAGAGGAATTGAATATTTGGAGTTGGGAAGTTGAATTAAAATTTGGTATCCAAATTCATGGAAATTCTAGGAACTCAAGGGATGGGCATTTGACTTTAATTTCAATAATAGAGATGAGGTTTGAATCTTGAATAAATTTGATCGGAGGGGAAAAAAGGAGGATTTCAAAAGAGAATTTGATTTCAAAATTCGAGTTTTGAGAGTTTGTGTGGGAGGAGATTTTAAGGCGAGATTGTATGGGTTACAAGGACTATATCTAATTTTTGAACTTAGGATTTTATTGAGATATTTTTCAATAGTTACACATAAATTGATAATGAGGACATCCCTTCCATAGAAACAACTCATCTACAACAAGGACCACTTACTCGAGCTCGTGCCCGTCAACTTAATCACCAGGTGAATTCATTCCTAGGTTCATATATTATTGAGAATATTCTGCTACCTAATGTAAATAATTTAATTGTAATTAGAAATCCAGGAAAGGAGGAAGGAAAGAGACCAAGTCAAGCAAGAATTCGAGTTGGACTCGTTCTGGAATCAGGTTCGAACTGCTGCGATGGTATCAAGTTCAAATGGGCATAACTTCCTCATACGGACTCCGTTTGGGATGTTCTTGTACTTCATGGAAAGCTTATGAAGTCTACTTTCTAATGGATCTAACCTCATCTTCAAATTCCACCCGAGCCAGCCGCAATCATCAAAAAATCCATATTAGTTTCTGAGTCCGAGTCAAAAGGGTGCTACGCCATCCCCACTTGGGCCCATGGGCCTTGTAACCCTAGGGCGTGCACGAGGGACACCCCCCTGATCGTCTTCCTATTTAGGAGCCGCCGCCTCTCTTGCTCGGATTTGTATTTCATTGTGTTAAGGTTTAGCTATTGTGCAAACTTCTGTTCTTCAGTTGTGTCGAACGACCACCTGTCAAGACAGCTTCGGAATCCCAACCTTGTTTTCACCATACAATCTATGCTTCATTCATATTCATAATATCAGATTGCCTACGTCCTATTCTTGCTAGTTCTTCGATTGTTTGTAGGATTGAACTTTGTGTTCAGGTTGATCGCGCCTCCAGCGAGGTCAATAACATCTCGGAGTTGGTTCAGCGATTGCTAAGGCGCAAGCGACGTCGTGCGTTTGTAGTCGGATTGCTAGGGTCATCTCTACACAACAAAATGATAGTTATCAATCTTATCGAAAGATCGGGCACCTTGTTTCCATCAAGTGGTATCAGAGCCCAAGGTTGCTCAGTGAGAATTTCAGTTTACCATAGATTAGATTGTTTTTCCTTACCTAGAACACACAAAAACAAAAAAAAATTAGCAGTAGATCAATCTGTCCGAACCAGTCTTAGCCTCGTAATTTTCTTTTTAGTACATTGTATTGTTGAACTTTCAGTTGCATCGTCGTGTCCGTTACTGGTCTTAGTGTCTAGTTCCTCTAGAGTTTCGAGTTTTGTTCACGTTTTGGTCTCACCGTAGTGGTTGGTTTCACGTCGAGGAAAGAAAAGGAAGAGGACTCGATTTCTAGGGAGACTTTGCCCTAGTGGTCTTGGAGTAGGACACGATTTCAACCAAGGAGGTTTTGTTTTCATCCAGGAAAGCAACGTGGGTGTGAAAAAAAAAGAGAGAAAAAGAAAAAGTGTAACTTCTGCATACGACCTCCGATTGAGGCGATTCTTGATCCGTTGGAAAGGAAATGAGAAGATAGAGTGGAAAAGAAAGAAGTCCAGGCACACACGTGGCAACTTCGACCCAAAAAAACGTCGTTTAGACCCTCAAAATGGGCCTGCAAACCGAGGACAAATCAAGTTTCTCAGAATTTGCTCAAATTTTACAGGAACCTTTTACAAGTGATTCTAAGGTTCCTCGTGCAGACGGCATCCTTTTTCGAGCCCCTAAACTCAGTGTACAACGTCATCTAGTTTACTTCTGCACGGTGTACTTGTTTGTGTTTGTTAACGCCAAAATTTGGCACGGTTCGCATCGGACTCAGTTAAGGAAAGAAGTGATATCAGCCGTTGAGAGCTAATCCAGAAGAAGCCGGATTCAGGAAGGAATCGTGAAGACCACGCTATGGCACTTAATTACCTTATCTATAAATTAGGTAGTCTTGATAATTTTTAGGAAAACCTGATCTCGTATCCGATCAGGACTTGTTAGTTTTCCTTTTATAGATAGGAAGTTGTGTGTCGTGTCCTATAAGGACTCATGTAACTCGGGGTATAAATACGTATGCCCGGGGACCTTGTAAACTATCTCAACGATCAATACAATTCGGCGCATCGCCACCCTTTACCAACGGGTTCTTGCTTCTCGAGCCGGGCTGCATCGGTTAGGTCCGAACTCCGGCGAGAGGGTAAGTCTCGTTACCCCGGCTACCAATCGGCTAGGACTTCCTCGGTTAGGTCCGATATTCTAGTCGGTATATGGTAGCCGGCTTACCACGATATATCTGCTTTGTCTATGGCTGCATCGGTTCGGTTCGATCTCTTAGGCCTATCAGGTATATCACATCACGCGTGCATAGTTTTTATCGGTTTACTGGGGAAAGCTTATCGTCAGTTTGTGCTGCATCGGTTGGGTCCGACCTACTAAACTGAGCGATAAGTTGTTCCTGCTAGGCCGATGGTTTCTGTGCAAGCGTCTTATCGGAATGCATAGCCGGTAAGTTATCATATACATCACGATTGCATTAGATCTATCGGCTCACCGAGGTTCTTTTATTATTGTTAATCTGTGCTGCATTAGTTAAGTTTGAACTACTAGATTGATAGTGATAGATTTACTCTTGCTGAGTCGATAGGTTTTATGCGATGTTCTATCGGAGTGCTTAGCCGATAGGTTATCTTTTTATAAAGCCAACTGTATTATCCTTACTGTTTTAGTCATCTATATTATCATCGGTTTTCTAGCCGATGCACATGTGTTTCCTCGGCAGTAGGCTGGCTTACTGTTTTGCTTATCTGTTTTATCATCGGCTTCTAGCCGATGCACATGTTATACTGACAGCCTATCCATTTGTTTATAGCGCTATCGGTTTCCTAGCCGATACACAGGTGCCATCGGCTATCGGCTACGAGGAGTCTATATCAGCCCGTATCGGCCGATAGCCGATGTGCAGTTGCTGCTGACCCGGGCACGAGCACAAGCGAGGACCCGGGAGAGAGAACCCGAGCACGAGACCCGGGCGCGAGTGCAGGCGAGGGCCCGGGCACGAGCATAGCGGCGATCGGCTGGAAGGAATCCGTATCGGCTTACTGGCCGATTGGATCAGTAATCAAATTTCTTCATCTCCTTGTCAATTGCGGGGTCAAATTGACTGGCACGCCTACGAACCTCAAATATTTTAGGACCTGCACTGGAGCTAAGCAGATCTCCCAGGCCTTCGTATGTTCAATCGCATCAAACCAGATCATCAACAAGCTTCTTGGCACACCCGGTGGTTTTTGGTGCGAACAGTGTTCTAGGCTCGCATCTCTAGTACGGTCTAGCCCAGGACCAGCATTAGCTGGCATTGAACTATTTTTCAGCTTGCATTTTCTGAATTGATTATTGCTACTCCTTGCTACCAAACTTGAGCCTTCCCAGCTACACCTTTTCTACACCGTACAGGCTGAGCTTCACCTAGCAATCGCTCCATCCAATCTTCGCAGATATATTGTTGTCGCTGGTTGCCGACCACCCCTATGTGATTGGTAAGAATTGGTAAGAATTCGACAAAGGTTTGAGTGCGAGTAATTTTTGAACCCCCATACCCTAGTACTCGTTAGGGACATATTCTTGTGTTTTTGCTAACAATGGCAGGTTCTGGAGGGTGTTCAGATCAGGATACCCCTCATACTCCTCGTACAAAGGGAATCATTCAACATTTCAGGCGCAAAATGAATCTTCGTACGGAGGGCCTTGAGGAGGATGTCAGGTTCACCAATGAGCGACTTGCTCAACTTGAGGGTGCCCAGATTGAGACAAATGCAACGCTTGCTGTGATGGAGAGAGCACAAGGTGTCACTACCACCTCTTTGGCAGATATTATGGCACGCCTTGAGGAGATTGCCCAAGCTTCGACTGTTGTTCCCCCTGCTGTGACGGTAGAGGGGCAAGTAATTCGACTATGTGGGTGATTCCGAGGTAGATGGAAGCGCTAACCACAACAACGATCGATCTCATCGACAATTGCGTTTTAACCGACAAGGTATGCGAAGAGAACCCCCACAACGTGAGGTACGTGACCACGATGATGCTTTTGCTATGGTTAAATTCACTATGCCCCCCTTTCAATGGTAAATATGATCCCAAAGGTTATCTTGATTGGGAATTAGCCATTGATCAAAAATTTGCTTGCCATGATTTTCCTGAGAATAGATGAGTTAGGGCTGCTACTAGTGAATTTACCGACTTTGCTTCTATTTGGTGGAAAGAACATTGCCGTCAACAACCCAACAACATACCTAACACTTGGGAGGCTTTAAAATTGCTTATGCACCAACGATTTGTTCCCTCATATTATGCTCGTGGTTTGTTAAATAAACTGCAACGTTTACAACAAGGTGCAAAGTCTGTGGAAGAATACTATCAGGAATTACAAATTGGTATGTTGCGTTATGGGTTAGATGAGAATGAGGAAGCATCAATGGCTAGGTTTTTGGGAGGGTTGAATCGTGAAATTCAGGACATTGTGGATTACAAAGATTACAACTCCATTACTAGATTGTTTCATCTTGCTTGCAAAGCTGAACATGAATTGCAGGGACGCCAGACGAGAACGCGATCTAACTCTTCTGCAGGTCGCACAAATTCATGGATGCCGCGCACACCTGCTGGCCAATCCACTATGGCGCACCCACCACATCCCTCCAACAACAAGCAGTGCCCTACTACGTCAAATTCGGCGTCACGAGTTTCCAAAGCACCCAAATCAGCACCACAACTTTCTACAAAAACTTCCTCTTCGATTGCTTCGATAGGACGAACGAGGGACGTTCAATGCCATCGATGCAAAGGCTATGGACACATGATGCGGGACTGTCCAAGCAAGCGTGTATTGATTATATGCGATGATGGTGGGTATTCCTTTGCTAGTGATTTTGATGATAAAATATATGCTATGCTTGCAAATAATCCTGCAGGACATGATGATGTAACTGAACATGAGAAGGAACATGTTGGCGCTGAAGATGCCGACAAGTATTTGAGCCTTATAGTACAACGCATACTAAGTGCTCAAGTGTCTCATGCCGAGCAAAACCAACGTCATAATTTGTTCCAAATCAAGGGCGTTGTCAAGGAACGCTCGATTCGCATAATTGTTGATGGTGGGAGTTGCAACAATTTGGCGAGTATGGATATGGTGGAGAAGCTTGCTTTGCTGACTAAACCTCATCCCTACCCATACCATATTCAATGGTTCAACAACAGAGGTAAGTTGAAGGTAACACGGATGGTGAGAGTACATTTTTCCATGGATTCATACCATGATTATGTTGATTGCGACATTGTTCCTATGCAAGCTTGTTCTTTATTATTAGAAAGACCTTGGCAATGTGATACTGAATGCGTACATCATGGTAGGAATAATCAATACTCTCTCATGTTCAAGGGAAAGAAAATTGTGCTGCATCCTATGACTCCTGAACAAATTATTAAAGATGACATTGCTAGAGCTAATAGAGAGAAGAGTTAGGAGAATACTAGGAGTGAAAATCAGAATGTAGCAAAAGAGCTTAAGCAACACAAAAAGAAAGAACCTAAATCTGTCCTTGTGAAGAATAACGAAATTAAATTGAAAGGTGCTTGTTTTCTTGCTACCAAATCTGATATGATTGCACTGAATGCTAGTAATACTGTTTGCTATGTATTAGTTTGCAAAGAAGTATTGTTTTCATTTGAGGATATACCTTCTTCTTTGCCACCTGCTGTCACTAACCTCTTGCAGGAATTTGAGGATGTGTTTCCTGCTGAGATACCCCCAGGGCTGCCACCAACTAGGGGTATTGAACATCAAATTGATTTGATCCCAGGAGCTTCCCTACCCAACTGCACGCCATACTGAACCAACCCGGAGGAGACTAAGGAGATTGAGCGTCAAGTGCGAGACTTGCTTGACAAAGGGTACGTACATGAGAGCCTTAGTCCATGTGCTGTTCCGATACTTTTGGTTCCAAAGAAAGATGGATCATGGCGTATATGTGTTGATTATAGAGCTATCAATAATATTACCATTAGATACCGTCATCCTATTCCTAGATTAGACGACATGCTTGATGAATTAAGTGGCTCTACAATGTTTTCTAAAGTTGATTTGCGTAGTGGATACCACCAAATTAGAATGAAACTTGGAGATGAATGGAAGACGGCATTTAAAACTAAGTTCGGGTTATATGAGTGGCTAGTGATGCCTTTTGGTTTAACTAATGCCCCTAGCACTTTCATAAGAGTAATGAATGAAGTTTTACGTGCTTTCATTGGTAAATTTGTGGTAGTTTACTTTAATAATATATTAATTTACAGCAAGTCACTAGATGAACATTTTGAACACTTACGTGTTGTTTTCATTGCTTTGAGAGATGCACGTTTGTTTGGTAACCTCGAAAAGTGCACCTTTTGCACCAATCGAGTTTGTTTTCTTGGCTATGTTGTTACTCCACAGGGAATTGAAGTAGATGAAGCCAAGATTGAAGCTATAAAAAGTTGGCCAACACCACAAATGGTCACACAAGTGCGGAGTTTTCATGGGTTTGCGGAATTCTATCGCCGTTTTGTGAAGGATTTCAGCACCATCACTGCACCACTTAACAAATTGACAAAGAAAGATGTTCCATTTAAATGGGGAGAAGCACAAGAAAAAGCTTTCAACCTTCTCAAAGAAAAGCTCACAAATACACCTTTGCTCCAACTTCCTGACTTTGGTAAGACTTTTGAACTTGAATATGATGCTAGCGGAATTGGAATTGGTGATGTGTTGATACAAGAAGTTAAACCTGTTGCTTATTTTAGTGAAAAATTGAGTGGGCCTAGTTTGAATTATTCTACATACGATAAGGAATTACTTGCTCTCGTTCGGACTTTAGAAACATGGTAACATTATTTATGGCCTAAAGAATTTGTTATCCATTCTGATCATGAATCATTGAAACATATTAGAAGTCAAACTAAACTGAACCGTAGACATGCTCGTTGGATTGAATTCATTAAATCTTTTCCTTATGTCATAAAACACAAGAAAGGGAAGAAAAATATGATTGCTGATGCTTTGTCTAGACGGTATACAATGTTGTCTTAACTTGATTGTAGAATTTTTGGCTTGGAAACAATAGAAGAACTATACACTTCTAATGATGAGTTTAAAGATGCCCTGTCCAACTGCAAAAATGAAAGATGCTGGAATAAATTTGTTCTTAATAATGGATTTTTATTTATATCTAACAAACTATGCGTTCCAGCCAGCTCCGTTCGTCTTTTGTTGTTACAGGAGGCACATGGGGGAGGACTAATGGGTCATTTTGGCGTCAAAAAGACGGAGGACATCCTCGCTGAACACTTCTATTAGCCAAGGATGAGGTGCGACGTTGAGCGCTATGTATCTCGCTGCACTACCTGCAATAAAGCTAAGTCCTGACTTAATCCCATGGTTTATATATGCCTCTTCCTGTACCTAGCATTCCTTGGGAGGATATTTCAATGGACTTTGTTTTAGGATTACCTCGAACGAAGAAGGGGAGAGATAGTGTTTTTGTTGTGGTCGATAGATTTTCTAAAATTGCACATTTTATATCTTGTCATAAGAGCGATGATGCTATAAATGTTGCTGATTTATTTTTCAGAGAGATTGTTCGACTACATGGAGTGCCCAATACTATTGTTTCATATCGAGATGCGAAGTTTTTGAGTCACTTTTGGCGCACATTGTGGGAGAAATTGGGTACCAAGCTGCTGTTTTCTACTACTTGTCACCCCAAACAGATGGACAAACTGAAGTTGTCAACCGCACGCTATCAACTATGTTGAGGACTATCTTGAAGAAAAACTTGAAAGTGTGGGAAGAATGTCTACCTCAAGTAGAGTTTGCTTACAATCGATTATTGCACTCTACCACAAAAATGAGCCCTCTTCAGGTAG
The DNA here is from genome assembly GCA_003991445.1 of Oryza meyeriana var. granulata. Lineage (NCBI taxonomy): Eukaryota > Viridiplantae > Streptophyta > Magnoliopsida > Poales > Poaceae > Oryza > Oryza meyeriana. The sequence continues at coordinate 256,446 of RYFJ01001029.1, read as the reverse complement.
TATATGGCTTTACTCCTCGTGCTCCTATTGATTTATTGCCTATCCCTATTTCTGACAAAGTAAATTTAGATGCTAAGAAGCGTGTTGAATTTGTCCTTAAATTACATGAAACAACTAAAGAAAACATAGAGCGCATGAATGTTATGTATAAGATTGCTGGTAGTCAGGGTAGAAAGAGTTTAACTTTTGAACCGGGTGATCTAGTATGGTTGCATTTGCGTAAAGAATGATTTCTTGATTTGCGAAAGTCTAAATTGATGCCTAGAGCTGATGGTCCATTTAAGGTGTTAGTTAAGATTAATGATAATGCATATAAGCTTGATTTGCCTACAGAATTTGGGATTAGCCCCACATTTAATATTACAGATTTAAAGCCATATTTGGGAGAAGAAGATGAACTTGAATCGAGGACGACTCAAATGCAAGAAGGGAAGGATGATGAGGACATCTCTTCCATGGAAATAATTCATCCACAATAAGGACCACTTACTTGAGCTCGTGCCCATCAACTTAATTACCAGGTGAATTCATTCCTAGGTTCATATATTATTGAGAATAGTCCGCTACCTAATGCAAATGATTTAATTGTGATTTGGAATCTAGGAAAGGATGAAGGAAAAGAGACCAAGTCAAGCAAGAATTCAAGTTGGACTCGTTCTGAAATCAGGTTCGAACTACTGCAATGGTACCAAGTTCAAACAGGCATAACTTCCTCATACGGACTCCGTTTGGGATGTTCTTGTACTTCATGGAAAGCTTATGAAGTTTACTTTCCAACGGATCTAACGTCATCTTTAAATTCTACCTGAGCCGGCCGCAATCATCAAAACAATTCACATTGGTTCCTGAGTCCGAGTCAAAAGGGTGCTGCGCCATCCCCACTTGGGTCCATGGGCCTTGTAACCCTAGGGCATGCACGAGGGACACCCCCCTGGTCGTCTCCCTATTTAGGAGCCACCGCCTCCTTTGCTAGGATTTGGATTTTATTGAGTTTAGGTTTAGCCATTGTGTAAACTTCTGTTATTTAGTTGTGTCGAACGACCACATGTCAAGACAGCTTCGGAATCCCAACCTTGTTTTCACCATACAATCTATGCTTCATTCATATTCGTAATATCAAATTACCTACGTCCTATTCTTGCTAGTTCTTCGATTGCTTGCAGGGATTGAATTTTGTGTTCAGGTTGATCGCGCCTCCAGCGAGGTCAATAACATCTCGAAGTTGGTTCAGCGATTGCTAAGGCGCAAGCGACGTGATGCGTTTGTAGTCGGATTGCCAAGGTCATCTCCACCAACAAATTGATAGTTATCAATCTCATCGAAAGATCGGGCACCTTGTTTCCATCAATTGGGAATGTTACAAACATCAAAGGTGAAATGTGGAGTAACCTGAAAAATATGTCATATAATTCATACCTAATAGCAAAACTAAGTAGATTGTAAAAAATGTCCTTTGCTCTGGTGCTTATCTCTCATATATAGAATCATTTTGCATTTACGATCTTCCCTTTTTTGGTGGGTGACAATGATCTATGACAATATTGTTTGGGATTGTAGCTAGAAAGGCTGGCTTGGCAAAGCAAATGATGTGATCATTCATGAAATTGTTAGTGATCAATTATTCATGAATTTATTACCAATATGATTATGTTCAGTTACAATTACATCATTTACAGCTTGGTCTTCAATGCAATCTCTAAACAAGTTTATCCACCTTCCCACTACACTCTAGCCAATCATATTCTTCAAATCATTCCAGATTAAACCTTAGTGTTTGTGGATACTTGATATGAAGATGTGGTCGGTGAGGACCCTTGATCAAATATCATCTCCTTGTTTGATCATGTAGCTTAATGCTAGGATATTCAATGATTCTCTTTCTATCAAATTTCAGTAAGTACGAAGATCATTTAAATTTACCTCTTTTGGCAAGTAGTAACATTGATGTTTGACGCACCCCAATATATATGTATGGAGGCGTCTATGGCCCGGATGTCCGACAGGAGGCAAAACATCGGACGGTGTTTCATCACGTGTAACGAAATGTTTCAGATGTTTTATCGTTCGGCGAAAAATGTTTCAGCAAGAATTGTTTCAAATGTTTCAATTGCCCGGTCAAGAATGTTTCATCACTTTATCAAAAGATGTTTCAATCAGATGCAACATTCAAGAACACTGTCTGCAACACACAAAACCAATATTGCAACATCCAAGAAAATCTGACTACAACATTGTTGGCGCCTATTTTTGTCCAACACGGAGTCACCTAAATATTTGCGGCGTTATGGAGTCGCCAACCACCTTGATCTTGAGAAGCTTTTGACCAAGATGGGTTTACAAGATCAAAAACCGGCTAGCAGAGCCGATTTAGAGATCAAAACCAGCGTCTAGGCCGATTTAGATCGATTTGAGGGTAAAACCTGTTTCGTGGGTAAATCGGAAGGTTTACAGAACAAACCTACAAAAGATATCACACTCTCGCGGTGAAGGCGGACGATTTACGACGCAAATCAACAAAGATAGACAAACAAGAGTACTAGGTAAAAGATAAAGTAGGAGAAGCACGGAGTGTCACGGACAGCGCATAAAGTATCATCCTCGCCCATCTAAGGGTGATGGGCAAACTCTGTCCTCTTCAACTCGTCCCTGTGCTGGGCGTGTAGGCGAAGAAATGCCTCACGAGAGGCATCCTGGACTGCCGACTCCATCGAGTCACGGTGGTAACGGGACTTGAAGAGGTACTCGGGTTCAACTGCAGTGCATGGTTGAATCCGTACGAAAGCCTCCCACTCGTCACAGTCATTGAACCCGAACTTCCTGGCACGGTAGACTAGTGCTATCAGGTAGCGTAGGCACCTCATCATCTTGCACAGATGCTCGTCATAGCCACCTGGTGTGTCCATGGTCGCATCGATCCAGCCTAAGATCTGACCAAATCCTGCCATTGTTAACGCCAAAATTTGGTACGGGTCATTACCATGTTCGGTTAAGGAAAGAAGCGATATCAGCCATTGGAAACTAATCCAGAAGAGTCCGAGCTTAGGAAGGAATCGTGAAGACCACGATATGGCAGTCAATTACCTTATCTGTAAATTAGGTAGTTTTAATACTTTTTAGAGAAACCTGATCTCGTGTCCGATCAGGACTTGTTAGTTTTCCTTTTATAGATAGAAAATTCGTGTGCCGTGTCCTATTAGGACTGTAATAACTCGGGGTATATATACGTATGCCCGGGTACCTTGTAAATCATCTCTCGATCAATCAAATTCGGCGCATCGCCACCCTTTACCAAGGGTTCTTGCTTCTCGAGCCGGACTACATCGGTTAGGTCCGAACTCCGGCGAGAGGGTAAGTCTCGTTACCCTGGCTACCAATCGGCTAGGACTTCCTCGGTTAGGTCCGATATTCTAGTCGGTATATGGTAGCCGGCTTACCACGATATATCTGCTTTGTCTACGGCTGCATCGGTTCGGTTCGATCTCTTAGGCCCATCAGGTATATCACATCACGCGTGCGTAGATCTTATCAGCTTACTGGGAGTAGCTTATCATCAGTTTATGCTGCATCGGTTGGGTCCGACCTACTGAACTATCGCGATAAGTTGTTCCTGCTAGGTTGATGTTTTTTGCGCAAGTGTTTTATCGGAATGTATAGCCGATAAGTTATCTTATTACATCACAGTTGCATTAGATCTATCGGTTTGTTGAGGTTCCTTTACTATTATCGATCTGTGCTGCATCAGTTAGGTTTGAACTACTAGATCGATAATAATAGATTTATCCTTGTCGAGCCGATCGGTGTGTATGCGACGTTCTATCGGAGTGCTTAGCCGATAGGTTATCTTTTTATAAAGCCGACTGTATTGTCTTTACTATTTTGGTCATCTATATTATCATCGGTTCTCTAGCCGATGCACATGTGTTTCCTTGGCAGTCGGCTAGTTCACTATTCTGCCTATCTATTTTATCATCGGCTTCTAGCCGATGCACATGTTATACTAACAGCCTATCCATCTATCTATAGCGTTATCGGTTTCCTAGCCGATATACAGGTGCCATCGGCCATCGGCTACAAGGAGCCTACATCAGACCGTATCGGCCGATAGCCGATGTGCAATTGCTGCTGATCCGGGCGCGAGCACAAGTGAGGACCCGGGAGCGAGAACCCGAGCACGAGACCCGGGCGCGAGTACAGGCGAGGGCCCGGGCACAAGCATAGCGGCAATCGGCTGGAAGGAATCCGTATCGGCTTACTGGCCGATTGGATCAATAATCAAATTTCTTCATCTCCTTGTCAATTGCGGGGTCAAATTGACTGGCACGCCTACGAACCTCAAATATTTTAGGACCTGCACTGGAGCTAAGCAGATCTCCCAGGCCTTCGCGTGTCTCTAGGCGCCGAACCAGATCGTCAGCAAGCTTTTTGGCACACCCGGCGGTTTTCGGCGTCAACAGCCATCTACAAAAGTTTTTAGGAAAAAGTCAGCGCAACAGAAAAACTTTAAAAAGTGTACATAAGGGTAAGGTATGAAGGAAAATACGTTTTGTTCATAAAATATGAGTTTTCTAGAAATACTTGGTGTGGGAGTTCCTCCCTTAACCATTCTACAAAAAGAGGTAGGGTGCCATTGGTCTTATCCTATAGTCGTATGGCTCTGATATAAACTTTGTAGACTCCCGTTTATATAACAGGAGACCCTCGTGTAATAATTGTACCATTTCCATGGTTCAAGTAATTTGGTACACACGAATACAATATTGATAGCATCAAGGCATATACACTTAAGCCTAAACATGCGGTACAAGACGTTGATGACGACGCGCGGCGTCTGAATGTTGAGGAAGACGAGCCGTGGTAGACAAACAACGAGCAGCCGTGCGGAGCGCTTCTCAAAAACCTTATTCGCCCTCTTCCGGTATAGGACTTCATGAGGACGACGGTTCCAGAGACCTGCTTTCCTGATTGCCAGTGCACATTGACAAGCGAGACAGAGTAGACGATGTGTGGCAGCACAGTACAGAGGAGAGGCAAAATCCTAGATTGCTTTCGCGTGTGTTGCATGGAGGTGGCGATTTGGTATTTATAAAACGTGTGATCAGGACACCTTTCATAACCCGTAACTGAACTGGATAAATCACGCGTAACCTACCCGGACTCCACACTAGTCCAAAGCACTAAACAATCCGGTGAGTTCCAAAACAAACACCAGAATATCCGTTAAATGCAGCAAAATAAAATTCAAAAAGAATCCACATTTGCGCAAGCATGAGCCAATTTTGATGGACCATTAACACACATGTCGCGTGCACGCGCCCCCCAGCCCAGTGAGGCGAGACAAGCGGGCGAGCATGCGTGTGTTTCTCTAGTTCTCTTCATCACACATTGCTTAAGTGAGTAGGAGAGCAGTCACCATTTTAAGAAGGTCTCCATCTTCTTGAATAAGAAAAGTGGTACTAAAGTTTACATGTATACCTCCCATAAGATGAGATTTTGAAATTTTTCTATAAATTATTCTCCTATTAGGTCCTAAACCCACTAACAATTTCAACAGAGGCTGCTTCTTCTTTTTGACTATAAAGTGGCCTTCCCTCTGTGTTAACCTCTGCATTTGCAAATCGGTTGATAACTTTTAGTAACATCCAAATCGTTTTTTATACCCCAAACGCAATTTACTCTCTTTTGTCAACCAGGACACATTTTCTCTTTTTAGATACGATCCTGCTTCAAATATGCTATTTGTTTAAGTTTTAATTCGATGGCTTTCGGATTGACAAATGAAGTACGAAACCATTGTCCCCTGCTTAGATAAGCACCAATCTGGTTTCCAGTGATCACCACACTTTACTGAATCAGTTTTTCCTGTTTTTCGCTTTCTTTTTTTAATATTGCCAAGACTGCAAGTTGGGAAGTCTGGCTTATCAGAGCTTCACTTCACAATATTTTCCTGCTGTTCTTTCAATTCATGATCACTGCAAATTGTTGATCATCTCAATATGACCTTCTCAATAACGAACAGGTGTGTTAACATAGATTATAGATGGGTAGTAGCTGTACTTTAATTCGTATGTACTAGACCTTTTCCCACCTTGCAAGGAAGGAATAAAAGGTTAATTAGATAGAAAGAGAAAGAGGGGCCTGTCAGCTGTGTGTGTGCGAATTGTCGGTGCCACACTAAAATTGTTGGAGAAACTAAATAAAAATTACAGTGTTGAATAGAATTGATTCACTGAGTTTATCCCCTTAGAAGTTCAATCGCCTATACGAAAAATTAATTCTAATCACTGACCTGCTTGTGAAGACATCTCGATTTGATTTCTTCTTCTCTGTTTCCTCTTCTTCTTCTATTGCTCTTCTTCTCTGTGTATGTCGATGGATGAATTGATGAAGGCCTCACGAACTCCTTCTAGTGTGTTTGTGGATCGAGCACAATTAGAGTTTTAGTCGGAGACAGAGCGAACGGCGTCCCGTTCTTCTCCAATTTCTCTTTTTATATGTGCACTAGTGGAGCTCGGAGGTTTCCTTCGGTTTAGGAGATTCGGTTGAATCCACCGATCACGGATTCTATTTCTTATCTTATCTCTAAGCCGATAAAACAACCAACATTCTCCCCTTGATTTAGAGGCTTAATTAATTTCTAAGTCTATTAAATAAAACAGCTCCCCAAGACAATGTGTCATAACAACTTTAAACGTCATTAAGACTACAAGACTTATAGTTCACTATAATACTTAAATAAACTCACATCTTAACTTAGCGGGTGTTGATTGAAAAATAATCTCCTTTATTTCCAGGATCTTAGTCAAAGGCAATCACTTAATCCCATGCCGGCCACATGTTCTTTAAATAAGTTGAAAGGTAAGCCTTTGGTTAGCGGATCCGCAAGCATAAATTTAGTATTTATGTACTCAATCTTAATTGTTTGATCCTGGACTCTATTTTTCACAACATGATATTTAATGTCAATGTGTTTGGCAACTTCACTTGACTTGTTGTTACTCGTATAGAATACTGCAGCTTCATTATCACAGTATATAACAAGTGGTCTCTCAATGCTGTCAACCACTTTTAATCTTGGGATGAAATTCTTAAGCCATACGGCCTGCCCCGTCACATGGTAACATGCTACAAATTTCGCTTGCATTGTCGACGATGCAGTAAGCGTTTATTTAGAGCTTTTTCATGAAATAGCCCCTCCCGCAAGGGTGAAAATATATCCTGAAGTGGATTTCTTTGTGTCTACGCACCCCGTGAAATCAGCGTCTGAATAGCCTAGGACTTCAAGCTTATCAGACTTTCTGTATGTGAGCATGTAATGTTTAGTTCCTTGTAAATAACGCAGAACTTTCTTTACTGCCTTCTAGTGGTCCATTCCTGGTTTAGACAGAAATCTGCCAAGCATCCCTATGACGAATGCTAAGTCTGGTCGCGTACAGACTTGTGCATACATCAAGCTTCCGACAGCTGAAACATAAGATACCTTGTCCATTTCTTTAGATTCTAACTCATTTCTTAGACTTTGGAATAATCCGAATTTATCGCCCTTCATTATTGGAGCAGGTGAAGAGGCGCATTTACTTATGTTATATCTTTCTAAGATTCTTGATATGTAAGCTTTCTGAGATAGTCCTAGCACTCCTTTGGACCTGTCTCGGTGAATCTCAATGCCTAAAACATAAGATGCTTCACCAAGATCTTTCATATCAAACTTTGATGACAAGAATTCTTTAGTTTCTCACAGCAGGTTCTTATCGCTGCTTGCTAACAAAATGTCATCAACATAGAGTACTAGGATGATGAATTTACCACCTTTATATTTAATGTAAATACAGTTGTCCACCTCATTCTCCTTAAATCCGAACTGTCTGATGATCTGATCGAATTTAAGGTTCCATTGCCTACACGCCTGTTCAAGTCCATAGAGGGATTTATTAAGTTTGCATGCTAAATGGCATTTTCTTTCCATAACAAAACCTTCCGGTTGTGTCATGTAAACATTCTTTTTTAGGTCACCATTTAGAAATGCAGTCTTTACATCCATCTGATGGAGTTCTAAGTCAAAGTGAGCCACTAAGCGCATGACAATTCTAAATGAGTCTTTCTTAGAAACAGGAGAAAAAGTTTCATTATAGTCAATTCCTTCTCTCTGTGAAAAACCCTTGGCAACTAGCCTTGCTTTGAATCGTTCGATGTTCCCTCTAGAGTCAAGCTTAGTTTTGTAGACCCACTTACAGCCTACTGTTTTGACTCCTTTAGGAACTTCTACTAAGTCCCATACTTTATTATGGTTCATTGATTTTAGTTCATCTTCCATAGCCTGAAGCCATTTAGATGAATCCTTGTTGTTTATTGCTTCTTTAAATGAGGTGGGATCGTCTACCTTCCCCATGTCTTCTTCATTCATGTATACTTCATAATAATCAGGGATGGCAGGCCTCCTCACCCGCTGTGACCTTCTTAATTCTTGAGTTTCATTGTTTGTCACTTGAGGTTGAGGATCTTCATGTGGAGGTTCTTCTTCATTATGTGTCACTTCAATCTGTTGAGGCTCATCATCATTGTTACTCTCAACACTTTCCTCAACAGAAGGTGTAGCCCCAGACGGTCCAGAATTACCCGTTGGCGGTGCTACATCGCGTGGCACATTAGGAATTATGGGGATGTTCTGAATAATTGGAATATCAGTCTCTCGGAATTCCGGAGTTTGAATATTAGCCCGAATTTCCTCAAGATCAATTTTCCTTTTCTGTGAGCTCCCCCATTTACTGTCCTCAAGGAAGACATCATGTCTAGTCTCCACAAATTTAGTAACTCGGTCTGGGCAATAAAATTGGTATCCTTTGGATCTCTCGGGATAACCGATAAAATGACAGCTCACAGTCTTAGGATCTAATTTCTTTAATTGTGGATTAAATATTCTGGCTTCCGCACGACAGCCCCACACACGTAAAGAATTGAGTGTCGGTTTTCTTCCGGTCCACAATTCATAAGGGGTCTTAAGCACTGATTTACTAGGCACTCTATTGATTATGTGTGCAGCTGTTTTAAGTGCTTCAATCCACAGCTTAGGTGACAGAGTAGAGTGATTCAGCATACTACGCACCATATCCATGAGTGTGCGGTTGCGTCGTTCTGCTACTCCGTTCTGCTAAGGTTCTCCAGGCATGGAATATTGGGCAATAATCCCATGTTGCTGGAGATACAAGGCAAATGGACTAGGAATTTGCCCAAATGGAGCGTGTTTCCCATAGTATTCACCACCATGGTCCGATCTCACAACTTTAATTTTAGCATTATGTTGATTCTCCACTTCAGCTTTAAATATCTTAAATTTCTCAAGAGATTCGGAACGGTCGCTTATGGGGTAAATGTAACCACAACGGGAATAATCATCTGTGAATGTTATAAATGAATCAAATCCATCCACAGATGTCACCGGGAACGGTCCACAAATATCAGTGTGAATTATTTCTAGTGGACTTGAGCTCCTAGTGGCTCCTTTCTTTATTGTTTTAGTGAATTTTTCCTTAATGCAATCTATGCAATGATCCGCGTAAGAAAAGTCTAAGGGAAGGAGTATCTCTTCTCTTATGAGACGTTCAATTCTCCCCCTAGAAATATGGCCTAAGCGACAGTGCCATAATTTCGACAACGTCTCATTTATCACATTCATTACTTTATCATTGCAAGCATTATTAACATTTAGGACCATATCATCCAAAGAGAGCAAGAATAGCTTATCTCGCACGAAGGCGAAACCAATCACTTTATTATCTAATTTAATGTAACATGTTCTCTTTGAAAAATGACAGTCATAACCAGTTTCTGTCAACACTCGAACAGAAATGAGGTTTCTTCTCTTAATTGAGGGAGCAAATAAAACATTATTCAGAATTAAATTGTAGCCACTAGGGAGTCTAAGTGCTAGGTCTCCAACGGCCTTCACTTTGATCTCCGCTCCATTAGCTACTCTTAAGATTCGCTCCCCCTTTGCTACCGCCTGGATAATAGTCAATCCCTACAATGAGTTACAGACGTGCACAGTGGCACCTGAGTCAACCCACCAGGTATTAATGGAGAATTTAGAGTAAAATAACTCATTAACATTAGATATTTCATCAATCTCATTTATACCTTTCTTAGCTAGCCACTCTCGAAAGCGTGGACAATCCCTCTGCCAATGTCCATCTTTACTGCAAAACTTGTAATATGGACTTGTAGTGGTGGAGGCAGCTAAAGCTTGAGACTGAGGATGCGGCTTTGCTTGAGCAATGTTACTCCCTCCAGACTTATGAGGGTGATATGGCTTCTTTCTGCCACTACCCGAGCTTTGATCTTGATTTGTCTTCCTCTTGCCTTTAGTATGGATGAGGTTGAGCTGATCTTTAAGTTTTTGCTTATCAGCCTTTTGTCGCTCTTCCTCTTCCACTGAGTGGGAGATCAATTCTGCTACGGTCCACTTCTCTTTCTGAGTATTATAATTAATTTTGAAGGGACTATAGTTAGGACCAAGAGAGTTTAATATGAAATGCACTAAGAAACCTTCAGACAATTTCATATCCATGGTCTTTAGTGTATGTGCCATATGAGTCATCTCAAGGATGTGCTTTCTTACACCATCTTTGCCATCATACTGGCTGGTGATCAGCTTACTTATTAAGGTACTGGCATGACTCTTAGATGAAGTCTTAAAATTCTCTTCAATATTTGCCAAGTACGTCTTAACATCGTTTGAGTTCGTAATCCCTCCAATAATTCCTGAAGCGATAGTACTCTTGATGTACATGAGAGACATTCTGCTGGACTTTTCCCAAGAGGCTACTTTTTCTTCGTAACTCCACTTGATATTATCATAAACTTCCTGACTCATTTCGTCAGTGTACTTGGGCTCCTCAGGGGAGTCCTCTCTTAGTGCTAAGTCATAGTCCAACATGCCAAGATTCAGTAGCACATCGTTCTTCCACTCAGCGAAATTTGTCCCATCAAGGGGTGTAACAATTTTAAGCTGCCCCAATGCTGAAAATAACCAATGGAAAAATATTAGTAAAATATTGCATATGATTAATTTGCGTTGGCTCAATTAATCACATGCGATGATAGGCTCCTTTTCTAAATTTAATCACCGTTGGGCAGAAAAAATTTAGAAAATATATGAAGTGACAAAAATAATCCTTAATTACATCACCGTTGGGCAGAAATAATTAAGGAAATAATATTATTAATTTATTTGACATAAAATTATAATTAACGTTGGTCAAAAAATAATTTCACATCATAAATACTTTCCAGCAAAACTTCCCGTTGGTTCCATTTAGCTAGAAATAATTTTCTGAGTCATCAAAATAATTTTCCATAATTTTTCAGTATTTTTAATGGCCAAGAAAGCATATAAATGAATTTCTGTAAATAACAAATGAATAAATCGGTGGAAATTGATTTAACTCAATTTGGGCCCAATTTGGCCCAGCACTGTGGTTGTGGCGTGCGTGGCCCAGAAGCCCATCGGCGCAGCGGCAGTGCAGCGCAAACATCGGCCACTCGATCCAGATCGAACGGCGCATGATGACCCCGCGTCCAATTTTGCCATCGCCGTCCGATGAGCATCCGACGGCTAGGATCAGTTGTCGCCGGATTAAAAAAATTGGCGGTGATAGCCGAAACCCTAACCCTAGCTCCTCTCCCCGGCCGATCCCCTTTTCTCCTCGTCTTCTTCCCGACGCGCTCGACGGGCAAGCGGCGGCGGTGACGGCGACGGCGATGGCGACGACGCGCCGAGCGAAGCAGCGGCGACGACGGCCAATGCCCGCCTTTCCTCTTTCCCCTCCCACCCCAGTTCTCCTCCCCGTGTGCAACAGCAACACCGAGGCGAGCCTCGGTCTCGCGCGGCCGAGCGACGGCACGAGACCGGTCTAGGGCGGCGGGGTGGCTTAGCGGCGGCGACGATGGTGGCGGTTGTCCGGCGGTGCGGCGGGGAGGGAGTTCCCGAGGCACGCACGCGGCGGAGAACACACCACGCGCGGCAACGGCGGCTACCCGACGGCGACGCACGGATGCGAGCACATCGGCAGCGAAGACGACCAACCGGGTAAGATAATCCCGATTTCATTGAATTCGCGTTGATTTTGGGTCTTATTCGAATTAGGGTTCTTCGGATTTGGGGATTTTTGGGGATTTAGGGTTTCTGTTTAATTGGAATTTGGGGATTTTGATTTTGCCGAGTTAAATTGATAATGGCTTCACTAAGGGATGATGATTGGGATTGATTTCTAAGGGGCTAGGCTCTGATACCACAATGTTGGAGAAACTAAATAAAAATTACAATGTTGAATAGAATTGATTCACTGAGTTTATCCCCTTAGAAGTTCAATCGCCTATGCGAAAAATTAATTCTAATCACTGACCTGCTTATGAAGCCATCTCGATTTGATTTCTTCTTCTCTATTTCCTCTTCTTCTTCTATTGCTCTTCTTCTCTGTGTATGCCAATGGATGAAGTGATGAAGGCCTCATGAACCCCTTCTAGTGCGTTTGTGGATCGGGCACAATTAGGGTTTTAGTCGGAGACAGAGCGAACGGCGTTCCGTTCTTCTCCAATTTCTCTTTTTATATGTGCACTAGTGGGACTCGGGGGTTTCCTTCGGTTTAGGAGATTCAGTTAAATCCACCAATCACGGATTCTATTTCTTATCTTATCTCTAAGCTAATAAAACAACCAACAAAATAACACTCTCAACTCCTTGTAAGAGACTAAGTACAATTAAGAGGGTCTCCTTCACCCTAATACATCAGTAAGACAAGGCTCCCTTGTCTAAGCTAGAGCCATATTCCGTAACAGAAGTTATTTGCAAACGGGGCAACTTGCTCTGTCTTCAGGTTGGAACTGATCCAAGCATCTTACGTACGGTATGCCTTGCTACACCGATTTAAGTTCCATTATTTTGTGGTTTAAAGCATTCCTGTGGCATTTGGATTTATTTGGCTCATCATATAATACTAGAACACTGTGTCCACCCTATATGTTTTGTCAACTTTCCACTCCATCAATAAATTGTTGCAAATATAAGCACATGTAGATTTAACTTATGCCATAAATAAATCATGACATTAATAGCATAAGTAAACAGAATCATGTAATCTGATATAAACATATATATGACAGCAATTAACATGAATAGATCAAACACAGGAGACATAGTGTACGCGTACCTACAGCCCTGTTGTGGGGGTTGTTCTGGAGCAGACACGGGCGCAGTGCGTACTGCACGAACAACGCGCGGCACCGGGTGATGACGACGACGCGCAGCGCCCAAACGTGAAGGAAGACGAGCCGTGATAGGCGCACAGCGAGCAGTCGCGCGTAGCGCTTCCCAAAAACCTTATTCGCCCTCTCCCAGTGCAGGACGTCGAAGGCGAGGGTTCCGGAGACCTGCTCTCCTAATCCGCCGGTGCACGCCGAAGATCGGGACGGAGTAGACAACAAACGACGGCTCAGAACAGAAGAGATGACAAGCCCTAGACTGTTTTCGCATATGTTGTGTGGAGACAGCAACTTGGTATTTATAGAGATATTAGGACGCGTGATCAGGACGCCCGCACAATCTTTATCTCGTAACCGAACCAGATAGGCTGCGCGTATCTTATCCGGACTCTAAATTTGCAGCAAAATAAAAACTGTAAAAAGAAGCTGCATCTGCGCAAGCATAAGAAGCCAATTTTAACGGACCATTCACGCGCATGTCACGTACGCGGCGAGGCGAGCAAGCGCGTGCCACTCTCCATGAGGTGTGAGCCTTTGAGATTTTTCTAGGAGCCTTAGCCCATTTAGCAATTCCAACGTAGATATGTTTGAGTAGATATATTTGAGAAATTTTAATAAGTGCTGATTCCAAACCGCAATACTGTGTCTATCCTATATGTTTTGTTAACTCCCCACTCCGTCAGTAGATATGCTTGAGAAATTTTAATCAGTGCTGATTCCAAACCGCTTATCACTGTCAACGCCCTTACATTGTATTTGGTTTTAGAACCAGCACCACTACTAAAGCGGATGCTCATCACTATCACGTGAAATATAATGATACACGTACGGACGGTATATGGGATTCGAATTTAGTACCTCTTTCTTCTCGTCTATCTTCTTACCATCTCATCTACCAAATACTTTTTATCTAGGTAACAAATACTATTTCTTTCACTATTTTTCTCCCAAACTTTTAATTCATATATGATACCCCAGATGAATTTAAATAAAAACTATCATCTTACCATTCACAAAATTATAGATCACGTCGAGCTCTATGTCTTTAGTAATGAGTTTTGTCATAGGAAAAGTATGTAGCAGGGGTGGGTTCTTTCGAGAGGAAAAAAAGAAAGCTCATCGACCCCTCTTCCTCCTCGTTTTCTGGCGACTTGCCGCTGGCAATGGCGGGAGAGGTGGTTGGGTCTCCTCCTTCTAGTAGTATAGCCCGTAGTAGAGTTCGTCTCGTTTTGTTCTCATTTCTACTCCGGTGGTGTTTCAATGGAAGCTGCGGTGGGAGGAGGCGGACCAAGCGGTGGCGGTGGTCAAGGATGGTGCCGCTGGCGGAATTGGTCTCTAGGAGCAGCGGATCAACGGGATGAACTCAAATCGGCGGGATCCAGTGAATTAGCTGGTCGACCGGCGTCGATCTGGCTCAGTCGCTCCCGGCTGCGGCGGTGCCTAATCGACATCACAGATCATTGGTGGCCCAGGCAGCGGATGTCTGTCTCGATGGCACTGCAGGTTATGGTCATCGGGCGAGCGTCTCTGCACTTCGTTTGGTTGGCGACATCCTAGGGGACGTCCTACGCCGGCTCGATGTATGGTGTCTCCCTGGATGTGATCGGGTGCGTGTGCTAAACCTTCTGCAAGCTGTTGACGCCAAAATTCATCAACACCGAGTCAACAAAATCGATAGATCAAATTTGGCTAGCAGAGCTAATTTTGAGATTAATTCATTTTCATAGAATCAGACGACTACTTTATAAACAAATTAGTAAAAAAATAACTCCTGTACTTACGTGACAACAAACAATTGCTTTTCGAGCAAAGCAACAAAAATCCCCGTTTATGTAAAGAAGCATATATGGTTTACATGATAAACTAACGAAGAGGTTGTCTCAAGTGCCAAGACATATAACTGATCTATAAGATAAATCAGCAAAGAAAAACTAAATTAATTCTAAACCTACGCTTAAAAAGAAAGAATTGAAAATAGTAAATTGATTTTGAGTTTATTGGGGGGCTTCTGTCGTAGTAGAGGGTGCAGCTTTTATAGGCGTCTGCACACCGCTTCTCCACGGGCCGAGTCCGTGTCCTTTCAGCCCATCCGCACGCTCGAGAACAGTGTCCTGCAGCCCTCCACCACAACAGCTTTTTCTGTACTCCTGCTTCATCGCTAGCTTTTAGCAACCTGATCAGTGCAACCAGGCAGCCACACACATGTAGAGGCACGTATATATGTAACATCTTAATAACAACCTAATTAGACGAGCCAAATTAACTTTAATCCAATGAGTCCATTTGGCCGATTAACAATTTAATAATGCATTTGCCAAATTTAGCTATCAAAACATGCCCCCTATCTTTTGATAAAATTTATTGCCCGAAAAACAAACTTGCAAAAGAGAACAACTATAATCGATATTCAGGTATCTTGCACTCTCGCTCAGGGTGACAACAAAGAAATATCGGTCAACTTTTAAACAATAACAAACAAAAAACCGGTCGTACTACGTTTTCTTAGGGCGATATTAAACAAAATATCGACATCTCTGTATTATTTTAAATTAACGATAAACAACACACCGACCATATTGTAAGATCCAATGAGCAAAATTATTCTCCACACTAATTCACCTATTTAAAACAATTTTCCCTCGTCTTTTGTTATAAGCCTCAGCTACTCTAAATTGGTCAAAGACCTATCCACTTTAAAATAACATGTCTATTGTTCGGCGATATAACTCATCATTTAGCAAAACTTGGCTTAATTTTGTCCTAGCACCAAATTTGGATATCAACAGAAGGTATTTTGTACACATAAGTGATGTTTCGCATTATTGTAGGACAGTGTATTGTAATATACCGTGACTTTTGATGGTATATTTCTAAACCCACCATTTTTCGATGTCATCAAACCAATTTACATTTAATTGTCCTAGAGATAGGAACCCAACAGTTGCCTCTCTTTATGTCTTTTGTAATCATTTTAACCTAATGGCACCGATGCCAAATAAGTATAAGATGCGTCTGTAACCAACCGGTGCACATTATATTGGGATTTTGGTATCAGGACCAGATATTATGGTGCGTACGAGTCTAGGATATATGAGTTCTTTCTAGCTTTCTTCTTTCAGATTTACTAATTGGGAATGGAGATGGAGTTAACTAGGATATGTCATCGTCAACCAAAAATGGAGTCAAGCTACTAATTTTTTTTACTCCATTCAACAATCTTTGTAAAAAGATGAAGCACATGCCACTCGAATAATTTTATTCTAACAAAACTCACTCTGGGTTACAGATTCAGTGGAAAAAGGAAAGACAGGTTGAACCAGTTACCTGTCTGGGATCTTTAGTTGATACTGTCAGGACAAAAATAATTGGCAATGGCCCAATTGTGCTGTGTATAGGTAAGGATTTTGTAGTGTATATATTTGTTTATTGAAGAGATAAATTAGGATTCCAAAATATGATGCTGAAAATGCAAGAAGATTAAACAAATCAGTAAATCACATGCTTTTCCACTTTCATGGCTTTAGTTATCTGCCATATTGGTTTCAATCATTTTAGTACTACTATGTTTCAATGATTTGTATACATCATTCAATTGTTTGGTACTTGAAATACATTGTTTAGTGCTGAGAAAATTAAATTATTAAGTAAACTTCACCGATTTCAGTACTTGTTCAAATGTTTTGAGTGATTTAATTACTTGAAATATTATGAGTTTTTTTAATATTTGTAATACATGGTTTTATCTCTGAACACATTCAACAACAGTAGTCCAAGGGAGAAATACTAGCCAAACTATGAAGCGAACATGGGCCAATCTGGTGCAACTGTGGAGTGGGTGGGAAATTCAACTGATGGTTCTCCTGAGCCAATTTCTTCAACTCTTCCTCTTCTTCACCGAAGGCCTCCGACGCCGTAGACTCAACTTATTAATCAGGGTATTGGTTTGGCTGGTTTATGTGGGGGCAGACCTAGTTGCTGTTTATGCCCTTGGCCTCCTCTCTTAATATGAGTACAAATGCAAAAATGGAATTGACTTGACCGACATTTTGACTTTTATTTGGATTCCATTTCTCCTTGTTCATCTTGGTGGACAAGATACTATCATTGCCTTCTCTATCGAGGACAACAATTTATGGATAAGACACCTATTGAATCTTGTTGTCCAGGTCAGTCTAGCCTTGTATGCCTTCTGCAATTCATTTGGCCGAATCAGTTTGCAGCTAGTGGTTCCTGCAATCTTCATATTTGTTGCTGGTATAATCAAGTACGGAAAGAGGACATGGGCGCTCAAGTGTGGAAGCCTTGAAGGCCTTCAGAGCTCTGCTGGTGGCTATAAGGACAAAGAACAGGAAGGGCAAAACAATGAATATGGCAATTATTCTAGCAGGGTACTCTATGCTAGTCAAATGGTGCTATATGCTAGAGGATTGTTTGCTGGGCTCACAGTCTCACAGCTAGAAGAAAAAGTTAGAACAATACTAACGAAAGGTGTTCAAGAATGTGAACAATATGTGAAAATGAAGATAGTAAAGCTGGAGCTTGGCATGATGTATGACATCCTCTACACCAAGGCAATGGTGCTCCAGATATGGACCAGCTCTGTACTACGGTTTGTTGCTCATATTTCCATGGCAATTGGTTTTGTGCTATTCCTAATAACCCCAAAGCTTGGTCATAGAATGGCAGATGTTGCAATCACGTACACATTGTTCGCTAGTGGCCTCTTTATGGAAACATGTGCTATTAGTGTGGTAATGCTATCACCACTAACGTGGGCACATTAAGAACCCACATGTGTCTTAAGGATGGCCACTGGAGTAGAGAAGAAGTTAGTTGTCCCAGTCTCTATTTGACAATTTAACCTAGCAACATCTGCTTTACATGATAGATCTATACCTAGGGTGATGCTGAAGACGATAAATGCATTTGGCTTGGAGAAGTTGTATAGAGACATATGGCACGTCAAACACATTGAGGCAAGCGAGATGGCTGGGTTTGGGTATTTTATGGATCGGTTTAACGGACCATCTACTATAGGTGTTAGCTTGCACTTGTGTGACATCCTATCTCAATGTTTTGAGGTCGGCATCATCTTGCTACATTTAGATGTTTGTACAAGTCCTGTTATTTATTTTCAAGCTCATGGAGACAAAAGAAGAGAGGATGCAGCAGGAGAGGGAAAGAATCAGGGCACTTGCAAAGGAATGTGACGAGTTATCAAACTACATGATGTACCTCCTGGTAGTACACCCCTCCATGTTGCCTGTCAGCAGTGATCACGCCGTGATGGGACTCTCTAACAATATGAGAAAAACAAGTGACCTAGCGGAAAGGCTGCCGCAATCAGACGCTATGGTCAACATGTTGTATGGGGAAAGGCTGAAATTAGTGGACAGTGCTCTCCGCGTGTTGTTGTTGAACATCTCTGGAAACCTAATGGAAAGCGCTATTGGAATCGCTCAAAATTTGATAAGGCATGTTGAGAGTCCATGGTCTGATGACCGATTGCTCTTGTTGCAGGAGTTGAAACAGATGTGGATAGGGCTACTCGTCTACGCCGCCAGCAAGAGCCGCGGTGAGCTCCACGCGCGGCGGCTGAGCGACGGAGGGGAGCTCCTCACCTTCATCTGGCTGACTTTGGCACATCACGGCCTCGGCAATGTGGCTGAGCTGGGGTTTAGACTCGTGCGTGCAGCATCACCCTTTGACAGTGACGACTGACATGCAAGGAATTCTCCTTACAACTTTATAATCCTTATTATGTAGTAGTACTAGTGATGTATGGACATGCATGTTGCAGTTGATATGTTTTCCTGCTGCTTTGATATTGATCTCTTCAGTTGATATCTTTTGATTCCTGCTTTGTTCTAGAAAGTTTTGTTCAGTTACGATATCCCTCAACTTTGCTTTATCCTGACTTGGGTTCTCAGTCTTATCTGATTTTCTTATTGAGATGCCACGGACTGCTGCTGCTGCTGTGCATCCAACTCTTGCCTCCACTTTCACCTGATAGTTTGGCATAGAGAGAGCTACAACCCACACGAGCCCACTGATTCATCGTCTGTTGAGTGCACATTGGAGGATACGAGGGCAAGAATCTCCACCGGCGTGTCCTGATCCATCTGAAGCTGCTGTTTAACACCCTGCAACTAGCCACATCCTCAACCTGCAAGCTGCTGCCTGCGACGTCAAGCTCCAATTATGCATGAAAATAAATAATGCCCTCTTTGGTTGGCTAAAAGGAACTGCGGCCAAAGTTATTAGAATCATCTGAATGATAGACCTGCTTGTTTCAGAAGATAGGAGAAATCCCTATGTCCAAGAAAAGACTAACTAAATAAGAATCAGGGCAAGAGAGTGAAACCGTCCACGGTACACGTTACAAGCAGCGAACTCAGCAAGCACCTCAAAAATTAAGCTGCTCCAAAGCCCCTCACATGGTTCAACCAACTCACACACACCCAAAAAAACAAAACACAAGCAGACTATCGATTCTAGTTATCACTACTATGACTGACTACACCTTTGCTTCCAAGAAATAATTAATTATACAACTGTGGAGATCATATGCTCAATTGGAACGACTACCACAGGTGATGGTACAACATGTCTAGTGCATAACCCTGGGGATCTCACTAGAATTTACTCTTGGTTCTATCGGTTAACCATATCGATTGGATTGTGTTAGCTGCGTACCATGATCAGATGGTTAATCAATGACGTAGTTCGGATTGACTGCCAGAATTCTGCTCTCTGATGTTCTTCGTGCGCCACTGTCGTCAGCAGCTGGGGCTGCCCCTTCGTCGATGACTATAAGATGGCCTTCCCTCTGTATTAACCTCTGCATTTGCAAATCGATTCATAACTTTAGCAACATGGAAAGCTGAGGTAATGAAACAATTTTATTTTTTGCTTGCATCGTACATTCTCAATGTAAAAGGTTAATGCGGAGCTTGCTGTGCAGGCAAATTGATGCAACTTAATGTAGTCTTTTCAGGTTGTCAATTCCATAGGGTATACAAAGATGATAGAACAATGCAGAAGGCGTGACCTCTATGATGGCCTTGATGCACTTCACTTCTTCCTTCACCTCTGCTGTAGAACTGTAGGCACCTTGGGCATTCTGCTGCTCAACATACCAAATTATCAGATCCCCTTGCTTCATGCCAGCCATAACGTCTCCTGCAATTCAATGTTGGAACATGTCAGTTTGACTTCTATATCAGCTGGTCTAAAAGAGATCATCCTTGTTCATAAAAGGAAACACTTTGATGACGCAGGACAAATTTAAATATAATCAGAGTTTCATGGGTATTTAAAATATTTTATTCATAGCTTTGCTAAGGTAGCTTTACCCATTCATATATTTTAACATTATACATGATATGTGAATTTATCATATCATTACATATTTCAGTTCCAATTTGACCCCCTCAATTTTTACTACCCATCCTACCAGGTGTAGCGTAATAGAATCAGATCCATTGGATTCAACACAATGGAAAGGTCACAATCGTACACTAAGAAAACTCGATTAAAAGCAGTGACTTCTACAGTAGTGGGGGCTAGACAGAATTAATAACTAATAATATAGATGGGACATCAACATGGTGAAACCTATTTTCAAAAATGACATGCGATGGTGTAGAGAATAGACATTACTACAGTTTAAGCTTACAACACCGTATAAATAGTTGGCATACTAGTTAATCATATGGATGCATCCACAAGCCTGGATGAGGCTTCAATTCTCACTTAAGATGCATAAATCATTCTGGTAAGATGTATGAAAAGAACAAAAGCTAGAGCAATACAACAGTACTAGACCATTATTGCAGATTATATATTTTCTTTCAGAACAGGAAAGAATTTATAAATTTGTAAAATTAAAAAAAATTGTTCCCCAACCTAGACCTCTGGGGAAGTTGTAATCTAGACGAGATTGCAATTTCATTTGTTCTGGAGAGGAAGCATATCTCAGGAAATTCTACCATAAAATGATGCAATCAAAATTAGCTCATATTTACGTAGCTAAAACATAAGTAACTTGTTGTATGGGACATATGCAGTCAAAATTAGCTCTCATTTGAAACTAAGCAGATATTACTACGCTTTATCTGAAGAAGGAAATTAGGAAGCTACACGTATTGCTAGGATAAGGATACAAAATAGGGAATAAGTCAAAATAAAGCAATAATGGCAAAAGTAGTGTAAAATCCAGTATCAATACCATCTTTCATGACGGACTCTTCATGCTGCCGTAGTCGCATAACTAAAGCTTGTGTCACTCTCTGGAAATGTTCTTCAGTTATAACCAATTTCTTCTTACCAGTATCTGCCGCTTGATCATTGTCTAGATATTACATTAAAAACAAGGTACCAAAATGATTAGAAAGCAATAGCAAGAACATAAAATAGAGCCATTTTGATAATAGCGGGAAACCCACCTAGACCCTCTTGTTGAGGAGCAGCATCCGCTTCTGTTGGCTGACCAGCGTCATTATCGGCAGGTACATTTGTGCCATCATCAGCATCTTGGAAATCAGAGAGATCAACTTCACTTGATTCCACACTGCACAATTAATACGCTTCTGTTTGCAAATCATCATGCAAATATCAGTGCTTCAACAGGTTATGCAAAGAAACTTGCCTGATAATGGATGTCTTGAGCAATTTAACTGCCATGCGGACATGGGCTGGGAGAACCTATGAATTTAAAACCAAATGAAGTCAGCAGAAACATTATGGCGAAAGGTGAATAACTCAGTGCAAAGGGCATAAGGACCAAATATCAGCTTTTAAACTTAACACCAGAACCAACTATGAGTTAATAATACTATTCCTGATAGTGGAACTGAAGTTAATTTATTTAGACACCATACTGCATAATCTAACAAAGAGCTAAGTGTCGATCCAAGATTAATTTAGTGTCATCATAAGAAACACGTAATATATGAACTGAGAATTTTACTTACAACTCTTTCCAACTGACTTCGGGCAATGGCTTCTGAAAGCCTGATTAATGCCTCTAGTTGCCTAACTGTCATCCTATAAGCAACCCTAGTACCAGGGGTACTATCGCCTCTACGAAGGGTAACATATGATTCAACCAGAACTTTCTTTGCTTCAGAACTCAGCTGCATTGACATAAAGCATCTATAAGTTCCTTTTAGATAATGGAAACTTTATAAAGCATCTATAGGTTGATGACAAGTTGAAATTTATTTATGAAGAGCATAAAGATTTAAACCTGGGGTTTCAAGGACTTTGCAAAAGCAATATAACGTTTCAATTCTGCGGTGCTAAATGCAGGGGCAAGTGCTTCTTCACGTTTCTGATGGACCCTCACAATGTGATGAGCAATGTGGTAGTCAGTGTTTTCATCAGGCTCATCAATCATGATGTATACCAGATCGAATCTTGAAAGAATAGCTGGAGGCAATGCCACGTTGTACTGACAAGGATTGCAACAATTGAAATATTAGATCCCAACACTAAAATTTTACCACATAACATGTCCCATTTCAAACAAAAAATAGGGATGTAAAAATTTTGCAGAAGTAGATGAAGTACGATTTATAATCTGTTAGGCTTACCTTGAGTGGTTTTGACTTGTCATAACGCCCTCCTGTGGGATTTGCTGCTGCTAAAATTGAAGTCCTTGCATTCAAAGTTGCTTGTATTCCTGCTTTTGTTATGCTAATGGTTTGCTGTTCCATTGCTTCATGTATAGCGACCTATAATGGAGAAATGAAATTGGCACACTCAAGTTCATGCAGCAAGAAGGGGCAGTAATAGGTACAAGTCGGTAAGTCTACCTGATCTTTAATGTCCATCTTATCAAATTCATCAATACAACAGATGCCATTATCTGCTAACATGAGCGCACCTGCCTGCAAAAGTAACCGATAGCAGCAACAGAAGTGAAGTTCAGAACTACAAAGATTGCATATAGATTAAGTGTATCATAGCTCATTGGAGTTCAATTTAGTATTAGCGTATCATATGTTCATTGTTAAAATGATCATGTGGAAGGCGATTCTTTTTTTGTAGACGTGTGACTTCAATGAAAACCTATCTTGAACAATTTAGTAAACCACCTAACCTGTGAGCTACTGATGTCTATGTTTCAAAGCAAAGGTACTTCTAAATATCACTTGCATTCTTATATATCTGTATTAGCAATACAAATGAATAAAGTTGTGAAAATTTGATATTACCTCAATACAGAATTCACCAGTCTCTGGTTCTTTAGCAACAGTTGCTGTCAAACCAGCAGCAGATGAGGACTTCCCTGATGTATAAACAGATCGTGGAACAATACCAGCAGTATATCTGACAATTGGATTAAGAGCACAGATTAACTTCTGCCATGATTCATGGAATAAATTTCATTCTGATCAATGGAACAACTACTAACAAGATAGAAAGTCCAACCCAAGTACAGAATTACATGAGCAACTAGAAATCTGGATTTGATGTCAATCCATAAAAACACATCATTTCAAAAAAAAACATTGTGAAGAAGCTTATAGAAACATAAATTCAACCAGTACTAAGCAAGGCAACTGTACCATGCTGAGTCATCCTTACCAGAAAGAAATGGTTATTTATGCACACTAATATGTTATCTGGTGATGCAGCAGAGTACAGTATATATATCCAGCATGACAACATTGAATGATGGAATTATGGCAATGAGAATACAATGAAAAACTTACTTTAAGAACTGAGACTTTGCACAACTTGGATCACCAACAATACAAACATTGATGTCGCCTCTAAGATTTATCCCTTCATGTGTAATCTTGTGAACACCACCCAAAAGCATGAGAAGGATTGCTCTCTTAATTTCTTGATGACCAAAGACAGTAGGGCAAATGCTATCAACTATCTTATTGAAAAAATCAGGAATGTTCCTCATCCTAACAACTTCATCTTCTTCTTCTTCCTGTAAGAGAGGGGGGAGAGATAGTTAATGATATAAACACTGTAATGACAAACAACTATAAGGTTGAAAAGAAAGCGTAGAGATGATCCCCAAAACAAAAAAGTGGCATGATAATCATTTCATAATCTCACATCCTTACATACACATGCAACACACTAAATCAAGTTATCAATGGTGTACCAAGATCATGCAACAGTTTAGGTAGCTTGAATGGTATGCGTTGCCAAAAAATGAAAAAAAAAGACACGGTATGGTTACACCTATCCAAGTCAGCCTGCTAGCATGACAACACAATGCCCTAATACCATGCAAGCAAAATTTCTCATAGTTCTTTGTTAAGAGGCTGGTTCCCTCTTCCTTCATCAAAACAGAGAAGCAGATTTCAAGTCTGAATTCAACTTACAGTGAACTTCTGTCTCTCACTATCATCTCCATCTATGTCCCTGTCCCTGATGTCAACTTCTCTCCTTCCATCCGCCACCTAATAACATAAAAGAGATATGGTAATCTTACAAGAGAACTATTATAACCAAGCTAATCAGATGGATATTTGTTGCTGGAAAGAGGTCCCACCTGCACTGAGTTTGCTACAAAAGCAAGGCGATACGAGAGATCCCGTACTCCTAGGGATTTCAAGCCCTTGACACCTTCTTGGACACCAGGCCCATTCTTTCGCTGAGGAGCTTCCCGGCGACACTCTGCCCTCTCACCAGGTGAGGTTAGAGCCATAACATCTGGAACGGCAACAACAGTTCCAGTAAATATGACCCTGAAAATGCCCAAAACAGAACACTTTAATCATGAAGCCCATTCAGCAAGTACAAAACAATGCCAGAAAGAGTTCCTCACGTGTCCCCAGCTCTAGCCTTCTCAACGATTTCATGCCTCAGAATGACATCCAGGGAGCGCGGTAGTGAACCAGCAGGTATTTCTTTTGATGTCTCCTGCATCCTGACCCGCTGCCAATCTGTGAACTTGCTCTCTTGTCGGAGAAGGGCCCATTTTGATCGATTTTGGCATGTCGCATTGACACATATTATTGGCTGAAGTTAAGGTACAGGAACCTTTCATTAGACACATTGCATGAGAAAAGAAAAATGGAACATAAGTTTCACAGTTACAACCTCAGTATACTTGAACTGCTGCTCGACATTCTTTACAACATTTCCACAGTCAAGGCACTTAAAGGTGCCTTGCAGTAACTCAGGCCGGACCTCACTTGTCCGTGTCACAACCCCCATTACAGCTGTGAGTTTACCAATCTCTGCTGTCCCAAGCTCCCTCAACCTATTAAAACAGCAATTTTCGTCAATGCTTTTTGCAAGCATCATAGAATTTAGCTTAACACCTATGGCAAACCAGAGAATGTAAAATAAAAATAAGACATAATTTTCTACCAAATGTCGCAAATTAACTTAGATGAAACTCCAGAGGTTTTGAGCTCCTTTGAATATTATCAAATATAGGCATTAGTAATAATAAGGATTTTAACCAATAACTGCAACTAGACAAGTAACACTTTTGTAGTGAATTTCAGTACATTTGCAAAATAAGTTGATTTGGCAACAGATAACCGTCTGGAGTTAAATTATGGAAAAAAAACAACAGTTAATTCTGGAGGAGCTAGTGCATACCTCTTAAGCATTGGAATGTTGTAGAAGGCAATGTTAATGTCCTTATTAGGGCTATCATCAGAGATGATGGGCGCACGATTCTCGCCAGTCCTCTGTTCCATCACGAACCTCTTGCACGCATTCCGGAGGTACGGTTCGAACCTGATGCAATTTTTTCGAAAGATCAAGCCGTTGCCGATGTAGTATATAAAGAAGAAGGTACGTTTCGAATCTGATGCAATGAAATGTACCGCATAAGAAGTCATTTCCAAATTGTAGACGATGAACAAACTCAATTTGTACTTTTTTTGAGAGAACAAGATCCATTTGTGCAAAGTCAATACCAACCGGGGTTGTCCAATTAAAAAAAGAACATATTGCTACAATCAATAAACCCAATCAAACTGTTATAAGCTGAATTCAACCAACAAAACCAAAAAGCTTCCAGACCCAGCCAAAAAAACGAAATCTGGTACAATTTCCTGAACAAATCGGGGAAAACAACCAAAGCTGTCGCCGTTCTGTCCCCAAATCCAGTGACAGATCCCTAAATTTCCCAATCGGAACCCCCACACCAAAAAGAAAAATCCAGTCTCACCTGAGGTACTCCTCAGAGATGGCCTTCTGGAGGACGTCGTTGAAGCGCATGACGTGGGCGAAGTCGACGTACATGGTGGTGGACTCCCGCGACCGCATCGCCTCCAACTCCGTCTCGTAGAACGGCTCCGCCGCATCCGCCTCCCTGAACCTGCAGATCCAAGAAAGACAAAATCCCCCACCCCGCGCGTCAGATGAACCGGATCCCGTGTAAACCCTAGAAATGGAATGAAGGGAGGGGACAGAAGCCGCGGCGGCGCTCCGGCTTACCGCCTGAGAAACTCGAGGAAGATGTTCTCCACCCGCGCCGCCTTCTCGTCCACGAAGAACCCGCCGAACGCCTCCATCGCCGACGAGACCTCTCGAAACCTCCTAAGCCTCGCCGAGTTCTTGGGGGGAACTTGCCCTGTGTGGCTGCGTGCGTGTGCGCGTGGTGCGGCGGGGCGCGAGGGTTTTGGTTGGGGGGAAGATGAAGATGGGGGGGGGGGGGCTCTTGGCGGGAAGGAGGCGGCGGGTTGGCGCCAATTCTTCCCGCCAAAAGTGGGGAAGCGAGGGGTGGGGGCTCCGTGGACCGTGTCCGTGAACCGGCGGCAGTTGGTGATCTCTGCCATGTGGGGCCCTGTGAGCTGACGAGAGATGGGACCACCAGAGCGTGTGTGGACGTTTGGTTTGGGCCGTGGTACTCTTGTAGGTCTTGAGATGGGCTGTGGTCTAACAGGCCGCATTCTGTAATAAATGGGTTGTCATAGTTCTAGCCTTCTTTGTAGGTTTCCAAATTATATTACCATTTTCCTCTAAAAAGATGTTCGAAATAAAACTACATTACAGTCCTTACTCCTTCTTTCTAACAAAATATTGAAATTTCACTTAAATTTTAGCCAAAATCTACAGCCCCACTAAGGGCAACAGTTTGAAATTACAATGTTCTAGAAGATCAAAAAGGATTCCAACATTTTAACCAATTTATTCTCTACCTTCTCTAATTTCTAGTTGCTCTTGATTTTGGAGAGAAGGCTCATTGATCAAAATATGGTTGTACATTAGGAAAGCAATAGGAAAAGTAGAGGAGTTGGAATTCATACAAAGTTGTCAAGGAACTTGTTCCTACAACTTTTTTAGAAAAATGAACTTAGGATCTTAAGGCTGTGTTCGGCATAGCTTATTGAAGCTGCTACTTTTTCTCGTTTCCCGCGCACACGTTTTCCAAAACGATCAACGGTGTGTTTTTTGCAAAAAAATTTTATATGAAAGTAGCTCTAAAAAACAAATAGATCCATTTTTCAACTTTTTAATAGTAAATACTTAATTAATCACACGCTAATGACGTTTTTCGTTTTACGTGCGGCTTATTTAAGCCACCCAATAAGCTAGAAATAATAGAGCCTAAGGTGGTGTTTGAATTGGCTTATTTTTCTGGCTTATAAATCACACGCAAAACGAAGAATATCATTAGCGTATGATTAATTAAGTATTAACTATTAGAAACTTAAAAAAATGGATTTTGATTTTTTAAAGATACTTTCATATAGAAAATTTTTACAAAAAATATATCATTCAGCAGTTCGAGAAGCGTGCTCATAGAAAACGAGAAAATAAGCCATTGGGAGAAGTGCTGCCGAACAGGGTGTAGTTCTCAAATACTTAATAAATACTTATATCATTTTCCTTCTCTTTGTATCTCAAATACTTTGCGCGGAGGCGAAAATGGTGAGTAGTTCTACATCAGGTTTGCCTATACCCTAAGAGCTAGAACCCACAACATTGCATGCTATTGACAAAGATGCTGTTGTGTAGGAACAGCAATCCTCGCCTTTGATTGGGTATTTTCAACAGAATAAGGGGTGCAGAGATAATGGAATTGAACTAGATAAACACTCTTTCCACGGATTCTATGACATCCCAATGCCTACCATTCTCTTGCTCAGCAAAGCCATGACAAGTTGACAGCAAATCTAAATGACAATTGTGAGCACCATTTCATTCAGTGAGACACCATAAGGTGTTGTCTAACATATGAGGAGCTAGCTGTCTATGCCTAATATATTTACCTAGCAGAGAACCAAAGTGTTAGCTAGGACAGGTATATTGAAAGCCCTGTTTCTACCCTCTTGAGTCGAATTTTTACTGTTACTAATTTAATTTTTTTTTAATTTACAAAACTAATTTTCGATTTGGATCATTTGCAAAACTAACCTCTTGCCGCCCTGGGCCACGGCGGTATTTAAAAACCGCCGTGGCCCAGGGCGGCGAATGGCATCCCGTCATCCGGGGCTAACGGCTCCGGCGGCCGTTAGCCGCGGGAGGCACGTGGATTCGCCGCCCTGGGGGACGGCGGCGAATGCCCCCAGGGGGCCAAATGCAAAATTGCATTCGCCGCCCTGGGGGACGGCGGTTTTTAGCATAGTGAACGGACGGTCCGCACAAGGATCGGACCGTCCGAATCCAGAGGGCCGCCTGCAAAATTTTTTTTTCTTTTTTTTTGATATTTTTTTCTCAACTAGCAACACGAGAATAGCAAAATCTCGTGAAGGTGCAGCTTAAACCGATGTAAGATGTGGCCTGTAGAAAATTACGAGTGTGCTTTAAAAACCGTGCTGAAACTTCGGACCTCAAAACTCAATCTTCCCGCCGAATTCGCAAAATTTTTTTGGACAACCCGACGAAGTGGGGGGGAAGCGGATGTAAAATTTTCTATAGATGTCCGTAGAGTACTTATTTGCCCGATTCGAGACCGTATGCGAAAGTTATGACTGTTTAAGGTAGTTAGCGCGCGTTACAACAATTTGCCGTCGATTCGGACCGTCCATTCGCTGTGCGGACGGTCCTATGCATTCGCTACGCCGTCCCCCAGGGCGGCGAATCCACGTGGCGTCCCGGGGCTAACGGCGGCACGGCGCCGTTAGCCCCGGGTGACGGGGATCCATTCGCCGCCCTGGGCCACGGCGGTTTTAAATCCGCCGTGGCCCACGGCGGTAAGAGACTAGTTCTGTAAATGATCTAAATCGAAAATTAGTTTTGTAAATTAAAAAAAAAATTAAATTAGTAACAGTAAAAATTCCTCTTGAGTCTGCACTCAATTTACACCTATCGCGTAAATTAATTGTTTTCGCAGATGGGCGTTGGTCAATAGCCTGTCTTCTTTAAACGGGCTGCCATTGTTTAAGCCTTCTACTTCTATGTGGGTTTTCAAATTACATTAACATTTGCTTAAACAAAAAAGTTCAATACAAAATTACATTACAGTCCTTCTTTCTTTCTTAGAGCAACTCTTATGTCAAAAAAACGAGATCTAGTAGGGCACTAACTTTTTCCCTCAATATATTGAAGTTTCTACCTTTCAATCAAAATCTACGACCTTATTATCCAACCAAAAAAAAGACTACAACCTCACTAAGGTCGACAATTCAATATTACAATATTCCAGAAAAAAAACAAAATATAACCATTTCATTCTTTTTTTTTGTGTGGGTGTGGGGACCTCGGCGTAAAAACATTCATTGTGTACGGGTACATTATAGAAAGGGATAAGAAAGGGTAGAGGAGTTGAGAATTCATACAAAGCTGTCAAGGACTAATTACCCTTATGAGTTTTTTAAGGTAAAAGTAGCACGAACTCTTACATCGATTTTCTCTCTTTGTTCTAGCATACTTTGCCCATGGGCGACAATGCTGCGACGTATTACATTCGGTTGACCTGCAACCTTTTAATTAGTTGGATGCCATAGGCTTGCATGCTGTTGACATACACACTGCGATAAGGAGTTGAACTAGAACCAGTGCCTTCACATGTATAGTATGACATCCCAATGCCTACCGTTCTCATGCTAGCTCACTTTGTTAATATGCAGTTAATTATCACTTTCGATTCTATGGTGGATGGAAGTATCCCTACAGAGCAAACCCATGACAACCTAAATGACAATTTGTGAACAACATTTTATTCCCTAGTTCAGTCTGATGTCTAATATATGTACTTGGCGGAGAACTGATGAGTTAAATAGGAACAGGGATATTGAAGCCTTGTTTCTACCATCTGCAGTCTGCACTGATCAATTTACATCTATCACGTAAATTGATTGTTTTCACAGAAAAATGGTGGCCACGAATATATATGTTGCTCTGCGATACTGAACTATAGCACCACATAGAGAATTTGCCGAACAGTAATACTCAATTTACAGGACAGGTACATTATGGAAATGGATAAAGAAAAATAGAGGAGTTAAGAATTCATACAAAGCTGTAAGGACTAATTACCCATATGAGTTTTTAAGGTAAAAGTAGCACGGACTCTTACATCTTTTTCCTCTTTGTTCTAGAATACTTTGCCCATGGGCCTGGGCAAACGATGCTACATTCGGTTCACGCTGCAACCTTTTAATTAGTTGGATGCCATACGCTTGCGTGCTGTTGACATACATACTTCGAATTGCTAAACAACAATCCATGTCTTTGCTCTCACTGCATAGGGTGTGCAGAGATAATGGAGTTTGAACTGCCCATCTAGCCCAAACAGAAGGCCCACTAGGGTTTGTTTTTTTTGCTGAATGCTAAATATCTGTGATAACTATTTCAAAAAAAAAAGGTATAACACAATGCACTAATTATTACAAAGTTCTAAGAAACTGATATATAGACAAATTTTTATTAAAAATAACACCGTTTAAAAGCTCAGAAAGCATATCGTTCTTCTATTTGGAGGAAAAGAACATGCCTGGCCAAATCCCCAATCCCCTTATCGCACTACTTGTGCATGAGATTCTGCTACGTGCGTGCAGCAGGGGAGCCACACGCACATGCACACGGCAAGTAAAAAAATAAAAAAATATTAAAAAAATTGTAAACTTTAACCACGAATTTGAAACTTTCATCTCTAATTTTAAAACTTTCAATTCAATTTTTGAAACTTTCTCAAATTTAAAAACTATCAACTAAGAATTTAAAAAATCTACTCAAATTTTAAAATTTTCAACCCAAAATTTGAAACTTTTAATTAGATTTCCAAAACTTTCAACTAAGCCTAAAAACTTTTATCCTTACTTATTTATGTATTATTTTATAATTAAAAATTTATTAAACCTAATGACGTAATTAGAGATACTAATTACGATAATTAGGATATGATGGGGAGCGTACGCCGAAGCCATCACCGTGCGCGCGGTTAGAGCATCTCCATCAGGCCTTAACTTAGTCCCAAAACAGTTTTTGAGTATTAAAAAAAAAAAGGCTAGATAAAACAGGGACCCTACTCAGGCCTTCAAAATAAAAAAGCCAATAAAATAGGGATCCTACTCAGGCCATCAAATAAGGAGTCACCTAAATCCTCCCGCTAGCCCCCAGTCGTGGGGACTCTCGATGGAGCCCCTATCGATCTTTTTTTCTGGTGCCAACGGCAATTCCTCTTCTCTTGTTCTCGCGCGCACCTGGCGACACCTTTGATCTCCTCTGGCCACCGCCGTCACAACCCTAGAATCTCTAGCGAGATCGGAACACAAAGGTGAGATTTTTACACGTACCTCATCCAAATCATCCGCTCGCCCACGCGGCCGCTGGCCGCCGCTGGCCGCGTGGCCCGCCTATTGGGCGCCCGCCCTCCCGGCGGCTGCTTGCTTGCGCGCCCCTCTGCTAGCTGCCCGCCGCTCGCCCACCGCCCTTGCACCCGCTCGCCGCTGCCCACCACCCAACCGCCCGCTGCTTGAGCACCCCTCCTGCTCCTGTTCTTCCTGCTTGGCTGGCTGAAATTTTATACTATTGTTTGCTTGCATAGTGTTTGCTTGCATGTGTAGACATATATTTTATACTCTGTGGCTTGATATGACAACCTATTGCGCTTAATTAACTATTGTTTTTCGTTAGACTTGATTAGTTTTTAATTAGCTATTGTTCACTAGACTTGATTAGACTTGCATTAATGTCGATAGAATATTGGTGCCCTAAATTAATTTTTATCATGGTATGTATTGGTTATTTTTTATAATAAATTAATTGTTACCATGGTTTGTAATTTTATATAACCCACTCCAACTTATCAATTTATTTACTTATTGTAGTGACTAGACTATAATGGATAGTAGAGGTGATTCTTTTGTGTATATGATGTCTGAGGATACCTATGTCGATATATTTTTCTTATCAATGCATGGTGGAGACCTAGGTAATTCAACCCATGGTGTAAAAGAAAGCACCAAAAGGTCAAGCAACTATACTCATTCAGAGGATATCCAATTGTACATATCATGGTAGAGCATTAGCATAGATCCTATTACAGACAATGAGCAATCGAGAAAGACGTACTGGAAAAGGATTACGGAGCATTACCATGCCAATCACAATTTTGAGTTTGATAGAAATGCATAAAGATATAGAAAACAAGCAAGCATATGGCAACTTCGAGATGATCTTGTAGAGTACTTGTGGACGTTTCATAGTGCTCAGTAGTTTGTTCCATTGCATTTTCTATGGGCTATTTCGAGTCTTGAACTTTTGCTTGCAAGATATATCATTTATATGTTTCTAAATTTTGAATAAAAATTTAAATTATGGTGTTTTAAATTATTAATATATATATGGATAAATTCTATGTGTTATAAATATTTATGTTTAAATTATTATAGTGTTAAAATAAACATATATATATATATAGTGTACGGTGAAATACATAAAAAAGAAATAGGAACTAAGAAAGAAATAAGGGATGTTATTGGAGTTCAAGATATTTTTGGGTTTAGAGAAAATAAAAACAGCTCCTATTTAATCTTTGAGATTTTAAAATAGGAATTATCGCTGGAGATTCTCCGCGCGCGGCTAGCAGCCCCCGCTCGCGCAATGTTGGAGGGCTGGCTGGGAGCTGCGCGGGATGCCAGCGACGAACCGGCGACGAGGGCGGCTAGATGTGCAGAGCAGCGACGGAATTGGAGTCAGCACAGGCGAAGGTCCTCGTCAACGTCAGCAGAGGCATTAATTTTCTCATCGTGTTCGTTCGTGAGGTCGGTGCCTCTTTCTCATCGTGTACGCGGATGGGATCTTCGTTGTGGAGGTTGTCGCATCGATCTTCGGTAAAAATCGAACCGATTTTGTTCGGTTTTTATGTTTTCGAAACCTTATTCGGCTGCTATTTCTCAAGAAGCGAAGTTTCACAAAACTGACCAAATAAACCGATGCCCACCCCTTGTGATCTAAACACTAAACAATTATTTACCACCTAAATGCTGTCAGATCCATAACATTTTTGCCCTTCAAATGAAGACACCTTTTGCTCTACTGCAATACACCAGTTTGCAAAAGAAACTGTAATTGCACATATGGTTGTTGCATCCTTTCTTTTCCCTAATAATAGTAGGCTAATAATATATATACCATGATCTACACAACAGGGTGGACTGTCTGGTAATGTTTGTGACCATATTATGCGTAATGCTATATTTGCAACATACTGATTCTGTGGGAGAAAAAAAAATATTGCAGTAGGAATAATGTAGGATTCGTACATAAACTTCCACAGATATATATTCCTTCCATACCCATTCATATGAATATATACGTGTTGAGTAAAAGTTTTCTAACTCTGATCAAAGCAGGGTTTGCTGCACAAATCTACTTTTTTTGGGGTGGGACCCAAGAAAAAAAATTTGAAATTTTTTAACTAAATTTAAATAAATTTATCTTAATTAACCTAGACCAAATTTGCTCACGATTCCTCTTTTTAACTTATCTAGATGAAACAATGCCAATACAATGTAAATAAGATTGTAGGCTTAGCCTCATATGTGTTACCTCATGAGATTAAATCCTAGAAAATTCAAGCACGCATGTCAAAGTGTGGGACATGAATCCGGGTGGTAGGTTCCAAACTTAACCAAGTTATGTAGATCCTTCTATCATGAAAACATTTTATTTTTGGATACTGATAGTGTTCAAAATATAACATTGAACATTAATTTCCACTCCAATATATTTGTAAAACCCAACAAATCGCGGATATTATTTCAATAACTTTTGAGGCAACTTTACATATACATTTTTCATGAATGAAATAATTTTTTAAACGATATCATTGTTCAAGGTTTTAAAAGTTTGACTTAAGACATACCAGAAATAACATGCTTTTTTAACAAAGGGAGTATGTTGTAGTGGGTCTATATATCTTTTCTTTTTTTTCCTCTTAGTTAATCTAACTAAAAAGCTTTCCTGTTTTTCTTTGGGTGGTGAGGATGCAAAAGAATATAACCAAACACATGTATTTCATGGGAAATGCAGATCGATGCTATGGCGACAATGATTGTTTTTAAGTCATGTAATAAACATATGGACTTTCACTAATATGAAATATTGGAGGTATCAAACATTTTCTTGCAAAATTCGTAAAGGGTGAATCATTGTGTAAGCGTTGGGTATATGAAAACCTCTGGAAGTTTGAGCTCGTGGATTCCTAGTTGCTTCGCCCGGGGCAAATGAAGTTAATCTGTGAAAATAATACCCGGTTGCTCCCTCTGGTCAATATTATTTGATTTTTCAGACAACAATATCATACTAAATCACTCAGTGATTTTATGTCCTAAACATCATATAGAAGTGACCGGAGAGAGTACTTTCTGTGCATTTCAATGATGTCACAATGTACAGTACTACAGCAGGATCATACCGGCCAGGACAAAGCTCCAACGTAATGCAGTGTCTCAGCTGTGACGAACCGGACATGCTAGATCATTATTGTTTCGTGCCACACTGGAAAAAAAGATAGACCTGTATTTGATCATGATATTTTCCGAGTCCTAATGCCGCCCACTCCTAGAATTTTGACACCAACCGGAATAGTATTCTACTATGACACATGAGCGATATAAATGCCATGCTCTACCTTGGAAGTTAGACTTGAGCATGTAGATTTGTCAATGCTGTAAGTTCGAAGTCTGCTACGTGCAATAAATAAAAGACTAACTTCAAGCTATGTCTTCGAAGGTTGTTGAACGTTTTCTGGTGGCCTTCAATCAGGTGATCTCGTATTTTGGTCTTGACTACCATGTCGTCCACATAAGTATCGGCGTTTCTTTCGATTTGAAATAGGGACATACCCTGAATCCCTCTTTGATAAGTGGTCCCGGTATTTTTCAATCTGAATGGCATCTTAACGTAACAAAAGACACCGAAGGACGTGACGAAGGACGTCCCCTCTTCATCTTTTTTGGTGATAGCCTCAGTACGCGTCGAGAAAGCTTAACAACTTGCATCCGGCTGTGAAGTCAATCAGCTGGTCCTTCCTTGGGAGGGGGAAGCTATTCTTGAGCACGCCTTGTTGAGGTCGGTGAAGTCCACACATATCCTCCGCTTATCGTTAACCTTCCTTACCATGACTAGGTTTGCGTGCTACTCGGGGTGGAGGACTTCTTGGATGAAGCCGGCCTTTTGAAGCTTGTCGATCTCCTCCCAAATAGCCTGCTTGGCATTGGGCACGAAGCTTCTCAGCTTCTACTTGATTGGTCGGGGATTGCCTCCCCGTGTCCACGTTGTCGAAGAGATAGTCTTTGGACCCCGATTTCCCGTCCGTCCAGTTGCACGATGAGCATATGCTCTATCATCTGCCTGGGGACCCCGGGCATATCAGATGGCTGCCTAGTGAACACTTCTACATTTGCCCGTAGGAAGGTGATGAGCTCGCTTTCTTATTTTTCATCGAGGTCGGCCCTAGTCTGTACCGTGCGGCTGGGGTCTGAGCTCGTGAGTTGTATCGTCTTGGTGGCGCCATTGGGCTTCATGGAGATCTTAGGCTGTTTCCAACTAGGTTCTTCCGTCGCAGGCAGGCATGGAGTATGCTCGACCATATCAAGACTCTTCTATCGCACTAGAAGACTATTTTGGCGTTGCCAGGAATAGTAATCGCCTCTTTCGGCCTTGACATTAGGGATGAAAACGGAGCGGATAGTTTTCGTTCGATCCGGAGAAAAACTAATACGGATACAGTTCGGATCGGATAATTTTCGGATAATCCGGATACAGATACGGATACGGATAATTTTTTTCGGATGCGGATACAAATATGGTATCGCAGTTTCCGACGGATACGAATACGGAGCCGGATATCCGAAGATTATTATATGCGGATATCGGCGATATACCCAGCAGGCAGCCTAGCCCAGCACCATCGTTGTCCACGACACGACGTCGAGCGCACCGCATGAGCTGGTGCGGAAGAGGAGGGAGGCGAGGTCGGGGCAGGTGCCGGCGAGGTAGGCGGCGAGGGACTGGGTGTATGAGTGGTAGTTGAGCTTGAGGAGGAGCGTGTGGAGCTAGGCGGCGAGCGGGAGTGGCACCGCGGGGAGGAGGCACAGGAAGGTGAAGTGGTCGGGGGCCAGGGGGAGGGATAGCATGAGGGTGAGGAGCGCGGTGGCGGCACGCGGCGGAAGGGTGGCGAAGAGCGGGTTGAGAAGCGCCGGGCGCGGGTCCAGGTGGTGGGTGAGGAGGCGCGCGGCATAGGGGAGGTGGGCGGGGTCGCGGGCGAGGAAGGCGAAGAGGCGGCGCGCGTGGGCGGGGTGGGAGGCGAGGCCGAGGCGGACGAGCTGCGAGTGGTGCTGCCTCAGCTCAGAGATGGTGGTGATGGGGATCGGGGCCGGCGCGGTGGCCGACATTGGTGGAGAACGAGAGCTTTGAGAAGATGATATGAGCGGCCGCTGCCAGTGATAAGGTCGTAGTCGTGGCTAACGGAGAAATATCCTAATTTCATTTTTCACGCGTGGTAGTTTTTCTGAGTGGTTAGCGAAACTGCGAAAGTTCATTTTGTCCCTACGAACAGTTTGAGTGGTTTCTTGTTCCGAGAAATATTTGTTTCCGTATTCTTGTCTGACCCTATTCGAACCATATTTGTATTCGAAATGATTCGTATTTGTTTCCGTATCCGAGTTATTTGTATCTGATTCCATATCCGACTAAAAATATGAAAACGAATACGGTACGAGCATTATCCGTCCGTATCCACTCCGTCTTCATCCCTACTTGACATCTTCATAAGCTATTAGGCGTAGTGGGATACTGCCATAAACTTTGCAAGCACCATTCTCCCAAGGATTGCATGGTACACCATGTCGAACTCGGCGACATCGAACGTGATCTGTTCGGTCCTGAAGTTGTCGGGCTTGCCAAAGGTTACTAGCAGAGTTATCTTCCCTAGCGGTTTAGAGGTTAACTCTAGGGTGATCTCGTGGAAGGGCTGTTCTGAGGGCTTTAGCTCGGTTCTCAAGATTCCCATTGCATCAAGAGCACTGACGAAGAGTAGATTTATTGAGCTCCTGCCGCTGATCATTACGCAGACCACCTTGATGTTCCTAATAGTGGGCTCCACCACTATTGGGTATCGTCCAAGGGTAGTTTATATGGCTAGGTGGTCGGTGTCTGAGAACGTTATTGGGACGTCAAACCAGGCCAGTCTTGTTACTATCCCCTGGGATGTAGCGCAGACTTGGTGCTCCACCTTCTTGCACTCCCTCTTGAAAACATAGGAGGTAGACTTGCCGAATATGTGAGCTACCCTGTGGTCGGCATTAGGATAATCGTCCTCGGTGTTCGAAGACTCGTGAGCATTGTTCTCCTACTCAACCACGCATTCACTTTAAGAGGAAATGGAGCAACTGCAAAATGAAATTCACTCGCTGTTCCGGAGGCGTCGCCAGGTGTTTAGCCCTTGCCTTATTGAACACCTGACATCCCTCTAGGGAGTGCGAGCTTGTCTTGTGTATTGGGCACCACTTCTTGCCGAGAGCCTCTCCTTGCGCTTCATACCTCTTTGGGGCTAGAGGGCCACAATCGGCCGCCATGACTTGCTCCTCAGTTTTTTGCTGCTTGTTCTACTTCTGAGTTGTTGGCTGCTTCGACTGCTTCGAGGTGCTTGCTCCATCCTTCCTTCTCGGTTTGGCTTCTTCGACTGTCTTTCCCTTCTGTCCATTGTGTCAAATAGCTTCATCAACCTGAGCACATCTTTCTACGATCCCAAACAGCTTCATGGCAGTTGTAATCCTTCTCGTGGCCAGCTCCTGGATCATGTAGCAATCTTGGACTCCCAACTTGACTGCCCTGATGACGGATGAGTCAGAGATCTCCGGGATAGTGTTGCGGTACTCATTGAATCATCGCACGAAGTCCCTTATGAAAGTGCATCTAGCCCCTAAGTTGGTCTTGGTGGATTAATGACAAAACGGTTAAGGGACTAATGAGTTTATCAAGAAATGTGTAGAGATTAGTCCCAGATTGCTTGGTATGGTGCATGGAGACCCCCACAAAAATGTGGTGCAAGCGGCGAAGCGACTCAGAGTTTATTTTTATTTCTTTTAAAATTTCTTTTGAGTCGTAGGAAAGCCGTGCTATCAAGAGGGGTTGCAAACGGTGTTCCAAAACCACTCAAGTACTTAAGATCCAAATAGCTGAGAGTTCATCATTTTGGCACAACACATACAGTTGGGTTGGACTAGTTTCAGTGTCAGGTTCAGAGGTTCCTACCCCTAGGGTTGGAGGCTCCGACCAACCTTCTCGGCTAGAGACTAAGTGTTGGCTTGAGGTTCCTACCCTTGGGGTCGGAGCCTCGTGGCTAAAATCTGTTAGTAACGCTAAGTGATGTATGCCAATGCCTATAAAGCCAAATCTTTGTTTCTAGCCGTTGCTTGGCTATTCCACTCCTATTGTGTTGTCTCCTAGCTTCTTCTAAGCTTTTTTGAGCTCTCCCAACTAGTTCTAGTGTCACCTTTGTGATTCTTGTGAGGATCTAGTGGAGAATTGAGTGAGTTTTGTTGAGAGAAGGCTAGGAGGATCTTGTGCACTTAAGGAGGACGTCGATCAGCTGCTTGGAGCTTATTTCTTTTGGAGGGAAACCTCCTAGATGGTTAGGCATCGCCCATGAGTTTCTTCGAGTTGTGGATTGTCCCGGGAAGAATTTGTGAAGGTTAACCTCACCTCTGCAAGGAAAAGAGGTAAATTCGAGTAGATACCAAGCTGATCTTCGTGGTCGCTTGGTGAGGCAAGGGGTCAATTGAGACCCGGCTCTTCGGAGCTCCTTAACGGAGACATAGTATCTTTGTGATCCGAACTTTGAGAAAAATCTTTGTGTCTCCCTTGTTCTTGCTTATTATTGTATTATTTTGTCTCTACGCTTGCCTGCATCCATGTAACGACCTGTTTTTCTTTTCCCGCTAGTCTTCGCTTTTCCCGAGCTCCCTTCCTATCCTGTCAGCTGTGCCCAGTTTTTCTCCCCGGCCAGCCGACTGCCCTCCTCCCTGTGCCGAGTAGAATTGCTACTCAGTCCTTGTATCCTGCCCTTTCCTTTCTTACTCGGACCTTCTTGCTACCGAGTAAGCACTGTGAAGTGGCCGACTACCTTGTTGAGACCTGTTGTTTCCTTGTCCCCCAAGTTGCACCCGCCCGTTGGACGCCGACTACCGAAGTAGAGAAGAATCAGTCTTCACCTGCCCTCAGCACCGCTTGGACCGATGGACAATAACCTGCAGCATCGCTTGGACCAGTGGTCAGTCCGAAGCCCTGTCAGTGAGATTTCTCCAACCTATCCTAGCCTTGACCTTAATGTCTCCTCACAGCTACAGTGCCTGCCAACTCCTCTGACCAGTTGGACTCCAAAGTCACTCCCTGTCATATCCCTGTCAGTTCATCTTGACTTCCTTGCTCCACCCGTTGCCCAGCTCCACCGTGCCTCAACCTTGCACGTCGGCTATATATATGGCCAACCGTGCCTCCTCTTTCCCTTGTTTTGCAAACCGGCCAGCTCCAGCTCTGCTAAGTTTTCATCCTCTCAAGCTTTGGAGCTCTGTCGCCTGGTTCGCAAGCCTGGTTCAGCCGACTGCCACCTTTCTCTGCAGCCGACTACTTCTTGATCCTTTTCTTGGTGTTTTAACCCTCCTGCTTATCAGTGTTTCTTTCTGCTTGTTCAGAGCCTAAACCGGTGGACGATCCCGAAGCCGCCTTCGCCGAAGAAGACCCCTCCTTGGAACAAGGCAAGCCTCTTTGATCATATTGTTTCCCATATATGCAAAACTATGTTGTTTGGAAAATATTATGCATGTTTAGTTTACACCTTTTTAAACTGTTGGCCTCGGTTTGCAAGCGCAACCGATGGACCTACCCAGTAGCCGCACATATTTGGTAGGATGTTGGTATATTTCTCCCTTGAGAGCCCCAGAAATGGCACGCTAGCATCCTATCTGAGGATACGATGCCGAGTAGAATGGCTTAGCTCTGCAACGTTGTTTGTCATTGGGAAAAACATTGGGTTTTACTAAACTGATTGAAAAACCCGGTACTCCGTGTATCGACGTGTTTGTGAAACAAATAAAGTTGTGAAAATCTTGATATACAGAGACAGTGCCTGTGTGGTTTGGCTATGTATTATCATTAAGGACCGTTTCCTTTGGGGATTCCATCCGAGCATCTTACAGTGCGACCAGACGGGTATTATGGGATGCCCCTGGCCGAGTAAATAGTAGGTTTAGGGAAGTTCAGTGCCGACCACTGAATCCTGTGTGGATCTTTCGACTGGCATTGGATGACTCTAGACTGGCTTTGGAAATGGCCTTGTCACGAATTTCTGGGTACAGGCCAGTACTCGGTGTAAATTTCGTGTCGGATGGGTAAAGCGCACACCCTCTGCAGAGTTTAGCAGAACTGTTCGAACAGCCGTGTCCACGGTTAAGGGCGATGCAAGGTGATTCCCATAGCGTAGATTTGTTTGCCAGTGATTTGTGAAAGTGTTTGATGGAAAGGGAACCGTGACCAGAGTTTGCCGAGTGAGCAAACGGAAGGCCTGTGTGGCCAGAAACGGGTCTGTGTGATCCGGGGTGTTAAGCACCATAATCAAGTGAATGAAAAGTAAACAGGATGAAGATCATGCTCCCGGGTTGTAGCCAGGGCAGCAAACTTAAGCCCCCGGGTTGTAGCCAGGGCAGCAAACTTAAGCCCCCGGGTTGTAGCCAGGGCGGCAGTTGTACCGATGTCTTCGGGTTGTAGCCAGAAGACGGATTGATCAAGCTCCCGGGTTGTAGCCAGGGCAGCAAGTTGATCAAGTTGTGCTCCCGGGTTGTAGCCAGGGAAGCCACTCTAGCTAGCTGGTTGTAGCCAGCGTAGCGGGCATTAAGTGCCACAGCTGAGATTTGGTTGTAGCCGAGTCTCAGGGTCAATGAGTGGTTGTAGCTACTCGGGAGATACAGGACCAGCAAATGCGAAGTAAAAGATGATAAGAACATGGATGATTATGCTTGATTCATTAAGTGGCGAGTTGTTGAAAAGCAACTTGCGGAATGGATAGAGGCGTGAGCCTCTGTCCGACAACTAAAATTTGGAACTCACTAGTGTTTGCAAAGAAAAGAGTTTATAAACGCAGTTTTTCGCAAATGAAACCCTTAGCCCTTTTTGTCTGACCGACATGGCATCATTTCCGGCTTGCTGAGTACGAAAGTACTCACCTTGTTCATATATATGTATAGTAGGTTTTGGAGAAGAAGACGAAGATCCGACTGCTGCCGAGTTCCTCCAAGACCAGGCCGATTACGAAGACTTCTGAAGGTTTCAAGCCTAGTTCCCAACCGAGCCTGTGGTGTAGTTTTTGTCCAGCTTCCGCCCCGTTTTTGCTGTTTCCGCTAGTTTACCTGTTGTTTATTTTTGCCCATCCCGGGTTTGTCCTGGATGGATCTCCTTGTATTTATATGTGTACTCTGTTATGTATTTATTGTAACTCTGAGTTATATCATTGTTGTGCGTACCAGACTACTGATCCTGGGATCGGGTGCCGTATGCACATGGTGGCCTTCCACCTAGTCGGGGAGGCATCACAATCCATCTCCTACCTTATTGTTTGCTCTAGACTTGATCCCTGTCATTTTATCCATTATTGAAGTGTCTTGGTAGAGTTAGAACACCAGGGTCGGAACCTCTGGTGTTCTAGGCCGGAACCTCCGGCCAACCCTCTCGGCAAGGCCGAGAGAGCCGGTCAGAGCTTCCTACCCCTGGGGTCAGAGGTTCCTAACAGAATTTTCCCGCTGCATTTTGTAGAATTTTCAGAAACACCTGTTCACCCTCCTCTAGGCAACATCAACAGGCTTTCACCTTAGAGATTCGCCGTTGTG
This sequence comes from Oryza meyeriana var. granulata, assembly GCA_003991445.1. Classification (NCBI taxonomy): domain Eukaryota; kingdom Viridiplantae; phylum Streptophyta; class Magnoliopsida; order Poales; family Poaceae; genus Oryza; species Oryza meyeriana. The sequence continues at coordinate 213,922 of RYFJ01001029.1, read as the reverse complement.
CTGTCTCATGGCATATAGGTCGTCCTCGACCACATCACTTGTACGTGCCCTGGAAATTAGCTGTGAACTGGTGGCAGAGGTCTTCCTAGGATGAGATAGACTCGGGTGGCAGATAGATGAGCCATGACCAAGCGGATTCCTTCAACGTAGTTGGCAAGTAGTTAGCCATAGCGTTCTCGTCTACTAGGCTACGTGAAGAACCATATAGTATACTTGTAGAAATTCCTTGGGGTCGGTACTGACGTCGTACTTCTCTACTACTCCTGGTTGGAATCGGGCCAGCCACCTTACCTCCGGAAGGACTGGGATGAACGCTCCACATCCTGTATGGGGTAGGAAAGTGGGTCGTCGGCTAGGGACCTCCGACGTTGTGGACGTTGATCAAATGAGGATGACGACGACGACGGATCGCTGGGGACACCAGCCTTGTATGGTCGTCAATCATTGTCATGTTGTCGTCCTGGGCTTCTTGATCTATTGCGATGGCTCCCCTGATCACGAATCTCTTCCTCCTCGAAGGAGTTAACTATACCATCTTGGACGGGAGACCTATCGATGGCTTCGACAGCACATCCTGGCATGGAGTTCGAGAACTATTCTTCGTCCAGTCCTTGAAGCGTAGATTGCTCGTCGGAGTTTGTGCCGACAAATCCACTAGTCGGTCTGAGAAGCTTGCTGTGTCTTCGTCATCCGACTTTGTTTAGTAGGATCTATTCCGACGAGAGTGGGTTGAATAACTCTTGCTAGAATCTTCTTGGGGTGGGCGCATCAGGTTGTCGACCTCCTCTAAGAACACCTTGCACTCGGCCAGGGTCTGAGAACTTGTCCTATGAATTAGGCACCATTGTTTTCGCCGAGGTCCTCTTGTCAGACATAGTCGTAGTCTTCCTGACCTTGGGCTTCGGCATCGACTTTGTGAGAAAATTTGGAAACTTTGGTGGTGCCGATGGTACCAAGAAGGTGATGGATCCGACCTGAAGAAAGGTGACTGCCGACCGGTTCTGATCTTCCGGACCAAAGCTATCATAAAATCCTTCATCGAAAAAACCGCTCCTCGAAGACATCTCGATGAATCCTTCGGAATACCAGGCCCCTACCTGGCGCGTCAACTGTCAAGGAGTTAGATCCCGACTATAGTATTTGTGAACGTAGGAGTTGTCTAGTACCAAGGTATTCGTTGATATGTATGGATAAGAGATTATACTAGTTCAGGTCCTGGGTTGTGTAATAGCCATACTCCAGTTTATATATATTGGATGGGATTTTCACCAAGTACAAAGATATGTACGAAGTGTCTACCAAATCTACCAACTATGGACAATGCGACGCAGTAGTCGGTGACTTGGCTGAAATGTTTCCTCTGGCTTCGTGCTTTTGGATTTGTAGGCTTATGATTCGTTGCCCCTCCCCTCCTAGGAGGCGTTGTATTTATACCGATAGGTGACCCCTTCTCCAAGTAGAACTCGGAGACTCCTGAATAGGACACGTGCAGAGTAAACCTTGTCGTAACCGAGTCGGACTATAGAGTCCTCTATCCGGAGTACGTTTCCTTCTCTGTTTGTGACTTTATTCATATCCAGTTTTCACCTTCCGTATATTATTAGATATATGGTATTTCCGGTGACATATGTACATGTATACAGGGTATGTCTTATCTACTACACTGACAATGCCTTAATTTACAGCATTAAATGCATGCCACTTTGTAAACTTGTACTCCCTTCATCCTAAAATATAGGGCGCAACTACTTTTTTCCACGTCTCCTAATACAGGACGCGTATGCAAGTAGCACCTCCCCATCCCCTAAATTCAGTTTGTTTTAAATCCTCCATCGGCAAACCATATAATTCCATTGCCTGCACAAGCAAGCGTGCATGCACCGGGCGATCCAAATGAGGAGGTGATTATAATTCTTTCTTACACTATATTTTAGGATGGAGAGAGTATCATCCTGTATATAATTACTCTGGTTCCGGAGTAAAATAAACATCCCACACTGTAACAAACAAATAAATAATGACCTACTCTGTATCACATCTTTGTGCCTTTTCTTATACGTGGATACATCAATTTCTATTGAGCTCACCCTCAGTATATATACCCATTATAGACCTACAAGTATTATGATAAGTATACAAACGATTGATATAAGTCCATCTTTTATCTCTAATAGGAAATAAACCAAAGGAATCACTGTATGAGCGCTGCGTGGAACGCATGTCGCATGAATTTTTTTTTATTTTTTTTTATTTTTTTAATATTTACAAAAGTATATTTTTTTAAAGTTTTACAGATTTGTACCCCTAACGCCTTCTAGGAGGATTTTTTTTTTAAAACGCCCTCCCAGAGGGAGGGTGTTTTATCCACGTGGCAGACGACCGTCGGCTGCCGATAACGCCATTCACTCTATTGCGTACCTTTTGCAGGCGGCCCCCTTGCAGCCCTCCCCAAGGGCAATTTTTGGTTCTTTTGCAGGCAGCCCCTTGGCAGAGCAAAAAATGCCCTAGAGGAGGGCTTTTTTGTAAATTTTTTAAAACATAAAAAACAAATTGTACATATTTATGTGCTTTAAATTTTGAAATGCAAGTTGTTAAATTTAAACATGGCTAAATTTAGATGATTCAAAGGTGGTAAAAGTTAAACTTCATAGTAGATAATTTTAAAAATGGCATACATAGATAATTTGCGATATGAAATTATATATTACGAAAGTTTAACTTTTACCAACTTTGAATCATCTAAATTTAGCCATTTTCAAATTTAACAACTTGCATTTCGAAATTTAAGGCACATAAATATATACAACTCATTTTTTATTTTTTTTTAAAAATAAAAAATACCCTCCCAAGGGCCTTTTTTGCCCGGCCAGGGGTTGCGTGTAAAAAGGCCAAAAATCGCCCTTGGGAAGGGCTGTAAGGGGGCCACCTGCAAAATATACACAACGGAGAGAATGGAGGTTTTTGGCCTTTTTACAGATGGCCCCCTGGCTAGGCAAAAACGCTCTATGGGAGGGCTACAAGGGGGCCACTTGCAAAATAACAGATGGCCCGACAGCCGTTCGTCTGCCATGTCGGATAAAATGCCCTCTAGGAGGGCGTTTTTTTAAAAAAAACCCTCCCAGAGGGCGTTAGGGGTATAAATCTGTAATACTTGAAAGCAAAAATATACTTTTATAAATACTTAAAAAATAAATATAAAAATAAAAAAAATACCACGTCGTACCACGATGGTTTCACGATTTTATTTTTTTATATTATTTTAAAAAAATATTTACAAAAGTATATTTTAGTTCTGGAAATTTACAAATCTATACCCCCAACGCTCTCTAGGAGGGTGTTTTTTAAAAAACGCCCCCCAGAGGGCGTTTTAGGTAACGTGGCAAATGCCCGTTAGCCCCAGCTGTCGGGCGGCCGTTGGGCCGTCTACGGGAGATTTTTACCTAGCTAGAGGGCCGCTTGCAATAGAGGCGGCTCCGTAGGCAGTCGTTCTGCAGGTAGCCCCTGCTGCCCTTTGGGAGGGCTGTTTCTAGCCAGCGAGGGGGCCGCCTGCAAATAGCCTCCACCCGTAAGGCTGCCTCTCATTCGGTGCGACCGTTGATGAGTATTTTTCACGAAATTTCGGGCAAATCTGACAGTAAAATTTAACAGGCATTTTGCAATTGAATTAATAAAAGAAATCGCGAACGGTCATGATCTTAATAGCAACTTTTTGATCGATTTTCATCTCTCAGAATCTACTTTGTTCGTGAAGTCGAAACTCGAAAATTCAGGGTTTTTGATCAGTTTCGTCGAAAACGTAAACCCTGAGGAGTACATCATTGCACCGACGAGCACAAACGAAGGAAAGAAGTTTCCGCAGTAAGCATAGGATGAATAAAACATGGCGTACAAAAGATATAACATATATACAACAAGCTAACTACTACTGGTATAACGTACTATAGGCCCTGGCCGTAACCTCTATCCCTCTTCGTCTTCCTACCCTGTGCTCGCACGTGGCCCTGGTAGTAGGTCAGCTAGTCTAGTGGTATGGCACGGCCAGCGTGGCTCGCATGCACGGGTGTGGCAGCTGGGGGCTCCTGTGTCTGCGGTGGCGGAGCTCCTCTAAGCTGTGAGGAACCTAATACCTCATGGATCTCCGCGTCCTCCAAGTCGTCGCCCTCGAAAGGATCTCGTGCCCAACCGCTGCCGTGTGTGCCCTGCACGGAGGAGCTAGCACAAGCAAACATCCCCGGCGGTGTAGAGTGGAACCCTGTGGAAAAAATGTTGATAATTGTAAACCGCAATTTTGCAAGGCAAAAGGAAACTTTGCACCATGCATCTAAGCTAAAGGACCTCCTGTAGTAGCCCCGGGGGCAGTGCTCATGCCCTGCTACGCATGTGGACGTATGTAGTACGCTCCCTGCGTGGACGTGCCAGCTTCCAAGGGATCGAGGTACGGTGTAGTGAAAGCTACACGGAAGCATATTGATGTAAAATGGTGCATGTCGATAGAAGAAAATATCGTATGAACTAATGGATAGCGGAATTTACCTCCGGAGGGGCCAGCTGGCTGACTGGAACCCTGGTGGTGCACTCCTGCTGCAGGTGGGCGAACTCCTGCTCTAGCGGGTTGTGGACAGTGCTGAGGTACAGCTACGAGAGGTACCGCGTTGACCGGACGACAAGTGAGCGCACAAATCACTGTGTGCATCGACCTATGGATCCTCCTGAAAGTCATCCTCTGCTTCTCCGCACTCAGCACGATCCCAACGTCCAACCGTCCGAACATCACGTCCACATCAGCCTGAACCTGGCGCACAGCGTTGGCCTTTTTCAAATGCTATTAAATATGTGTTAGAACCATGGACACATACAAAGAAAATATCAAAGTGCAAAGAGAACGTGACTCACCGCGCGGAAGTAGTCCTGGTCACGGTGTGTAGGGTACGCGTCTGTCACGGTGGTGACGTGTGGCTGTGGATCAGCTGGAGTGAATGTGATGTGTGTGCAGGTGCGAGGCTGGTACTGTGGAGGCCATGGGCCCCGGGTACCTCATTACCAGTACATGGGCCACTCGGATAGAGGATGGGCCGGACCATGTAATTAGAGATAAGATAGCACCTGGCAGGCTGTACCTTGTATAATAAGGAAACATAGTCTTAGTCGGATAGGATTCTATCTCTAAGAAGGAAATCCCTTGGTTGTATCCGACTGGGATCCTTATCATGTACCCCTGTCCCCTATTATATAAAGGGAGGCAGGGTGCCCCTCAGGGCAAGCACAACAAGAGCAACCAGATCATCGATCTACATACACCTCAGAGGAATAACACCTCAACTGGACGTAGGGTATTACCTCATCTTGAGGGCCTGAACCAGTATAATTCTCTTGTGTTCCTCTGCAGTCCACCGAATTCACCCTCGCCGAGTAGCCCCATAGTTTTATTGCCGGTGCAAAGCATCGACAGTTGGCGCGCCAGGTAGGGGCTCTGGCGAATTCCTCATCTGAAGATTCGATGGATTCAATCAACGGAGTCGACAGCAACAAGTTCTTCCCCGGAGATGCAATTACCTTCGGAAGCTTAGACTTCATCGCCGATCAATTTGGCAATCTCACCCTGGCTAAGGCAGATCCAATCTTGCCAGTCGAGGAACCAGCCGACGTTGCGCCAGTCGGCACACAAGACACCGCCGTCTCCTTCAGCGACTTCCTGCGGCAGTCCTTCACATCGCCGAACATCGGGACAACCCTCTCCTTCGGCGTCCGGCTTGCGCTAGGCCTTGAGCCAGCCCGAGTTGGGCCGAGAAGGGGAGAGGTCGTCAATTTCCCGTACAATTCCGGCGACGCTGCACACCTTTATCCCGCGCAGCCGACCCGATCTCCAGCGATTCAGTTTGGACACGGCCAAGAGCCGTTTCAGATTGGATCTAGTGAGGTCGGAGTCGTTCTCACTCTGATAAACTATTCGGAGTTCGACACCAAGTCGGACAGCGGTTCGAGCGCTAGCTCGGACTTTGATTCGGCAAGCTTCCCCCTCTCCCGCGAGATCTTCATGGCTTCAACAACACCACCTTCCGAGGTACGCCGACTACAAGAGGAGCGACAAGAGGAGGCGCGCCGATTACAACAAGAGGAGGCCAACCGCGAAGCCCGCAACAACGAGCTGCGCCAGGCTGGGCGAGTCGCTCAGCAACAGATCCTCCAAACCAAGATTGGCGACCACGACGTCTTTGTCACGCCACAACAGAATGTTGTGGCCGCAGCGACTCTGCTGGACACACTCCAGCTCGGGGCTGATCACCAGGCCACCCCAACTATCGCCAAGATCAAGGCGATGATCACAGTTGCTGCCTGTCAGCAGCAACAGCAGTCGGGCGACACTGCTATACCGACCAACCGGTCGGGTTCTTCGGCGACAGGCTCATCTTCATCAACACGACGCTGGGCAGCCGGCTCCAGTCGGCAACGCGAAGAGTCCTGGCAAACAACGCTCGGCAATACCAATAATGACAACTGGCGGCGTCGCCAGTACGATCGCCGACCCAATCAGGACCTCCGAGTTCGACTGCACCGAGACCTTCGTCACACCATAAACGCCCGACGCGAAGAACACGAAGAAGATGAACGCTGCCGACTGGAAGACGAAAACGAGCGCTTCGGCATCCACCACGAGCGACTACATCGCCAAGATCGGAGTCGGAGCCCTCATGAAGACGAAGGCATCCCAGCCTTCACTCGGGAGCTACAGGACGTCTTGTGGCCAACTGGCTTTAAGCCCACCGGAATCGACAAATACGACGGCAAGACGAACCCAGAGTCCTAGCTCACCATTTACACCCTAGCAGTTCGAGCTGCTGGGGGCGACAACAGAGTCATGGCTAACTACCTCCCAGTCGCGCTAGCCGACTCGGCGAGGACATGGCTGACAGGCCTCCCGAGGCGGTCGATCGGTTCCTGGGGACAACTCAGGGAGCGGTTCATCGCTAACTTCCAGGGGACCTACGACAGACCCGGTTCGGAGCATGATCTTTATCAACTGCACCAGAAGAAAAATGAGTCTTTGCGCGAATTCATCAAAAGGTTTTCCGAGAAGCGCAACCAAATCCCAACCGTCAAAGATGAAGCCGTCATCGCCGCCTTTCGCAAAGGGGTAAAAGACGCTCCGCTTATTGCAAAATTCACTCGGAAGCCACCATCCACAGTCCGGGCGCTCTTCGACATGGCCAATAAATACGCCGACTCGGCCGAAGCGGTTGCCGAGGCCCTCGACGAGAAGAAGGAGCCCCGACAGAAAGAACAGAAGGCGAAAGCCGACAACGAGCCGTCTCAAAACAAGTCTGGCAGCCGTAAATGGAAGTCGGACAACGAGGTGGCCAACATGGAGCGCAGCCGATCGCGGCCCCAGCGGAACAACGACTACCAGAAAGTCATGAGCGGGCCATGCCCCTTTCACCCCAAGGGAAAGCACGCGGCCAAAGACTGCTATATGCTCAAAAAGTTTGCCTCCGAGCAGACTTCATCGTCTGGCGCCGACAAGGACAAAGACAAGCCAGACTCGGGTCCGGCTGATGATTTCCAAGATCCTCAAGCCGAGCTGAATCATACCTTCGGGGGGCCACTCGCGTACGAGTCCAAGCGCAAACAGAAGCTTTCAGCGCACGACATCAACACGGTCTCCACGGCCGACACCCCCCAATACCTGCGCTGGTCAGAGATGGCCATCACCTTCAATCGCGCAGATCACCCAGATCGGGTTTCCCACCCAGTACGCTATCCACTCGTCCTGGACCCGGTCGTCAGAAACATCAGGCTGAAGAAAACCCTCATCGACGGAGGCAGCGCGCTCAATATCCTGTTCGCCAAGACATTGGACGAGATGAAAATTCCCCGTTCAGAACTACGGCCGAGCACTGCGCCCTTCCAGGGGATAATTCCCGGCCTGTCATCAACTCCACTCGGGCAGATAACTTTGCCGGTAACCTTCGGCATGCGGGATAATTTCCGCACAGAAACTGTCTGCTTCGAGGTTGCCGACTTCGAGACTGCGTACCACGCAATACTCGGACGATCGGCACTCGCCAAATTTATGGCGATACCGCACTATACATACATGGTGCTCAAGATGCCTGGACCAGCAGGAGTCCTCTCCTTCCGCAGCGACGTCAAGCAAGCCTTCACCTGCGACAAGGAGAGCTGCGAACTGGCTCAATCACAAGAGGCGGCAGTCGGGCGCGACAACATTTGGCAAGCTGTCACAACAGAAGTCGAGCAAGATCAAGTTCCGGCGAAAAAAGCTGCGAAGTCGGGAATTTCAGCGGACTCTGACACGAAGACGATCCCCCTGGACCCTTCCGACCCCTCCAAGACTGCTCTAGTCAGGACCGGACTCGACCCCAAATAGGAAGACGCGCTCGTCACCTTCCTCCAAGCCAACAAGGATATCTTCGCATGGAAACCGTCCGACATGCCGGGCGTACGAAGGGAGGTGATCGAGCACGCCCTAAACGTGAAGACAGACGCCAAGCCAGTCAAGCAACGGCTGCGGCGCTTCGCTCAAGACCGCAAAGATGCTATCCGGGAGGAAATTACCAAACTCCTCGCAGCCGGGTTCATCAAAGAGGTCTACCACCCGGACTGGCTGGCAAACCCAGTTCTGGTCCGGAAGAAAAAGGTAAATGGCGCATGTGCACCGACTACACCGACCTCAACAAAGCGTGCCCCAAGGACCCATTTGGTCTTCCTCAGATAGATCAGGTGGTTGACTCCACGGCAGGGTGCGACCTACTCAGCTTTCTCGACTGCTACTCGGGATACCATCAAATCAACCTGAGGGAAGAGGACTGCTTGAAGACATCTTTCATCACACCGTTTGGAGCGTATTGCTATATCACAATGCCGTTCGGTCTGAAGAACGCGGGCGCAACCTATCAAAGGGCTATTCAGCGGTGTCTGCATACTCAGATCGTGCGCAACGTGGAAGCCTACATCAACGATGTGGTGATCAAGACCAAGTCCAAAGAAGACCTCATCGCTGACTTGGAAGAAACCTTCCAAAACCTTCGAAGATTCAAGATGAAGTTGAACCCGGAAAAATGCGCCTTTGGTGTGCTATTCGGAAAGTTACTCGACTTCATCGTCTCGCACCGCGGCATCGAGGCCAACCCGAAGAAAGTCAACGCCATCAGGCACATGGCACCCCCGACTAACCTCAAGGACGTCCAGATGCTGACAGGCTGCATGGCGGCACTCAGCCGATTTATCTCCCGACTGGGCGAGCGGGGCATGCCCTTCTTCAAGCTACTCAAAAAGACCGACAATTTCCAATAGACTCCCGAAGCCCAGCGAGCCTTTGAAGACTTCAAACAATTCCTCACATCACCCCCCGTGTTGGCGTCACCTCTGCCCCAGGAACCGCTAATGCTATATCTGGCGGCAACAACACAGGTTGTCAGCACGGTGCTGGTGGTTGAGCGATTCGAACAGGGTCATATTCAAAAAATACAACGGCCAGTCTACTTCGTCAGCGAGGTCCTTGCCGACTCCAAAACGAGATATCCGCAGGTCCAGAAGCTGCTATATGGCCTACTTATCACAGTCCGGAAGCTGGTGCATTATTTCCAAGCACACCAAGTCACGGTGGTCACAGCATTTCCACTCGGGGATGTCCTTCATAATCGCGAGGTCACTGGCCGAATCGCTAAATGGGCACTCGAGTTGATGGCGTTCGACATCACCTTTCAGCCATGGACAGCAATCAAGTCTCAAGCTCTAGCCGACTTCGTGGCCGAGTGGACAGAAGTCCAACTGCCTACACCAACAGCAAAGCTAGAGTACTGGACAATGTACTTCGACGGTTCTCTACAGATCGGTGGCGCCGGGGCCGGAGTCATATTGACGTCCCCCACTGGCGAAAAACTAAAGTACGTTCTACAAATCCACTTCCCGGCTTCCCACAACGTCGCCGAGTACAAGGCACTTGTTCACGGGCTCCGCATCGCTATATCACTCGGCATACGTCGACTGGTTGTGCGCGGAGATTCTCAACTCGTGGTAAACCAAGTCATGAAAGACTGGACCTGTCTCGACGATACCATGGCGGCATACTGTCAGGAGGTCCGCTAGCTGGAAAACAAGTTCGACGGGCTGGAAATCACACATGTCCTGCACCAATACAACGACGCAGTAGACGAGCTGGCAAACATGGGATCCAAGCGAGAAGTAGTTCCAGCTGGAATCTTTGTCGAGCAACTCATGGAGCCATCAGTCAAGAAGAAACCGGCACCAGATCAGTCGGGAGGCGAGCCTACCCCGACCACAGATGAGGTGTTGCACATATGTCCAGACTGGAGGACTCCTGTTGTCAAATTTCTCACAGACGACGAACTCCCAGAAGATCGCAGTCAAGCCGAGCAGATAAAGCGTCGAAGCAAAAGCTTCCTACTAGTCGGAGAAGACCTGTATCGAAGGAGCGCATCCGGTATCCTCATGCGCTGCGTCACCACCGAGGAGGGCAAGCAGATTCTGCACTCGATCCACTCGGGCATATCTGGCAACCACGCCGCATCCAGGACGTTAGTCGGAAAGGCTTACCGGCAGGGATTTTTCTGGCCCACAGCAGTAACTGACGCCAAAGACATCGTTTGCAAGTGCGAGGGTTGCCAGTTCTACGCAAGACAAACAAACCTTCCAGCCCAGGAACTCCAAACTATCCCCATCTCCTGGCCATTTGCAGTATGGGGGCTCGACATGGTCAGGCCTTTCAAGAAAGCGCCAGGAGGGTTCACACATTTATTCGTCGCGGTGGATAAGTTCACCAAGTGGATTGAGGCTAAACCCGTTGCAACAATTACAGCGGCACGAGCAAAGGACTTCATCATGAGTATATTATACCGGTTCGGAGTCCCTAACCGCATCATCACCGACAACGGTACTCTGTTCGCGGCGGGCGTATTCCAAGACTTCTGCGACGATTTCAGCATCAAGATCTGCTATGCATCTGTGGCACACCCGCGGAGCAACGGGCAGGTTGAATGAGCCAACGGTATGGTCTTACAAGGCATCAAGGCCAGGATATTCGACCGACTACAACCATATGCGGGCCGGTGGGTACAAGAACTCCCATCCGTTCTCTGGTCTCTCAGAACCACGGTTAGTCGGGCGACAGGGCAATCCCCTTTCTTTCTGGTCTACGGTGCCGAGGCTATGCTACCTACCTGAGTTACAGTTCGGCTCTCCACGAGTCCGGGCCTACTCAGAAGATGACTCCAACAATACCCGACTGGTCGAACTAGATCAGCTGGAAGAAGCAAGAGACACCGCAACTATCCAGTCGGCAAGGTATCTTCAAGGCCTACGTCGCTACCACAATCGCAATGTCCGTGGCCGCGCCTTTTTGGTCGGGGATCTCGTTCTGAGGAAAATACAAACCACCAAAGACAGGCATAAATTATCCCCAATCTGGGAAGGGCCGTTCATTATAGCCGAGGTCACGCGGCCAGGCGCCTACCGACTGAAGACCGAAGACGGCGTTCTCATCAGCAACTCATGGAACATAGAACAGCTACGTCCTTTCTATACCTGAGTTCTATAATTTTCATGTGTACAGTTCTTCTGACTCACTACGCCGCTTGTATCAACCGAGTAGTGAGTCGGGGGCTGCATGTATATATGTGCGTTGTCAATAACATACGAGCTTATTTCACTTCGGTTATGAAGCCTTACTACGACTGTCACGTTTGCCCGAGTACAGCCTCTTACTTCGAACGTTTTTATTAAGTTCTGACAGACTAACTCGGTGCATACTACACGGTCAAGTAAAGCTAATGACAACTGAATAATAAGCTTGGTGGCATTGCACACATATTTACACATGCTTGTTTACACAAGTTCATATGTCCTGACTACATGACATGTTGCCCTTACAGACCTAGGTCTCGGGTAATTATTTCTGCAGTCGGCTTCGCCCGGGCGATCAGCTCCAGCGCCTCCTCTGGTGTCGTCTCTTCGGCAAACTCCTCCCCGATGGCTTCAATATCCGCCCTAGGGTATATGGATTTGGTCATCGCCAGGGTCTGGGCCACACCGGCAACAACACGCTCATCCGAGTACCTTTTCAAGGCACTCGGTGCATCCTCGAGACGCCCCACTATCTGAGGGATTCTGCTGCAACTGGTTCCCATGGGCGGGGATCTATAAGGTCAAGGAGCCCTTTCACGGACCCGACGAGGGCCTCCCGTGACTCCCTGATCAACCTTATCTCCTCCGTGTAGAACTGATACTGGGCCCAGACATTAGTTCTCATGTCTGCCCAGATCAGCCGGCAAGTAAGCTTGTCAAATTCGGCTACACACAGGATAACTAATGGATTGGCTAAGATCACAGTCAGGTTGAGGACTTACTTTCGTAGTCGGCCTCCCACCCGGCCACGGTCTTCTCCAGTTCAGCCTTCTCCTTACCGAGCTTGACAACGGCCTTCTCCAACTCGGACTTCTCCCGGTCAAGCTCGGTGTTGGCCTTTGTCAGGTCGGCCTTGACCTTCTCAAGCTCGGCCTTGGCTTCTTCGGCCTCCTTCAGCTGCGATTCCCTCTCTGTTCGGGTCTTTAACTCCGCTTCGAGGTCTGCACCACAGATTAGCCAAGAGCTCAACCGTGCAGTCGTGACACAACTGGGCAGTCGGGAACAACGCAGCTGGATGAATACATCAATGGTTCAGTCGGGAAGATATACTCGAGGATCTTACCTCTGATCTTTCCGGCTAGGGCCCATGTCTCCGCCCTGAGCTGATCGGCGCCACTCTTCAGCCAGGCCTCCCTCCCCGCATGACGCTCCTCCATCTCGGCCTTTAAGGCCCGGAGCTGTTCCAACTCTGCGAGGTGGGGAGCTACCTCGACCAAGATTTCCGTCATCGCCTCATTGCGGTCGACAAGCTTCTGCTCAGGATAAAAGACGGATCAAGGATGGAGTCAAACATCAAAACAAGAAGATTACCTAGAGCTTCTACTACAAGAATCATACCGCGACCCCTGGGAGCCGCTGATGGCGGTGCGAAGCAGGCTTTCGCGCTCTCTCCTTGCAACGACTTCATCGAGCCTGAAGCTTTTCACAGTACCGTTGCGAGCTGTCCACGTAAAGGTCCGGGGCATCACACGTGGAGGAGCTTCGATCCGAGGCAGATGTGGGATCTCCGGCGGCGGCGGCAGCGGCGATGGCGACGACGACAACCATGACGGCGACGGGGTCCTGGCCTCAGCACCGCCCTCCCCCATGACTTCGGGGACCGGCTCAGGGGCTCCGTCCGCGGCTTCCGCAACGTGCGGCGCCTCGGGGGCTGGGGCCTCAGTTTCAGCAGCCACCTCTCGGTCGGGTGGCGGCAGCGGCCCTGTAGTCGGAGCCACCTCGGTCTCAGCAACCGGGCTGGCCGCCGGCTCAACAGGTGTGTTCGCGGCCGCTGGCTCGGCTGGGGCAGGCTCATCAAGTGGAGCAGATGGGTCGACCTCCTTGAGATCGATATCGGCCTGCTTCCTGCACGACGAAGCAAGACATCAAGACATTACTTCAACACACAAAGACTACAGAAGACCCGGAGCAGCGCACCTCTTGGAGAACCTCAGCTTCTTGCCGGGCGACCTGCTCCCGGCAGAGCGCTAGCTCCGGCAGTCGCCGGTCGGCGTCAGTCGGTGGAGGCGTATCAACCCGAGTCGGCCCCGACTCCGGTATGGTTAGCTCGGGCGCCTTCGCCCCAGGCGGCGTCTGCTCTAGCTGGCCCCTCGGTGGCGCCACCGCCGGGCTCGACAACGTCGGGCACAAACCCGCAGGTCTCAACCTGGGACTTGACCGTGTGGGCGTTGCGGCAGCGGCGTCCTTTATTTTCAAGCTTCCGCTCACGGCGCGCGCCGTCATGGCCCCCTCGCCCCGATATAAAACCGGATTCTTCCCCGCTCTCTTAGAGTCGGGTTGGGCAGCAGAGGGACTCCTTGGCCTCTTCTTCGACGCGACAGCCGACAAAGGACGGGAGTCTTCATCAAATTCTTCATGCCACTACAAGTGAGTCAACCAAATGCGTCACGCTATGCTGAACAGCTACGGTCCCACGGGCATTCATCACAGAGGAAGGTTAAAGGTTACCTTGGTCCGAGGCCGAATGAAGCTATAAGCCGCAATCCGGCGCTTGTCGTCCTCAGCCGCGATCACCCCTTCAGAGAAGTAGCCGAACAGGGTCGCGGTCACCTCCCTCTTGTCCGCCGACTCATTGCTTACTCGGTCAGGGTCATTTTTGCCTTTGAAGGCCCAGCCGAATGAGCTCCTAAGCTTCAGCGGCTGAACGCGCCTTGTCAGGAAGCGACGAGCCACCCAAGGACCTGTCAAGCCGGCCCTCTTGAGGTCATCTATCTTCGTCAACAGCAGATGTGCCTGGCCCATTTCCTCAAAAGTCAGCTCTGCTGACCAGCTTGGCAACACCATCGGTGGCAGACCAGTAAATGGCCGCAAGGAGGGAGCCAAATCGGCGCAATAGAACCACTCCTTGTGCCAACCCTTCAGAGAAGATTTCAAGGGCAAATCGAGATACGTTTTCTTCCCATCGCTCCTCAGTTGAAGACCGGCCCCTCCAATCACATTGATATTGCTCTTGGAGGGTTGAGGCTTGATATGGAACATATGTCGGAAGAGGATGAAATGGGGTTCAACACCCAAGAAGCATTCGCAAAGAGTAACAAATATAGAAATCTGAAGAATAGAGTTGGGGTTCAGATGCACCAACTCCAGCCCGTAAAAGTCGAGAATACGGCGGAAGAAATCAGAAGACGGGAGACACAAGCCTCGATCGAAAAAAGAGGCAAAGACTACCGTTTCTCCGGGTCGGGGATTCGGGCTCGACTCATCCCTGGCCAGCCGCCAGCGAATCACCTCTTGGTTGGGCAACTTTAGTTCACTCTCCAGCTGCTTCAGCTTCACCGAGCCGCAATCCGACACCGGCCAAGAACTTCCCAGCGCCCCCGCAAGATCCGAAGCCTTCGACATGACTGGAGGCGATGAGATTTGGGGAAAAGCAAATCGGGGGCTTGGAGCAAACGGGGAGGATTGAAATCGCCCGAGGTCGGGTGGGGAATAGCAGCAGCTAACCCTAGCCAGGTGGGAGGCGAAAAGTTGGGCGCGAAGGTGGAAGATGAAGAGATTGGCTGATTTGGGGAAGACGACGGAATCTTTTTCTCTCTCCCCGTCTTTTTATAGAGCCGATGCCTACTAAATGGGCTTGGGCCTACACAGTCCGCACTGGGCCAACAAGATATGAGTTCCAACAGTAGCATGCTCCATATGGGCCGCCCGCAAGCTGAGTTGAAATTATAGTGCTGGTGCTGCTAACAGGAGCCGATGAGGTAAACAGATATGCTTCATGAGAGCCTTATTGCTAAACATATATGTTTGGATATCTGTTTTATTCACCAGGTCTCGAGGATACATCCTTATAAGGATCGTGAGCTGGTCTTCATTAAAATTGGAGATGCAGGTATCTTTCTCGAGTACACCTAACCACGCCATGGATTTATTTTCATAAAGTGGTACTCGGCCTACATGCGTGGCCATCAGTTGCCATGAGCAACATTTTACCCGCTGACATGATGCGGAAGAGTCTAACTTTCGAGTAGTGCACTACTCGGGAGAGACTATAAATATCTTTTCCCGCTGACATGATGCGGAGGAGTCTAACTTTTGAGTGGGACGCCACTCGGAAAAGACTATAAACCCCTTTTTCCAGCTGACATGACGCTGAAGAGTCCCATATACGAGTAGCATCCTACTCGGCAAGACTATAAACTCATATTCCGACTGACATGAAGTCGAAGAGTCCTACATACGAGTAGTCTTCTACTCGGCAAGAATACAAAGTTTATTCCGGTTGACATGATACCGAAGAGTCACAAATACCCGTAGTAATCTACTCGGGAAAGACTTCCAGGTTAAAGATCTTTGACTTTATGTTTTATTGTCTTCACAATTAAGCACAAAGTCGGGGGGCTACACCTAATAGGTGCGCCTATTCGGCGCACACTATTCATATATCTACATGAAGCCCTTCATAGCCTCGCTGCCAGCTGACATGAAGCAGGAGTCGGGAGAAGACTTACTCGGACAAAGAGTACTCGGGTGCACCGCACTCGGGCAACCTTCACCGTGGAGGACGAGCACTCGGCATCAGCTGTGACTCAACTATAAAGGTCTCAGGGGCTACTGTGGAGGCCATGGGCCCCGGGTACCTCATTACCAGTACATGGGCCACTCGGATAAAGGATGGGCCGGACCATGTAATTAGAGATAAGATAGCACCCGGCAGGCTGTACCTTGTATAATAAGAAAACATAGTCTTAGTCGGATAGGATTCTATCTCTAAGAAGGAAATCCCTTGGTCGTATCCGACTGGGATCCTTATCATGTACCCCTGTCCCCTAGTATATAAAGGGAGGCAGGGCGCCCCTTAGGGCAAGCACAACAAGAGCAACCAGATCATCGATCTACATACACCTCAGAGGAATAACACCTCAACTGGACGTACGGTATTACCTCATCTTGAGGGCCTGAACCAGTATAATTCTGTTGTGTTCCTCTGCAGTCCACCGAATTCACCCTCGCTGAGTAGCCCCATAGCTTTATTGCCAGTGCAAAGCATCGACACTCTCCTTGCTGGTTCTCTCCAGCTCATCCTTGGTGGCCTGGAGTTGGTTGAGCTGGGTGATCTAGGTGCGAGCTGGGTGAGAACCTTGCCCATCCTCTCAAATCTCTCAATGACTCTCTGCATTAGTCGAATGATTATTATACAAGGTGAGTTGCAATTGTGGAAGATATAAGATCAGTCAGTCAGCTTGAAGTTGCGAATATAGTCGGTCGAATAACGTACCTGGACACTCCTCAAAGCTTGAATGGCGATCTCCATCAGCTTGACTCGCTCCCTTTGGGTAGCCTCCTCATTTAACTCGAATGTTTCCTCGTCTCCTTCTGGGGTGACCCAGTAGAACACTCTGGGAAAGTTTGGCGGAAAGGCTTCAAGCCTATGGAGGTCACTGTCGTCTGAGGACGAGGAGAGTGGAGGAGAGGGAGTTCTGTGTCTTGGATCTCCTGGTGCCACTGATTCTTTGGTGGGCTTGGTGATCGGGACTTCAACTGCGGGGTCCCGACTGGGCGAAGTTCGTGGCCCAGCCGAGTGGGCTGTCTCAACCTCGGGGGCTAGAACAGCACTCGACTCGGGATGGGGCTCTGTGGGCTTAGCCTCAGTCGGGACGGTGACGGCGATGGGGGTCGGTGGCGCTGTCCCTTTGGGATTAGCATCAGTTGGCTTCCTGCAAGATCGTGCTACAATCAAGACGTTGCAAGACAACTCAAGGTTTTCTGAAGATTGGGGATTCTATACCTATTAGAAGTCTTGAACCTCCACCCTTGTGCACCAGGGGTGGAGGTAGTCGGTGAAGGGCCTGAAGCCTAGTCGGTGGTGATGTGCCGCATATTGTCGGGCACAGAGGCATGGCAATGGGTGGTACAAGACTTGGCCCAGTCGGCACCGCACTAGGTGCGGCCGACTGGGGCGAAGGAGTTGTCGGCGGTATGGTCCTAGGGCTGGTTGGTCCAGGGGCTGTGGTGCTGGGGTCTTTAATCATTGGACCGCTGGATGCCTTACTCGGCATGCTTTTTTTCTTGGCCTGGTCCATCATGGGTTGCTTCCCAGCCCTCTTGGGGCTGGGTTGGACTGCTGAGGGGCTGGCTAGCCACTTCTTGGACTCCCTAGCCGACTGGCTAGGAGGGTTTGAGGAGAACTCGGCATACTCCTGCAAGCATTATGCATCAAGACAAATTCAATCACACTATGTTCATATCAGCCATTGCAGACGAACATCAAGATAATCAATACACAAGACATTACCGCCGGTCAGGGCCTCTCAGCGTCCAGAGTCTCGACAACTCCGCTAACAAAATAGCCGAGCAAGGTGTCAATGATGACCTACTTGTTGACGAAGTCAGAACACTCCCGAGTTGGGTCATTCTTCCTCTAGTAATCGTAGCCGAGGTGGATCCTGGCCTTCAGGGGTTGAATTCGTCGATTTTGGAAGGCTCGCGCAACCCATGGGCTGGTTAGCCCAGTGTTCTTCTAGGCATCGATTTTCTCCAACAGCAGCTGCACCTGGACCATCTAAGCCTAGGACGAAAGAGCAATCCAGCTTTCCAGTAATGTGGGGGGATTACCGGAGAAGGTCGGCAAGGAGGGCTCGAGATTTGAGTAGTAGAACCACTCCTGGTGCCATCGCTTCAGTGAGGTCTTCAGGGGAGCATGCAAGTAGGCCTTTGTGGAGTTGAAGACCTGCTTCCCCTATCACCTGGATTTTGGATTTGGAGGGCTGTGGCTTGACATGGAAGAGAAAATGGAAAAGATTGAGGTGGGGATCGATTCCAAGGAAGGCTTCACAAAGAGTCATAAAGATGGAGATCTGGAGGATAGAATTGGGGTTGAGGTGGATGAGCTCAATTTTGTAATAATCGAGAAGACCGCGGAGGAAATCATAATTGGGAAGAGCAAATCCACGGTTAAAGAAAGAAGCAAAAACCACGAGTTCGTGGGGGCCTGGAGAGGGGATTGACTCACCAACAGAGGGACGCCAGTTGATGAGCGTCTTCGGTTGGAGGCATTTCTTCCTCTCTAGATGAGCGAGCTTCGTCGAGTAGGTCGTTCATATTGGCCATGACCCGGACGGCATGTTGGGAATGTCGAATCAAGCCCTCGGCATCGTTGGGGTGCGAAACTAAGGGGGAGAGCTTCTGGAAGATGGGAATCGACGTGGGGAAGAATATCCCTGTGGATTTTTGGAGGGGAGCTTAAGCAATCAGAAACCCTAGGCAAAAGTGGAGAGCACGAGGTTTGGGCGCAATTTCTAGAAGCTGAAGCGATTTGGCAATTTGGGGGAGAAGGGGAAGTCTTTTCTCTCTCTCCGTGATTTATAGGCCTGCGCTGGGTGGCTGGTCTAGGTTGGCTTGCTCAGTAATGGGCCGTAAGATATGAGTTCCTAAATAGAATGTTCTATTGGGCCGATGGCTGACTATGTTAAAATCATAGTGCAAATGCTATTTTACAAGAACCGATTAAAATAATCAGATATGCTTCATGTTAAGCCTTATTGCTGGACACATATATTCAGATATCTGAATTATTTAAAAGGTATTGAGGCTATGAAGGTATTGAGGCTATGTCCTTATATGGATCAATGGCTGGTCTTCATTACAATTAGAGATGCAGGTATCTCTTAAGTACACCTAACCACATATTGGGTCAAAATCCATGAAGTGGTACTTGGCTTACATGCTTAGCCAAAATGCCATTGAGCAAAAATATTTCCAGCTGATATGACACTAAAGAGTCCAATTTCTGAGAAATATATTACTCGGGAAAGACTTGAAGGTTAAAGATCTTTGACTTTATGTTTAATTGTTTCACAGTTAAGCACAAAGTCGGGAGCTACACCTAATAAGTGCGCCTACTCGGCGCACACTATTCAATTTTTATGAAGCCCTTTATAGCCTCGTTGTCAGCTGATATGAAGCAGGACTTGGAGAAAAGGTACTCAGACAATGGATACTCGGGAGCAAGGCACTTGGAAAATTTTCGCCAAGGAGGATGAGCACTCGGCATCAGCTGTGACTCAACTCTGAAGGTCTCAAGGGCTACTGTGGAGGCTATGGGCCCCGGGTACCTCATAGAAATCTTTGTGGACATTCGGATAGAGGATGTGCTTAATCATGTAATTAGGGATACAATAGGACTCGGCATATGTTACCTTACATGACAAGGGAAAGGGCATAGTCCTAGCCGGTTACATTGTGTTCCTAAAAAGAAATCCCTTGGTTGAGCTTGACTGGGATTCTTACCTTGTAACCTTGACTCCTTAGTATATAAGGAGAGGCAAGGAGCCCCCTGGGCAGAAAACAACATCATACACAATCTCACCACAGAAACATCAAAGGCAATACAAACAGCTAGAAATAGGGTATTACCTCACCTTGAGGGCCTGAACCAGGATAAATTCGTTTCATGTTCCTTTGCAATCCATCAAGTTTAGGTCTCACGAGTAGCCCCATATAATTATTACCGATATAAAGCATCGACACGCATCGAAGGGCTCGGTGGAAATATCGGCATGTTGGTACTTAGTTCTCACTTGGGTAATATCAATGTCTCCTTTGGCTTTGTGGTCTCTCAAGAAGTGGTGTCTAATGTCAATATGTTTGGTTCTTGGGTGTTGGATAGGATTGTTGGCTATTTTGATGGCACTCTCATTGTCACTTAGAAGTGGGATTTTGGTCATTGTATAGCCATAGTCTTGTAGGGTTTGTTTTATCCAAAGAAGTTGAGCACAACATGAGTTGGCGGCTATGTATTTTGCTTCGGCTGTGGATAAGGCAATGGAATTTTGCTTCTTGGAGGCTCAAGAAACTTGAGACCATCCAAGAAATTGACAACTCCCCGTTGTGCTTTTGTGGACAACCTTACACCCGGCATAATCAGAATCAGAGTATCCAATTAGCTCAAAATCACAACCCTTAGGATACCATAGTATGAGATTACGAGTGTGCACAAAATATCTTAAGATTCTCTTAATAGCAACATGATGGGCTAGATGCATAATATCCAATCATGAAGCGATATACCTTTTGATCCACTGGTTTGCCGTTGTTGTCGTGGTCGAGATACCTATTGGTAGGCATTGCAGTCTTGATGGGCTTGTCTCTCTCCATCTCAAACTTATTGAGAATATCCTTGAGGTATTTCGTTTGCGAGATGAAGGTTCCCTCCTTTTGTTGTTTGACCTGAAGCCTGAGAAAGAATGTGAGCTCCCCCATCATTGACATCTCGAACCTCTTTATCATGATCTTGTAAACTTTTCACTAAAAGATGGATTAATAGAACCAAATATTATGTCATCAACATAAATTTGGCACACAAACAAATCATTCTTGAATTTTTTAGTGAAGAGAGTAGTGTCGGCTTTGCCTATTTCAAAACCATTTTTGAAAAGAAAATCAAGAAGGCATTCATACCAAACTCTACGAGCTTGCTTGAGCCCGTAGAGCACCTTGTGAAGCTTGTAGACGTGATTTGGATATTTGGGATCTTCAAACCCAAGAAGTTGCTTAACATACACCAACTCCATGATTAGTCCATCGAGAAAAGCACTCTTGATATCCATTTGGTAAAGCTTGAAATCATAGTTAGCAGCATAAACTAATAAGATTCGAATGGACTTAAGGCGAGCAACCAGTACAAAGGTTTCACCAAAATCGAGACCCTCAACTTAGATGAACCCTTGAGCCACTAACCATGCTTTGTTGCGAGTGACTACTCCATTCTTGTCTTGCTTGTTGCGGAAGACCCACTTGGTGCCGATGACGTTTTGCTTGGGTCTCTCCACTAATGACCATACTTTATTACGAGTGAAGTTGTTCAACTCCTCTTACATGGCCATAACCCAATCTGGATCATCAAGTGCTTCCTCCACCCTAATTGGCTCCAAAGACGAGACAAAAGAGTAATTATCACAAAAATTAGCGACCCGATAGTGAGTAGTTATGTCACCAAGAATGTTGTTGACGGGATGATCTTTTTGCACAGTATGGTGAATCCTTGGATGGTGCACCGGGGGAACTTGAGCTCGCACGGTGTCTCTTGGTTCACTAGTGTCCTCGGCATCGATCCCATCCACTCATGCTAGATCATCCTCTTGATCAACTCTTGTGCTCGGAGACACCACTTGAGTGGAAGGAGCTTGCTCGGTGTCTCTTTGCTCCTCCATACCTTCTAATGGCCTCACCTCTCTAATTGTCTTTTTGTTGATGTCGTGTCCTGTGACTCCATCACCTAGCACCTCAAGCTCAACTTGCTCCACTTGGGAGTCATTAGTTTCATCCAATGTCACGTCTCTTGTTGTTTGAACAATTCCGGAGACCTTGTTGAAAACACGGTAGGCATGAGCATTTGATCCATAACCGAGTAAGAATCCCTCATCCACTTTTGGAGCAAACTTGGATGAGCGAGGCCTTTTACTCAAAATGAAGCACTTGCAACTAAAGATACGAAAGTAGGAGACATTAGGTTTGTTATCGGTGAGGAGTTCATATGCCGTGTTTTTGAGAAACTTGTGGAGGTAGAGGCGGTTGAGTGCATGACATGCAGTGTTCACCACCTCTGCCCAAAAGATGTCCGGGGTCTTGTATTCATTTAGCAAGGTTCTTACCATCTCAACAAGTGACTGGTTCTTCCTATCCACAACTCTATTTTGAGGTGTGTCGGACCCTAAATAGGACCCTCTGTGTACACGTACTAGCCCAGGATCACGCTAGCACACAGTCACAAGAATAATATCACAGCCAACATCACGAAGAAAACTAAACTATTTATTAATAAATTGACTGTGACAAGCCTTATGGCTAGAGTTTACATTTATTATGCCACAAAGGGCCTAAAAAAACAAGATAGCAGCGGAAATAAAAATAAATACACGGAAGCTCCATTTAACATGCCACAGGCAGTCAACTGGGGCACACGGCCAACTCCTCGTCTTCAGCAGCAAACTCCTCCGGAAACAGAGGAAACCTTTCTTCTAGAATTGGAGGGAATTGCAAGGTGAGTACATGTAATACTCAGCAAGTGCACGGAAATATGCATATGCACAGCTGACAAAGAAAGGCTAAGACTATTTTACATAACACAGCAGTTGCATTTATAAACCTTTTATAAACAGAGTTCAAAAACAACATTTTAAATAACGGGTGTTACCATCCAACCATCCACACAGGACCTGTCCACACAGGACCACATAGCTAAATTCATTTTCCTGGACACAGCATCATTACCATCCCTTGTTTTCGCAAACTACCTCTCATTAGAATTCACCGAGCTTGTCCATGACCGTGGACGTGGCTATTCAAAAAGATTAGTTACACACTCTGCAGAGGTTGTACAGCTTTACCCACAAGATACATTATCCTCTTAACGGCCATGCGCAAATATCACACTTCTCGTTGTGTGCGGCCAAGGAATCTATAACAAGGCTTTTTAGAAACTCCGCCTCAACACTGCCTTCCCCATGAGACACATTTCCCTCACACAGAGAAGAAAGTACCCATGCCTAACCATAAAACCTATCATCTAACCACCTAGGCCGGCAGTGCGAAGACTCGGAATCCTACTGAGCCAGGTCCTTCCCAGTAGGACATATGGTTGTACGTTAGGCTCAGATCAATGGCTTATGAAGTGAAGTCCTTAATTAACCAAGGCAACTTGCCAAAATTACAATAGCACACAGCTTCACATTAGGCTCACATAGAGACCTAACTTGGTAAGGATCACACAGATACCTCACCCTCTTACTAGGTTCACACAGAACCACCCATCACCCCAGTCCAAAACATTTTATCCGCCCGTTGTTTACTACACGGTGCAACACATGCTACCAGAAAGATAGCACACAGCCACACAGTTCAAATAAAATAGTGATAAGTATATCAGTAGTCATTATTATATTTTGCTTGTAAAACAACTTGAGCGGGGCTAAGCAATTACTACTCTACCCTGAGTTGACCTCTATATTCAACTTACAAAGGCTAGGGTGATAAGGTATCATAGGATATTCAATAATCAAACGCATGGAATAACAACAATTAGGTCATACTACCCATCGATAATTTATAAATAAAAATAATGCATGTATCGCAATAAAAACATTTTATAAATTGGGTCCAATATGTTCAAAGGGTGCACTTGCTTTGCTCCAGGTACTGGCCTTGCTCTGCGTCTTCTACGGCGAACTGCTCCTCGATTCCCGCGTCTATATGTTCGCAACGGAAAACAAATAAATAACAAGAAAATAGCCTAAATAAACATCAATTAAAATAACCAACTGAACCAAAAGGTAGAGCTCGATTTTAGAAGAATTTAGGAAAAAGAACGGGTCGAATCGGAGTCCGGAAGTTTAAAATCAGAAAAAATCCGAGAAAAAAGAGAAAGAATATTCCTAGAATATTCCCTAGATTTTAAATTCGGAAATTGAATTGTTTTTTTGAGAAAAAGGAGCGGGGACTACTGGTTATTGAGATGGTGCACGAGAGAGAGGTACGGTGGACCTGATAACGTGGACGGCATGACGACATGTATATCGGATTGGATGATGTGGCGATGGCAGGACGAGATTTAGGGTTGACGTGACGAGGTGATGTGACAAGATTGGATTAAAAAAATTCTATGGCTGAGATTAAAAACTAGGAATCCATGATGTAGATCAACAGGGGAATTTTCAGATGCGGGTCCCATGTGTCACTGTCACAAGGGGACACAGAGCCCTGCCGCAGGCGGCTACTTCGGCCACGGCCGGCCGGCGGAACAGGAGCGGCGCAGGGCAGAGCAGTGCGACGCAGGGGCAGCGCAGACCGGCGTCGGCGGGCGGCGGCGGACCGGCGGCGGCGGCGCAGGGGTAGTGCAAGCCGGCGCAGGGGCGGCGAGCACGGCGGGATGGCGTCGGCCGGGAACCGGAGGCGACTCGGCGGCAGCGTCGTCGGCCTGGAACACAGGAGGCGACTCGGCGGCGGCGCTGGCCGGGGAAGCAGGGCGCAGGCGAGGGCGACGGCAGCGTCGGCCAGGAGCAAGAGCGACTCGGCGGCGGCGGCGGCCAGGGAAGAAACAGGACGCAGGCGCGGGCGACGGAGGCGATGCTCACCGGCGGCGTCGGCGGCGTCGGCGCGGTGGTAGCGGGTCGTCGGCGAGCGGCGGCGGAGGAGGAAGAAGGCGGCGGCGTCGGCTCGGCACGGCTCTGGAGGAAGATGGCGGCGGCGTCGGCTTCGGAAGAAGAGGAACAGATGACGGATGCACATATATATATAGGGCGGCTCGGCGCGGTTAGGGCGGAGGAGGCCGGCGGCGCACGGGAGCAGGCCGGGCGGCGCGGGCCTGGAGGCGCGGGCCAGGCCGGGGCGCGGTGGAGGCAGCGCGGCGCACGGGAGCAGGCCGGGCTCGGCCGGGCGCACGGGTTCGGGGCGGCCGTAGGAGCAGGCTGGGCCGGGCTCGGCGCGGCGCAGGCCGGTGGCGGCTGGGCCGGCCACGGCACAGGAGGGAGGAGGAAGGCCTTCGGCCTCCTGCCGAAGGTAGAAGAAGAGGGAGGAAAGAGTAAAAGAAAGAAAGACAGGGGCCTGAGTGGAAAAAGAGAAAGGAAGGGAAAAAGAAAAGGAAAAAGGCAGGGGTTTTCCGGAAAATTTTCGAATTTGGACCCTGAATTTATTGGAATTATTTGGAGGATTAGGGAATGAACTTAGATCTCCGGGAAACTAGAAATTGTACGGATGAAAATTAGAGTCTGGAATCAGAGGAAAAAATGAATTGGGAAAATGAGCTCCACTTCTAAAATCCAAATAACATCGATTAAGAAAACGGGAACAAATCGCACCGTAATTAATTATTTAATCATATTAAATTCTTTTTATTACAAAATTTTTCATTAAACTATTTTAGACGAATAAACCAGAGGTGGATTTTCGTAATCGGCAAAAAGAACGAAAAACGAAAAATCCGGACGTGACAAGGTAGATCATATGGAGCGGAGAACTTGTGTTTAATCCCCTCTTCATCAAGGAATTCTTCCACTTGAGTATTTTGAACGCTCCTCCATTGCACTCCTTACTTTCTTGATCTTGAGTTCAAACTCATTTTAGGCTCGCTTTGCGAATTTATTGAAGATTCATTGGGTTTCACTTTTATCTTGTAAAAAGAACACCTAAGTGAGAGGAGAAAAGTCATTAATAATTACAAGTCCATATTTATTACCTCCGATGCTTAGGTAGGCCATGGGATCGAAGAGATCCATGTGAAGTAGTTCCAATGGCCTCGAAGCGGTCATGATATTCTTGACGGGATGTGATTCCAACTTGCTTTCTGGGGTTGACACGTGCTACACACATGGTTTATCTCAAATGTGACATTAGTTAGCCCGAGGAGTATTCTCCTTTAGAAGATTCGTAAGTTCCTCATCCCCGTATGAACCAGCTTCGGTGCAATCAAGCAAGCTTACGGGTTCACTTTATCTAGATCAAAGCCCACTAGTTAAAGATCTCCCTTCAACCTCCCCTTAAATGCAACGAAATTATCATTTATTCTAAAAACGATAACATCCTCGTCGGTAAACAAGCAATTATAGCCCAATTTGCACAACTGAGACACTAATAGTAAATTGTAACTTAAAGACTTGACAAGAAGGACGTAGAGATAGATAGATTGTTGGAGATGGCAATTTTACCTAGGCCCATTACCTTGCCCTTACAATCATCTCCAAACACAATATTATCGTGATCTCCTCCATTTTCGTCAAGGGTTATAAACATACTCCTCTCTCCTTTCATGTGGTTGGTGCATCCGCTATCAACAACCCAACTCGATCTGTCGGAGGAGTATGCCTACAAAAAGAATCAAGCTTGGGATTTAGGTACCCAAACTTATCTAAGTTTGGATCCTTGAGCATTAGTCACAAGCGCCTTATGCATTGTCACGTCCAAAAATTCACCAGAATTTCCAAAGCTAATTTGTGCAATAAATCCTCATCCAGGAATCAACCGAGGTACACAAATCGACAATTTGATAAACATAACCAAAACGATATAACGATAAATATTTACAACAGAGCCACTTAGTCCTCACACAAAAGAAAACAGTAGTGGAACGGCAACTAGTGTAGCTTCAGTTCCAAACCACAGGCAGCTCAACTAGGGTATAAGCCAAATACCAAACTTCTTCTCCTCGCAAAGCTTCACTCTGATGATTGCAATATTGCAAGACTGAGTACTGTGGAGGCCATGGGCCCCGGGTACCTCATCACAAGCATATGGGCCACTCGGATAGAGGATGGGCCTAGCCTTGTAATTAGAGATATAGTAGCACCTGGCAGACTTTGCCTTGTACAATAAGGAATATACAGTCCTAGTCGGATAAATTGTTATCTCAAGAGAGATCCCTTGGCCGTATCCGGCTGGACTCCTACCTTGTACCCCTGCTCCCAACATATAAGGGGAGACAGGCGCCCCCTGAGGGCAGCAAGATCATAGATCAACACAATCCTCAAAAAGAATCTCACAACTGGAACGTAGGGTATTACCCTCACATCGAGGGCCTAAATCAGTATAAATCTCCCCGTGTTCCTTTGCAATCCACCGAGTTTCCATCCGCCGAATAGCCCCATATTCATATTGCTAGTGTAAAACATCGACAGTTGGCGCGCTAGGTAGGGGATTCGGGAGATCTATCAACAAGCTCGATGGTCCAACAACAGGAGTCGACGGCAACAAATTCTCTCTCGAAGACACAATTTCATTCGGAAGCCTCGATTTCATCGCCGACATGTTCAGCAACCTCACCTTGGTCGACGTAGATCTAATCCAACCGGCTGAGGAACCAGCCGACTCTGCGCCAGTCGGCCAACAAGCCACCTCAGTCACCGTCATCAATCTGCTACGGCAATCTTCCACTTCGCCGAGCCTCGGGACAGCTCTCTCCTTCGGCATCTGACTCACGCTAGGTCTTAAGCCAGCCCGGGTCGGGCTAGGAAGGGGAGAGATCGTCAATCTCCCGCACGGGCTCGGCAACGCCGCGGATCTACATATACGCAACAGACCCGATCCCCCATGGTTTAGTTTGGACATGGCTCAAAGCCGCTCCAGATTGGATCTAGGGAGGTCGGAGTCGTCCTCACTCCGATCAACTACTCAGATTCCGACTCCAAGTCGGACAGCGGTTCGAATACCAGTTCAGACACCAGTCTAGCGAGTTTCCTTTTGCCCTGCGAGATCTTCATGGCTTCAACCCCTCCACCAGAGGTATGCCGACTACAAGAGGAGCAACAAGAGGAGGCACGCCGACTACGGCAACAGGAGGAGGCCGACCGCGAGGCTCGCAACGACGAGCTGCGCAAGGCTGGGCGAACTGCTTAGCAGCAAATCCTCCAGACTAGAGTCGGCGACCACAACGTCTTCGTCACGCCACAATAGAACATCGTGGCCGCTGCAACCTTGCTGGATACACTCCAGCTCGGGCCTGATCACCAGGCCACCCCGACTATCGCCAAGATTAAAGCCATGATCACAGCTGCCGCATGTTAGCAGCACTAGCAGTCAGGCAAAACACTTATACCGACCAATCAGTCGGGTTCTCCAGTGGCAGTCTCGTCGCATCAGCGCGACGCCGGGTAGCCGGCTCAAGTCAGCCACATGAGGAGTCACGGCAAACATCACTCAGCAACACCAACAACAACAATTGGCGATGCCACCAGAACGATCGTCAGTTCAACCAGGACCTCCGAGTTCGTCTACAACAGACCTTCGACAAGAAATTAATGCCTGGCGCCATCAACGTGAAGAGGACGAGCATGAGCGCTTCGGCCTCCACCACGGGTGGTTCAACCGCCACGATCGGAGCTGGAGCCTCCGAAGATGAAGGCGTTCCAGCTTTCACCCATGAGCTAAAGGACATCGACTGGCCGTCGGGCTTCAAGCCTACGGGGATCGAGAAATATGATGGCAAAACCAACCTCGAATCCTGGCTCACTGTATATACTCTGGCAATCCGAGCTGCCAAAGGTGACCACAAAGCCATGGCTAACTACCTGCCCGGTCCACACTTCAGAATGCGGGATAACTTCCGTACAGAGAACATCTGCTTCGAGGTCGCTGACTTCGAGACTGCGTACCACGCGATACTCGGACGATCGGCACTCGCCAAATTCATGGCGGTACCGTACTATACCTACATGGTGCTCAAGATGCCCGGGCCAGCCGAAGTTCTCTCCCTCCGCAGCGATGTTAAGCAAGCCTTCACCTGCGACAAAGAGAGCTGCGAGTTGGCTCAATCACAAGAGGCGGCAGTCGGACGCAACAGCATTCGGCAAGCTGTCACAACCGAAGTCGAGGATGACCAGGTTCCGGCCAAAAATGCAGTGAAGTTGGGAATTTCAACAGACTCTGACACGAAGAAGATTCCCCTGGACCCTTCCGACCCCTCCAAGACTGCTCTAGTCGGGACTGGACTCGACCCCAAATAGGAAGACGCTGCTCGTCATTCAAGCCAACAAGGATTCTTTGCATGGAAACCGTCCGACATGCCGGGCGTACCAAGGGAGGTGATAGAGCACGCCCTTAAAGTCAAGACAGAAGCCAAGCTAGTTAAGCAACGGCTACGGTGCTTCGCACAAGACCATAAAGATGCTATTCGGGAGGAGATAACCAAGCTTCTCGCAGCCGGGTTCATCAATGAGGTCTATCACCCAGATTAGTTGGCAAACCCAGTCTTAGTCTGGAAGAAAAACGATAAATGGCACATGTGCGTCAACTATACCGATCTCAAACAAGGCGTGCCCCAAGGATCCATTTGGTCTACCCAGAATAGATTAGGTGGTGGATTCAACCGCAAGGTGCGAACTTCTTAGCTTTCTCGACTGTTACTCGGGAATACTACCACCAAATCAGCCTCAAGGAGGAAGACTACCTAAAGACGTCTTTTATCACGCCGTTTGGAGCGTATTGCTACATCACCATGCCGTTTGGTTTGAAAAACGCTGGAGCAACGTATCAATGGGCCATTCAGCGGTGTCTACACACACAGATTGGGCGCAACGTGGAAGCCTACGTCGATGACATGGTGATCAAGACCAAGTCCAAAGAAGCCCTCATCGCTGACCTGGAAGAAACCTTCCAAAACCTTCGAAGATTCAAGATGAAGTTGAACCCGGAAAAGTGCGCCTTCGGTGTGCCATCCAGCAAGCTACTCGGCTTCATCGTCTCGCATCGCGGCATCGAGGCCAACCCAGAGAAAGTCAACGCAATCATGAACATGGCACCCCCGACTAGCCAGAAGGACGTCCAGAAGCTGACAGGCTGCATGGCGACACTCAGCCGGTTTATTTCCCGATTAGGCGAACGAGGCATGCCCTTTTTCAAGCTATTCAAGAAAGCAGACAATTTTCAATGGACTCCCGAAGCCTAGCAAGCCTTCGAAGACTTCAAAAAATTTCTTACATCACCACCTGTGTTGGCGTCACCCATGCCCCAAGAACCGCTAATGCTATATCTGGCGGTGACCACTCAGGTAGTCAGCACGGTATTGGTGGTCGAGTGATCCGAATAGGGTCACATACAGAAGATTCATTGGCCAGTCTACTTTGTCAGCGAGGACCTTGTCGACTCGAAGATGAGATATCCGCAGGTCCAGAAACTGCTATACGGCCTACTCATCACTGTCCGGAAGCTAGTCCACTATTTTCAAGCACATCAAGTCACAGTGGTCACATCGTATCCACTCGGGGACGTCCTGCATAATTGCGAGTCCACCGGCCAAATCGCTAAATGGGCACTCGAGTTGATGGTGTTCGACATCACCTTTCAGCCACGGACAACTCTCAAATCACAAGCTCTAGCCGACTTCATGGCCAAGTGGACAGAAGTTCAAATGCCTACATCAACAGCGAAGCTAGAGTACTAGACAATGTACTTTGACGGTTCTCTACGGATCAGCGGCGCCAGGGCCAGTGTCGTACTGACGTTCCCCTACCGGCAAAAAAAACTCAAGTACATTCTCAAGATCTACTTCTCGGCTTCCCACAACATCGTTGAGTATGAGGCACTTATCCACGGGCTCCGCATTGCTATATCACTCGGCATCCGCCGACTGGTTGTGTGAGGAGATTCTCAACTCGTGGTAAACCAAGTCATGAAAGATTGGACATGTCTCGACGACACAATGGCGGTGTACCATCAGGAGGTCTGGAAGCTAGAAAACAAGTTCGACGGGTTGGAGATAACACATGTCCTACAACAATACAGTGATGCTGCAAACGAATTGGCAAACATGGGATCCAAGCGAGAAGCGGTCCTGACAGGGATCTTTGTCGAGCAACTTATGGAGCCATCAGTCAAGAAGAAACCAATGCTAGAGCAGTCGGGAGGCGAACCTACCCTGGCAACAGACGAAGTACTGAACATATGTCAAGACTGGCGGACTCCTGTTCTCAAATTCCTCCTGGGCGATGAACTCCCAGAAGATCGCAGTCAAGCCAAACAAATTAAACATCGAAGCAAGAGTTTCCTAGTCGTCGGAGAAGACCTGTACCGAAGAAGTGCATCCGGTGTCCTCATGCACTGCGTCACCACCGAGGAGGGCAAGCAGATTCTGCAATCGATCCACTCGGGCATATGTGGCAACCACGCCGCATCCAGGACGTTAGTCGGAAAGACTTATCGGCAGGGATTTTTCTGGCCAACAGCAGTAACAGATGCCAAAGACATTGTTCGCACATGCGAGGGTTGCTAGTTCTATGCAAGACAAACCAACCTCCTAGCCCAAGAACTCCAAACAATCCCAATCTCTTGGCCCTTTGCAGTATGGGGGCTTGAAATGGTTGGGCTTTTCAAGAAAGCGCCAGGAGGGTTCACACACTTTTTTGTCGCAGTGGATAAATTCATGAAGTGGATTGAGGAAAAATCCGTTGCTATTATAACAGCGGCACGAGCAAAGGACTCCATTATGAGTATATTATACCGATTCGGGGTCCCTAACCGCATCATCATGGACAACAGTACTCAGTTCACGGGCGGCGTGTTTCAAGATTTCTGTGATGATTTGGGCATCAAGTTCTACAATGCGTCTGTGGCACACCCGCGGAGCAATGGGCAGGTTGAATGCGCCAATGGTATGGTCTTACAAGGTATCAAGGCCAGGATATTCGACCGACTACAACCATACGCGGGCCGGTGGGTACAAGAGCTCCCATCTGTTCTCTGGTCTCTCAGAACCACGGTTAGTTGGGCAACAGGGCAATCCCCTTTCTTTCTGGTCTACGGTGCCGAGGCTATGCTATCAATCGAGTTAGAGTTCGGCTCTCCGCGAGTTCGGGCTTACTCAGAAGACACCTCAAACAATACCCGATTGATCGAACTAGATCAGTTGGAAGAAGCAAGGGACATCACAATAATCCAGTCGGCAAGGTATCTTCAAGGCCTGCGTCGCTACCACAATCGCAATGTCCGTGGCCACGTCTTTCTGGTCGGAGATCTCATCTTGAGAATATACAAACCACCAAAGACAGGCATAAACTATCCCCAATATGGGAAGGGCCATTCATTATAGCCGAGGTCACGTGGCCAGGTGCCTACCGACTGAAGACCGAAGACGGTGCCCTCATCAGCAACTCATGGAATATAGAACAGCTACGTCCTTTCTATACCTGAGTTTTATACTTTCCATGTGTATAGTTTTTCTCTGACTCACTACGCCGCTTGTCTCAACCGAGTAGTGAGTCAGGGGCTGCATGTATTATACGTGCTTTGTCAATAATACACAAGCTTGTTTTACTTAAGTTATGAAGTTTTGCAATGGCTCTATTATGTTTGCCTGAGCACAGCTTTCTGCGGTGAACGATTTTATTAAGTTCCTATAGACCAACTCGGCGTAGATTATATAGTCGGGCAAAGCTAATGACAACTAAGTAATAATTCAGAGCTTGGCGGCATTGCACATATATTTACACATGTCTTTACAAAAACTCATATACACCGATTGCATGATGGACTGTTCTTACATACCCAGGTCTCGGGTGATCACCTCTGCAGTCAGCCTCGCCTTGGCTATCAGCTCCAGTGCCTCCTTAGGTGTCGTCTCCTCGGTGAACCCCTCTCCGATGGCTTCAATATCTGCCCTGAGGTAGATTGACTTGGTCATCGCCAGGGTCTGGACCACACTGACAACAGTATGCTCATCCGAGTACCTCTTTAGGATACTCGGTGCTTCGTTAAGGCCCGCCTGCACTTGAGACACCGTGTTGGAGCTGGTTCCCACATAATGAGGATCCATCATGTCAAGGAGCCCTTTCACGGACCCGGCAAGGATATCCCGTAACTCCTTGACGACCTTTATCTCCTCTGCGAAAGCCTGAAACTGGATTTGGGCATTGGCTCTAGCAGCTGCCCGGGTTCACCGACAAGTAAACTTGTTAGGCAAAATTGCAGATAGAGTACTTAATGGATTGGTTAAGATCATTGTCAAGAGCGGAGACTTACTTTCGTAGTCGGCCTCCCACTTGGCTTTGGCCTTCTCCAGTTCAGCTTTTTCCTTCTCGAGCTTGGCATTGGCCTTCTTCAAGTCGGCCTTCTCTTTCTCAAGCTCGGCCTTGGCCCTTGTCAAGTCGGCCTTGTCTCTTTTTCAAGCCCGGCCTTGGCTCTCTCGGCCTCCTTTAGCTGGACTTCTCCCTCTGTTCGGGTCTTCAGCTCAGCTTCGAGGGCTGCACATCAGAATAGTCAAGTACTCAACATGGCAGTCAAGACACAACTGGGCAGTCGGAAAACAACATAGCTGGAGAAATATACTAAGGGCTCAGTTAGGAAGACGTATTCGGAGGACTTACTTCCAATCTTCTTGGCTTGGTCCCAATTTTTGTCCCTGAGCTGATTAACGGCTCCCTTCAGCCAAGATTCCCTCCCCTGGTGGCGCTGCTCCAATTCAGTCTTTAGTGCTCGGAGTTGGTCCAATTCTTGGAGCTGGGGGGCAACCCGGGTCAGGACCTCGTTCATCCTGTCCGAGCGGTCAACAATTTTCTGCTTGGAGAGAAACAGTGCAAAGCAGAGTCAAGCGTCAGAACACTCGTTCAAGGAGGACTACCAAGACTCCAATACGGCGAAATTCATACCTTAATCCCCTGGGACGCGGCAATTACGGCACGAAGCAAGTCTTCATGCTCCTTCTCCGCCGCAACCTCGTCATGCTTGTAACTCCTCGCAGTTCCATTGGGGGCACCCAGCTGAATGTCCTCGGGAACTTGCGGGGAGGGGCTTCGAGCCTGGGGAGGTCCGGTCTTTCCGACGACGACGATGGTGACAAGGATGGCGACGGGGTTCTGGCCCTCAACTCGGCAGCCTCTGAGGCCTCAGGGGCTGTCTCAGGGGCTAGAGCGACAGCTTTGACAACCACCCCTTGGTCGGCCGGTGTCGGCGGCCCTGCAGTTGGGGCAATCTCAGTTTTCGCAACTGGGACCATCGCCGGCTCAGCAGGTGTGCTTATTGGCACTGGCTCAGCCGGGGCTGGCTCGACAACGGGAGTAGCCGGAGTGGTCTCCTTGAGATCAATGTTGGCTCGCTTCCTGCATAACGAGTCAGATATCAAAACGCTACCATGCCGAACAAGATTTTCAGAAGACCCAGAGCAACTTACCTCTTGGAGAACTTAAGCCTCTGTCCGGGGGATCCAGAGGTCGGCACTGGAGGGCCGCTGGCTGTCGGGCCTGAGGGCATGGTAGTCGGTGGCGGTGTTTCTACCCTGGTCGGCCCCGCTCGCGGTGCGGCCGGCTAGGGTGCCCAAGTACTCGGCGGCGCCATTCTTGGGCTCGCTATTGTTGAGCCTGGCAGCGCTGGACCTGACCTTGTACTCGGCGGCGCTCGTATTGGGCTCGATGATGCCGAGCTCAACTGCGCTGGTCCCGATCTGGGACTCAGCGGCCTAGGGGCTGTACCGGCGGTATCTTTTATCTTCAGACTCCTAGTTGCGGCACTTGGCCTCATAACTTTCTTCTTGCCCTCGTCTACAACAGGCCTCTTCCCCGCTCTCTTGGAGTCAGGTTGGGCAGCAGAAGGACTTCTCGGCCTCTTCTTTGATTTCGTGGCCGATAATGTTCGGGAGTCATCATCAAATTCCTCACATGTTTGCAAGCAGTTCAACAATACATGTTACACATTGCGGAGCCAACCTGGGCATATATCTGCAAGCATTCACCACAGATGAACTACAAGACAGCATCAGCAAGGGTTACCTTTGGGCGCGGCCTCTTCCGGCTATAAGCCACCACAGACCAATCTGTGTCTTCAGTTTTGATCACTCCACTGGCAAAGAAATCCAACAGGATGTTGGTCACCTTGTACTTGTCCATCTGGTCGGAATATTCCTGGCTGGGATCACCTTTGCCCTTGTAGTCCTAGCTGAAGTGACACCTCAGCTTCAGCGGCCTGATGCACCGAGTCAAAAAAAGTCTGGCCACCCATGGAGCAGTCAACCTGGCTTTCTTCAACTTGTCAATCCTGCCAACAAGAGTGTGAACTTGCCCCATTTCTTCAGAGGTGGGCAAAGATGGCCACTTGGCGATAACCACCAGGGGCAAACCCATAAAAGGGGGAAGGCTTGGCTCAAGATCGGAGCAGTAAAATCATCCCTTATGCTAGCCTTTGAGAGAAGATTTCAGAGGGATATTGATATAGGTCCTCTTCATCTTGTTCCTGAGTTGGATACCGGCCCCCCCAATCACTTGGATTTTGCTCTTGGAGGGCTGGGGCTTGATATGGAATAAATATCTAAACATATTCAGATGGGGTTCTACACCCAGGAAGCACTCACAAAGAGTCACAAAAATGGAGATTTGCAAGATCGAGTTGGGATTCAAATTCACCAACTCGAGTTCATAAAAAGCAAGAAGCTGGCAGAAGAACTCGGAAGAGGGAAGAGAAAGACCCCAGTGGAAAAAAGAGGTGAAAATGATGGTCTCACTGTCCTGGGGCTCCGGAATAGATTCACCCTCAGCCGGACGCCAGTTGATGACATCGTGGCTCTGCAACCTCAGCTGCTTCTCTAGGAACATCAGCTTAGCCGACCCGTAATCCGAAGTCGACCAGACATCATCCGACGCATCCGCAAGATCTGAAGCCCTCGGCATGGTCAGGGATGATGAGATTTGGGGGAAATGTCGCGGAAGGTTTGGAATAGACGAGGGGGAGCGGAATCGCCCGAGTTCTAATGGGGAAGAGCGAACAATGGCGAACCCCTAGCGGAGCGGGAGGTGAAATTTTGGTGCGGAAGCTGGAAGATGAAACGATTGGTGGATTGGAGAAGATGAAGGAATATTTTTTCTCTCTCCCTGCCTTTTGTAGAGCCATTCTCGATTCGTGGGCTTGGGCTTACGTAGTCGGTACTGGGCCACCAAGATATGAGTTTCTACAGTAGCACGCTCAATGTGGCCCGCTTGCTGGCTGTGATAAAATCGCAGTGCTGGTGCTACCAAC
The DNA here is from genome assembly GCA_003991445.1 of Oryza meyeriana var. granulata. Classification (NCBI taxonomy): domain Eukaryota; kingdom Viridiplantae; phylum Streptophyta; class Magnoliopsida; order Poales; family Poaceae; genus Oryza; species Oryza meyeriana. The sequence goes on along the minus strand of RYFJ01001029.1, from coordinate 177,847 downwards.
AGGACTGATGAGGTAAACAGATATGCTTCATGAAGGCCTAATTGCTGAACACATGTATTTGGGTATCTGTCTTATCCACTAGCTATTGAGGATATATCTTTATAAGGATCACAAGCTGGTCTTCATCAAAATTAGGGATGCAGGTATCTCTCAAGTACACCTGACCACGCAATGGATTTAATTTCATAAAGTGGTACTCGGCCTACATGCTTGGCCAACTGTTGCCATGAGCAATATTATTCCAGCCAACATGGTGCTGAAGAGTCTAGTTTCTGAGTAGTGCACTACTCGGGAAAGACTACAAATATTTCTTCCAGCTAACATGACGCTGAGGAGTCTAACTTCCGAGTGGGACACCACTCGGGAAAGACTATAAACACCCTTTCTAGCTAACATGAAGCTGAAGAGTCTCATATACGAGTGGCATGCTGCTCGACAAAGACTATAAATCATATTTCGGTTGGCATGATACCGAAGAGTCTTATATACTAGTAGTATACTACTCGGGAAAGACTACAAGGTTAAAGATATTTGACTTTATGTTTAATTATTTTCACAATTAAGCACAAAGTCAGGGGGTACACCTAATAGGTGTGCCTATTCGGCGCACACTATTCATACTTCTACATGGAGCCCTTCATAGCCTCGCTGCCAGCTGACATGAAGCAGGACTCGGGAAGAAGAAGCACTCGGACAAAGAGTACTCGGAAGCAATACACTCGAGCAATCTTCACCGTAGAGGATGAGCACTCAGCATCAGTTGTGACTCAACTATGAAGATCTCAGGGGCTGCTGTGGAGGCCATGGACCCCGGGTACCTCATCACAAGCATATGGGCCACTTGGATAGAGGATGGGCCTAGCCTTGTAATTAGAGATATAGTAGCACTCGGCAAACTTTGCCTTGTACAATAAGGAATATACAGTCATAGTCGGGTAAATTATATCTCTAAGAGGAGATCCCTTGGCCGTATCCGGCTAGGACTCCTACCTTGTACCCTTGCTCCCCAGCATATAAGGGGAGGCAGGGTGCCCCCTGAGGGTAGAAGATGATAGATCAACACAAATCCTCAAAGGAATAACACCACAACTGGACATAGGGTATTACCTCACATCAAGGGCCTAAACTAATATAAATCTCCCCGTGTTCCTTTACAATCCACCGAGTTTCCATCCGCTGAATAGCCCCATATTCATATTGCCGGTGTAAAACATCGACAAATACCACCCACCGTACTCAACAAGCCACACTAAGAAATGCAATGTAATGCAACAGGAATCCAAAGGAAAGGCATAGTATGGCTTATTTGCGTAAAACAACATTTGAAACATTTGCATTTAAAACCATTAAAAACAGTGTAGTTTAATTATTATCAGCATGGAACCAATCTCTGAACAATGCTCCAACACAGTTCAAGCCCAAACCATAACCCTCCAAACTGGAGCTATCAAGTTCCATCCTCCAAACTGGAGCTATCAAGTTCCATCATTTATCACCATTATGGAATAGTGTGGGACTAATCACAGAAAATATTGCTAAGCTCACTAATTAACCGTGAGCACGGCTATCCGAATAGTTTTACTCTAGCCAGAGGTGTATAACTTTACCCACAAGACACGATTCCGCACATGTCACCACGCCCTGAAATACCACCATGGTACTGCAAAGGGGCAAACCGTGACAAGACCTTTCGCATAACATGTCCAACAGAATGGTCACCGACCAAGTCCCCAGTAGAGGTGGCCCAACCTCCAGGCTAGAGAAACTCTTGGCTCCCAAACATATGGTCTTATTGACACTGCCATTGTGGATTTATTGACACTACCACCTATCAACTAAACACACCATGGTGCCTCCTGCTGGGACATGCTACACTACAAGTTCAACCGTTGCCTATTATGGCTTGTGGTTACTACGGTAAATGCTTTGCAACAAGTAGTCCGCGAACCGGCCCTTAACTGTCATGAGCACCGCTAGCAACATTCATAATCCTAGTGCTCACAACCCACCATTTAGCCAAGTTTTAGTTGGCACATTAATTAACCAACCATGACCAACTGTCGTGAAAGTATAGCCATTAACCATTAATTATCGAAAAGTGATTCATTAATTTTCCCCACATAAAATGACACTATAATTTCTAAGCAATGGCTAAACAAATCCTAAATAATCTAGCCAGATAAATAATTAAATATTCAGGTAGTCAATATTAATCACCCAGGATATCAAGGTATAGATATCAACATCAAAATGGCCATAATTATCAATGGATATTGGATAATAAATAAATACCCATATAATGTCATTCCAAAACATTACATGCAATAACTTTTAAAATAAAATAGCTTTAGCAAATGGGATCAACATGCTCAAGGGGATTATTGTGTGACTTGCCTTGCAAAAGAAACCGAAGCTCCGCCGCTTTTCGCCACCTCCAGTTGCTCGTCGTTGTCGCTCCAGCCGCCACCGGGCCTCGCTTTTGCCTTCGCCACATGCTAGGGCATCCCGGCCACCTCTCTCCCACGTCCAATCACCACCAAAGCCCCCTTTTCCACCGTCGCCCCCACGGTGAGTGCCACCGCCAGCATCCGTTCATGAAATTCCACCGCTCTATTTGGCCATTTTCCCTCTAGTCCCCTCTACATCTTCGCCAGGTCCTGTGCGTCCTTGTCCGCCCCTCCATCACCGTCTATTGCCATTGGAACCCCGTCGACGTCGTCTTCCCAAGCTTCACCGCTGCCTCTCCTCTTCTCGCCGCCGTCCGTGCGTGCCGCCGCTGGTCGGGCACACTGGCGGGGGGTGATGCCCCTTTGCCCTAGGCCGTCTGATCTACCCCGGGTAGATCGGGGCAGTCTGCGTGGCCCCATCCCGGGCGCCCGTGCCGCTGCTATGTTGGCGCCACGTCGGTGCCACGTCGGCATCATCGTCCGTCGTGGCTCCCACGTCAGCAGCCACGTGGCGCACCCGTGCCCGTGCATACGTGGACTTGGTCCACCGTGCACCGCCATCCTATGTATAGTATAGCCAACCCTGACTTGTTAAACCTGTTCCTTTGTTAACCTGGAAAATAATTTGTCTAGATTAAGACTTAGGTTTGTTTAGCCCTGCTTAGACTAAAATAGCTCACTCTAGGGAATAACTATACATTACAATATTTTATTCGACCTTGTGTCGAGATGATGAAACTTTGGTCATGGATAATCATATAGCTAAAATATGACCCTAATGGTGGGTTGTGGGTGCATGGTTTTGCATGTCACACCATGGCAGTTAAGGACCAGTTCACGGGAGACCCTTGAAAAGAATTCCGTACTTACCACAAGCCAGCGTGGGCAACGACTGGGCTTGTAGAGTAGCTCTTCCCTCTCCTAGGCACTGTTTGGTGAGGATGGGCGTGATGGAGTTGGGTCAGCTCGGGTGATGGGTTAACCGGCTTCTGGATCCATCGTGGTGCAAGGGGGGTAGCTTGACCAACACGGTGTGCCCAATCGGTAGGTGCAACCTCAGCATGGTGTGGATGGTTGGGGAGGAGTTGTGTGAACGGTCCTGTCATGGCCTCTTCGCGGGGTGCCGTAGAGGCATGCCAGTGCACGAGAACGTGCGTGGGGATGTGTCTTGTAGGTACAGTTGTACACCTTTGGCTAGAGTAAAACTATTCGAATAGTCGTGCCCGCGGTTATGGGCGACTGATTGAGATTTACCGTGATTAGTCCGGGTGGGGGTGGGTACAGTTGTACACTTAAAATATTGTTTAGAATCAGGATGGATGGTTTGGGCTTGTTCAACATGGTGTAGCGTTGTTCAGTGATGGATTTATACTAATTAATATAACAATGTTTTACCTGTTTTATAACCACAAGTTTTTACAACTGCTTTATGCAAATGAGCCCCAAAACCCCTCTTTGTCACCCGTGCATTATTGCATTCTTGCTGGTGTGACTTGTTGAGTACTTTGTGTGGTACTAAGTCTTGCTCCCTTTCCCCCTCAGAGCTGGAGTTTTACTCTAATGACGATCATCAGGAGGAGTAGGGTTGTACCACCGTCAAGCTACCTATGGACTAGAGCCTCTACGTGGCTTAGTTTAATTTACCTTTATCATTTTCCGCTACATATGTAAGATATTTTACTATGTTTGTAAGACGCACTTTGTATGGCAACTATGTCTATGCGTACACTGGCTTTTCTTGGGCAGGGATTTAATACACATATTGTTCAGAATTCTGGTTATGAATTTTTGGGCATGACAGTATCCTTTGTATTCTGTTGGATAGCCTAAAAAGACACATGCCGTAGAGCAAGGAGCTAACTTATGGAGAGATGTGGTACAGAGATTAGGATGGCATCTACATCCAAAAACACAAAGATGGTACTATGAGGGTTGGGTGCCATGGAGAGCAAAAAAACAGAGTGGTTTAGTTCAGGGTCTTAGTGGGGTGGTGATTCAAAAGGTAGGTTGCAGCATGAAGCGCCTCAACCTAGTAGGAAGGAGGAAGACTAGCCTGAAACAAGAGCGCACGCATGATATTGTTCGTGGTGCTGGTAATGCACCTAGCCTTGCCATTTTGCTGGGATGTGTGTGGGCACGACATGCGGAGTGAACGTGAGCGTGGAGGGGTTGTCGAACTCTCATCCATTGTCGCACCGAACGTTCTTGATCGGGCATCCAAACTACATGGCGACATATGAGAAAAAGTGAGAAATAGTGGCAAAGGTGTCAGATTTCAGCCATAAAGGAAATGTCCATAGAAAGTGCGAGCAATCATATAGAATAATGATATAGTACTTATATCCTGACACACTGGGACAGGAGAGGTCCAAAGATCATAGTGAACTAACTCAAAATTCTTATTGGCTTGAGAAATGGACATAAAAGGAGACCGCACGTGCCAGCCTAGTTGACATGCATGACAAATGGAAAAGTAGTCACCGGGAGTACATGAAATAACGGCTGAGCTAACTAATTTGGAGAACGCCTTGGAGCCGATGTGACCAAGGCAGCGATGCCACAAGGTAGAAGTCGTAGGGCCGGCATCAAGAGCCAAAGGAGTGGAGTCCGACATGCGAAGGTGGTAGAGGTGACCAAAGCTATTGCACCTGACGATCATGTTCTAGGTTTGGAAATCCTTCACATTAAGGCCAAAAGGGTCAAAATCAATGGAAACCAAGTTACCAATATGTGTGAAGTGGTGCCGAAATCCATATACCATTCATTGATGGCAGACGCCGTAAGAGTCATCGTGTTGAAAGAATTTGCGAGATTCTGCTGATCCTAGGAGGCCAGCCAAGCCTGTGGAGTGGCCAGTTGCTGATCCTAGCTGCTGGGCTGGTGTCGACGGTGGCCAAGTCGGTTGTGGCGTCCAAGCAGCGGGCGCCATGGGCCGCTGCCCCTCAGGCCGGTGGTTGTGGGCGAGACGCTGACGAGCAGAGACTGTGGGCCGGTGGGGTGTGGAGAAGGTGGCCCAGTACAAAAACTTAGCCGGGGCTGCCAAACCTGGACCATGACAGCCCAGGGATGTTGTAGCAGGGGCAGGCCGCTGGACCTGACTAGTGTTGTTGCTACTGCTAGCCGTTCCCGCGGAGCCCTTGGGCACAGTGGTGGTGATGAAGGTAGAGGGAGCACCGGACTTGTTGTTCTTCGTCAATTCCTCCAGAAGTAATGTGGACCGAGCTTCGACAAACGTTGAAAACGGTTGCTGTAATGGTAAAAGTGTAGCAAGATTAAAGTACCGTTTGTTCAAGCCCCGGATGAGGTTGAGGACGAGGGACCGATCACTGATAGGCTTGTCAAGATTGCAAGGCCGTCCACCATGGATTTTATCTTTCTGCAGTAGTCGGAGATGGATAGGTCTCCTTGGTTGAAGGTACGGAACGTGGCTTCTTGGTGCACGGCTCTCCTAGTTGCCGAGGAACTGACGTTCGAGGCTGCTCCAGACAGAGCAGGAGGTGGCCATCGGCGTCATCACGATCTCGAGTAGTTTAGACGAGATCGTACTGTAGAGCCACGAGAGGACGAGGCAATCGAGTCGAGCCCAGTTAGCGTTGGGGGCGGTGGCTTGGTGAGCACATGATCGACAAGTGCGTACTTGCCGAGGGCAACAAAGAAAAGTCCGTGCCACATCAAGTAATTGGACAACCGGAGATCGAGGACAATGGGGACGAGAGCCTTGATGTTCATGACTGCAACGGCTTGAGCATGGAGACAGTTGACAACGACAGATGGTGCACTAGAGCCAACGGAGTTGGTGGCGGTGGCGGCGTCTAGAATGCTTGTCCCAGACGACACGAGGGAGGCCCTGGGAACGGCGCGCTCATGCGCAGCCAAGGCGGTCCCACGAGCATCAAGTGCTGCTTGAACGTCGAGGAGGGATTGCGTGGTGGAGTCCGATGGAGATGCTGCGCCGGAACGGACGAGATCATGTTCGCAAGCATCGATAGCCTACTTGCGCATGGCGGGGGCAGCCTTGCATGCTGCCAAAGTGGCGGGCAACGGCAAGCCGACATGGGCGAGTTGAGTGGCCGCAGCCACTTCCTCGTGTTGACAGGCGTCGGCCGCAGGGCGAGGGCAGCCTCGCAGGCTGCCAAAGTGGCGGGCGATGACAAGCCAACAGGGGTGAGTTGAGTGGCCACAGTCTACCCCTCGTGTTGACGAGCGTCGGCCGCAGCTGGCTCCCGGGTGCGCCGGGCGGCATTGTCGGCCTCCTCCTCGGCATGATGAGCAGCGATGGCCTTCTCCTGTGCGCGGCGGAGTCCACCATGGATGATCGCGCAGAGACTTAAGGTGAAGCAGAAGTGAAACAATCTGATACCATGTTAGCGAATCAATGACGTGACGTATTCCATTGAGACGTCAAGGTTACATATAGTCAAGCCCGCGTTATATCTCTACCACCGATTTATGAAAACAAAATCAGGAGAGATCGACGTCCGGGCAACGTGCACATGAGCGCTAGGCGCCATCCAGACCGCACGGAGAGTGTACCAGACGTGCAACAGTAGACGGGGACTGACAGGCCCAAGGCCCAAAAATACTACTAACAAGAAGTAGTAATAGTAGACTATTCGGTACCTATAATGTAGGCTCACGGAGTCCTGGACTATTCGGTAGCTTAAAAGATGTGATCTATATAATTACACATATATTTGTGGGACTTATTCTTACGTTCGTAATTTATTCATAAGTTATTTGACACTAGATCTATGTATACAGTATATGAATACCCCAGCTTACCCTTTAGAAAGGACTTAAACTCTGGGTATTTTCTCGAGGGAAGTCTTGAAAGACCAACTGTGTATAACTGCCAGCATCTCTACTGGCGGGTATGAAAAATAAAGGAACAAATGCTCACCGGCCAAGAAATTAAAAAATGTACTAGGATTGTTAATCCGGGGAATGCCCCCACCCCCACCCCCACTCGGTCTTCTTGGATCCAAGGAGCTAGGTTTGCGTAATCCAGGAGACAGGCCGCACTATTTGATCGTGGTTTAAGCCCACCCCCTCACACACCACAATATACACTACGTACAGCCATGTGCAGTCAACGCACATATATACCACCATTTGACCAGCACAAGTTGTGCTCCAACTCAACTCCAACTCCAACCGCGGACGGACTCAAGGGAAGCAGGGCAGTAAGGGCATGCACAATAGTCATCTATGTCTTCTATCACCAGTAACTTTAAACCTCAACATTCAAATATAACACATCATTCTCCACTAACAATTATTACATCATAAAGGTCATGCAAACATACCATATTATCTATAATTTATTAGATTCTAGAGCTTAACATGCACATGTATCATTTCAACAATATTTAGCATACATTTATTCATATATTTCATAGCAAAGCATGAGAAATCATCTAATTAATAGAGTTCTTAGCCTTGCTAATTAAGAATTTTGCTGATATAAAAGAGAGAAAAAGAGGAGAGATAAAACATCCTTGCTAAGGTTAACAACAGCTCAACATCGACTCTTAGCCTCTATGTCGATGTTTTACACTGGCAATATGAATATAGGGCTACTCGTTGGATCAAAACTCGTTGGACTACAAAGGAACACGGGGAGGTTTATACTGGTTCAGGCCCTCGATGTAAGGTAATACCCTACGTCTAGTTGTGGTGTATTCCTTTGAGGATGTATGTTTGCTTCTATGAGCTTATGCCCTCAGGGGGCGCCCTGCCTCCCCTTTTATACTGGGGGATAGGGGTACAAGGTAGGAGTCCTAACCGATTACGGCCAAGGGATCTCCTCTTAGAGATATAACTTGCCCAACTAGGACTGCATATTACTTATTGTATAAGGTAAAGTCTGCTGGGTTCTACCATATCTCTAATTACAAGGCTAGGCCCATCCTCTATCCGAGTGGCCCATATGCTTGTCATGAGGTACCCGAGGTCCATGGCCTCCACAACAGCCCCTGAGACCTTCATAGTTGAGTCACAGCTGATGCCGAGTGCTCATCCTGAACGGTGAAGTTTGCTCGAGTGCATTGCTCCCGAGTACTCTTTGTCCGAGTGCTTCTTCTCCCAAGTCCTGCTTCATATCAGCTGGCAGCGAGGCTATGAAGGGCTCCATGTAGAAGTATGAATAGTGTGCGCCGAATAGGCACACCTATTAGTGTAGCCCCTGACTTTGTGCTTAATTGTGAAACAATTAAACATAAAGTCAAAAGATCTTTAACCTTATAGTCTTTCCCAAGTAGTATACTACTGGTATATGAAACTCTTCGGTATCATGTCAACCGGAAATATTTTATAGTCTTTCCCGAGTAGTATGTCACTCGGAATTTAGACTCTTCAACTTCATGTCAGCTGGAAAAGGTGTTTATAGTCTTTCCCGAGTAGCGTCCCACTCGGAAGTTAGACTCTTTAGCGTCAAGTCGGCTGGAAAAATATTTGCTCATGGCAAATGTTGGCCAAGCATGTAGGCCGAGTACCACTTTATGGATTTCAATCCAATATGTGGTCAGGTGTACTTGAGAGATACCTGCATCCCCAATTTTAATGAAGACCAGTTCATGACCCTTATAAGGATATATCCTCAATACCTAGTAGATAATACAAATACCCGAACACATGTGTTCAGCAATTAGGCCTTCATGAAGCATATCTGATTACCTCATCGGCTCCTGTTGGTAGCACAAGCACTGTGATTTTAACATAGCCAGCGAGCAGTCCACATTGAGCGTGCTAGTGTAGAAACTCATATCTTGGTGGCCTAGTACTGACTTTGTAAGCCCAAGCCCATGAATCGGTACAGGCTCTATAAAGGTGGGGAGAGAGAGAAAAGATTCCCTCATCTTCTCCAATCCTCCAATCGTTTCGTCTTCTAGTTTCCGCACCGAAATTTCACCTCCCGCCTCGCTAGGATTCGCCATTGCTTGCTCTTCCCCATTGAAACTCGGGCGATCCCGCTTCTCTTCGTCCATTCCAAGCCCCTAGTGACTTTTCCCCCAAATCTTCTTGCCCTTAACCATTCCAAGGGCTTCAGATTTCTTGGAGGCGTCGGATGAGGTCTGGCCGACTTTGGATTGCAGGCTGACTAAGCTGAAGCATCTGGAAAGGTTGTTGCGACTGCAGAAGGTGAAGGTGAATCGGTTCTGGAGCCCCAGGTCGGTGAAATTGTCATTTTTGCCTCTTTTTTCGACCGGGGTCTTTCTCTTCCGTCTTCCGACTTTCTCTGCCAGCTTCTTGCCTTCTATGAACTTGAGTTGGTGAATCTGAACCCCAACTCGATCTTGCAAATTTCTATATTCGCAACTCTTTGTGAGTGTTTCCTGGGTGTGGAACCCCATTTGAATCTATTTAGACATCTGTTCCACATCAAGCCCCAGCCCTCCAAAAGCAAGGTCCAGGTGATTGGGGGGCTAGTATCCAGCTAAGGAGCGAGATGAAGAGGATTTATATGAATATTCCCATGAAGTCTTCTCTCAAAGGCTGGCACAAGGAGTGGTTTTACTGTTCTGATCTTGAATCAAGCCTCCCCCTTTTACTGGTTTGCCTCCGGCGGTTGTGCCCAACTAGTCATCTATGCCCAGCTTTGAAGAAATGGGCCAAGTCTATATATTGATTGACAAGATTGACAAGCTGAAGAGCGCCGGGCTGACTAGTCCATGGGTGGCTAGACGTTTCTTGACTCGACGCATCAGGCCGCTGAAGTTGAGGTGTCACTTTAGCTGGGACTACAAGGGCAGAGGTGATCCCAACGGGGAGTATCCCGACCTGATGGACAAGCACAAGGTGACCGACATCCTGCTAGATTACTTCGCTAGCGGGGTGCTCGAAACTGAAGACTCAGAGCGGTCTGTGGCGGCTTACAGCCAGAAGAGGCCGCGTCCAAAGGTAACTCTCGCTGATGTTAACTTGTTGTCCATCTGTGATGAATGCTTGTATATGTATGCCCAGGATCACTCTGCAATGTGTAACATATGTTGCTGAACTGCTTGCAGTCATGTGAGGAGTTCGATAAGGACTCCCAAACTGTGTCGGCCATGAAGTCGAGGAAAAGGCCGTTAAGTCCTTCTGCTTCCTAGCCTGACTCCAAGAGAGCAGGGAAGAAGCCTGTTGAAGACCAGGGCAAGAAGAAAATCATCAGGCCGTGTGCCACAGCTGGGAGTCTAAAGATCAAAGACACTGCCAGCATAGCTCCTAGGCCACCGAGTCCCAGACCGGGACTAGCGCAGTCAGGTTCAGCAACATCGAGCCCAAGAAGAGCGCCGCTGAGTACGAGGTCGGGTCAAGCGCCGCCAGGCTCAGCAACATCGAGCCCAAGGATAGCGCCACCGAGTACCCTAGCACCCCGACCGGCCGCTCCAGGAGCTGGGCCGACCAGGACTAAAACGCCACCGCCGACTGCCGAGCCATCCAGCCCGACAGCCGGCAGTCCTCCATTGCCGACACCAGGAGCCCCCGGGTGGAGGTTCAAATTCTCCAAGAGGTTCGTGACCTAATCTTTTGGAAGTCCTGTTCAGCATTGTGGTGTTTTGATACTTAGCTCTTCATGCAGAAAATGAGCCAATATTGATCTCAAGGAGACCACACCGGCTGCTCCTATTGTCAATCCGGCCCTACCCAATCCAGCGCTAGCGAGCATGTCTGCTGAGCCGGTGATCCTCTCAGTTGTAGAAACTGAGGTCGTCCCAATTGCAGAGCCGTCGACACTGGCCGACCAAGGGGCTAACGTTGAAGCTATCACTCCAGCCCCTGAGCATATCCCTGAAGCCCCAGCAGCCGCCGAGTTGGGGGCCAGGACCCTATCACCGTCCTTGTCGTCGTCGTCGTCTTTAGAAGGGTTGGACCTCCCTAGGCTTGAGGCTCCTCCCCGCAGATTCCTGAGGACATTCTACTGGGTAACCCCTAATGGAACTGCGAAGAGTTACAAGCACGATGAAGTGGCAGTAGAGAGAGAGCGTGAAGTCTTGCTTCGTGCCACAATCGCCGCGTCCCAGGGGGTCCAGGTATGATTTTCGCCATGCTGAGTTCTTATCAGTCTTCCTTGTATGAGTATTCTGACGCTTGACTCTGCTTTGCTCTGTTTTGCTCCAAGTAGAAGATTGTCGACCGCTTGGAGAAGATGAATGAGGTCCTGACCCAGCTTGCCCCTCAACTCCAGCGATTGGGCCATCTCTAGGCCTCGAAGGCCGACTTGGAGCAGTCTAGCCAGGAGAAGGAGACTTGGCTGAGGGAAGCGGTTGATTAGCTTAGGGATGAGAATTGAGCCTTAGCCAACAAGATCAGAAGTAAGTCTCCTGTATTTGTCTTCTCGACTAAGTCCTGTGTGTATATCTCCAGCTTTGTTGCTTCCCGATTGCCCAGTTGTGTCTTGACTGTAATCTTGAGTACTTGACTTCTTTGGTATACAGCCCTCAAAGCTAAGCTGAAGACTCGAACAGAGGTGGAAACCAAGTTGAAGGAGGTCGAGAGGGCCAAAGCTGAGCTCGAGAAAAAAAAGGCCGACTTGGAGAAGGCCAACACCAAGCTCGAGAAAGAGAAGGTTGAACTGGAGAAGGCCAAAGCCAAAAGGGAGGCCGACTACGAAAGTAAGTCTCTGCTCTGACAATGATCTTAACCAATCCATTAAGTGCTCTGTTTGCAGTTTTGCCTAACAAGTTTACTTGTCGATGATCCTGGGCAGCTGCTAGAGCCAATGCCCAAATCCAATTTCAAGCTTTTGCAGAGGAGATAAAGATTGTCAAGGAGTCACGGGAGATGCTCGCTGAGTCTGTGAAAGGGCTCCTTGACATCATGGATCCTCACTACGTGGGAACCAGCTCCAACACGATCTCCCAGGTGCAGGCGCGCCTTAACGAAGCCCCGAGTATCCTGAAGAGGTACACGGACGAGCGTGTTGTCGTCGGCGTGGCCCAAACCCTGGCGATGTCCAAGTCAATCTACCCCAGGGCAGATCTTGAAGCCATCGGAGAGGGATTCGCCAAGGAGACGATACCTAAGGAGGCACTAGGGGTGATGACCCAGGCGAGGCTGACTGCAGAGGTGATCACCCGAGACCTGGGTATGTAAGAACAATCCATCATGCAGTCGGTGCATATAAATTTTTGTAAGGACATGTGTAAATATATGTGCAATGCCGCCAAGCTCTGAGTTTTTACTTAGTTGTCATTAGCTTTACCCGACTATATAGTATATGCCGAGTTAGTCTATAGGAATTTAATAAAATCGTTCACCGCAGAAAGCTGTACTCGGGCAAACATAACAAAATCATTGCAAAACTTCATAACTTAAGTAAAACAGGCTCGTATATTATTGACAAAGCACATATAATACATGCAGCCCCCGACTCACTACTCGGTTAGAACAAGCCGCGTGGTGAGTCAGAGAAAAACTACACACATGGGAAAGTATAAAACCCAGGTATAGAAAGGACATAGCTATTCTATATTCTATGAGTTGCTGACGAGGGCACCGTCTTTGGTCTTCAGTCGGTAGGCGCCTGGCCATGTGATGAGGACATCACTAGCTCGGATATAACCATAGCTACCTTATTTATTTATCAACCAAAGGTACATGCTTTCTACGTAAGATTTATGTGTTATATATTTGAACAGCCGTTACTGCACCATGAGTTTTGTGTGTTCTCATTTGCAGAGATACTTATTTGGGTAAAGGAAAGAGACTGAGCGCAAGGAACGCATGGACGATCAAAGAAGTTGATTGTGGACCAAACCAAGACCTTACCCAAGTCTACTTCTACATCACCATGTCACTTTTGGTCCATAGAAGGCAAGAGATGAAGTTCTGTACGTTTTGGATTCGGATTCGGGCCTCCTGACAGCATCAACTTCAAACGGACCTAGCCGCTGATCCAGAAAGATTTTCGGGGCCCATAAGTACTTGTTGGAAAGCTTATGGAGTCTACCTTCAGATGGTTTTGGTCCCACATCAAAATTCCTCCTAAGCTGTCCAGAATCGTTGAAACAAGATACATACCTCTTCCAATCCGAGTCTGTTTTGGGACTTGGGCCTTGTAATTGTGTCGTGGGCTAAGCCCAAGGGGTGTGCGCCCTAGGGTTAATCCTAGGATGTCCCAACTCATATATATTCAGTAGCCGTCATCGTTTAGAGGTGGGTTTTGCTCAGATTATTCTGCCATTGCAGTTTTGCCGTCTAGATCAGTTTGTAGAACCCCAACTTCATGTGCTAAACATTCATTTGCAATTCAGATTGTGTTCTTCCTTGTTCTTGTGAGTTTCTTCGATTGCTTGTAGGGATAAAACCTTCATGGTGAGGTCGACTACGTGAGAGTATGGTTGATAACAACTAGACGTGTGTGGGTGTAGCGGTTGCGAGGTGACGATCGCTGATCGGAAGCCTCAAAACGTGAACGTCTTCACGTCGCCAAATCGAACCTATCGGAAGATCGGGCACCCAGCCGCATCAAGTGGTATCAGCGCGAAGGTTGCCCATTAGGTATAATCTTTTCTGTCCTGTTTCAATTGTTGTTTACTATACCTAAAGTCCAGAAAAAGCCACAAAAATAAAATTTGTAGTCGTAGGTTTTTTCCCTGTCCTACAACCATGTTAGCCTTTGCATAATTCTATTTCAGAGTCCGTAGTGTTGAGTTTGTGTCCTAGGTCGAGTTCGGTTGCTGGCTTAGATTGTGTTTAAGTCCAGTTCATGATCCATCCGCCGCACCCCGCTAGACACCACCACCTGATCCCGAATCAGCCTCCACCAAAACACTGATACGGAGGACCTTCCTTGAAACTACCATAACTTTCGCATATGAACTCGGAATCAGGCAAATAAATAGTCTGCGGACATCTACAGAAAATTTCCCATCCGCTCCCCAACTTCGTCGGGTTTGTCCAAAATTTTTTTGCAAAATTCAGCCCGGAAAATTGGGTTTCCGCACTTCAAAGTTCTAGCACTCTTTTTAAAGCATGCTCGTGTATTTCTACAAACTACACCTTATATCAGACTGAGCTGTCACATCCTGAGGTTGTTGTTCCTATGCTCCTAGTTGAGAAAAAAATATCAGAAAAATAAAAGAAAAATAAAAAAAGGTGTGAAAGAAGAGAAAAAAGGATAAAAAAAAGAAGAGGAGCTCATAGGACACACCAGGGAGCCATCTGTGGTTGTTTTGTGCTGTATTTTTGCCTTGTCCTTATTTCCTTGCTGCTGTCCTTTCATACTTGTTTGTTCCTTGTTTTATCACATCTGGTTTAGAACACGTTTAGGCCAGCAACTACGACAAGTGCTTTGGACATTTATTCAGCATTACTATCTATTATTGAATTGTGTGCTACTAACATATTTGGCCTCCCAAGCTCCACATACATACTTCTGGTCAGCACGGTCTCAACCCTTGCAATCGCTGGATCATGCTCTCAAGGTATCACGAACCAGCCACACTACAAACTTCTAACCCTTGCGCAACGACGAGAAAACATTGCAATAGGCCCAATTTGGTTGCAAAAGGTAGTTCTTGCCACCAAATCGCGTTCGTTGCCAATGGTTGCAAAAAGTCACGTTGCAATAAGAACTTGCAACCGTTGCTAGTTTGGCGTTGCAAGAGTTAGCTTTTCTTGCAACCATAGTTGTCCGTTGCCAAGCATGGCAATAGGACCGTATCGCAACATTCACTGGCGTGGCAATACGAGCACTTGCCACGCTCGTCTTTGTAGCAACAGGTGGTAAATGCAACGAGCGATAGCGTAGCAATAGAATTTTTTTGCCACGCTAGAATTTTGTTGCCTAAGGTGTTGTTGCCATGACCGTTATGCCGTGGCAAGTAAACCATTTGCCACGCAATTTTATTCATTGCGAGAGAGTATACATTATTGCCACGATCGCTGTGGTGTGGCAAAAGTATCATTTGCCACGCAAATTTAGCCGTTACGAGATACCGTTCATTATTGCCACGACTGCGGTGCCGTTGCAACAGTATCATTTGCCACGCAATTTTATTCGTTGCGGGAGATTAATTGTTATTGCAACAATAGTAATGTCGTGGCAATACTATTATTTGCAACGTAAATAAGTCTGTTGCCATAGAGCATATTGCCACGCATCGCGGCTCGTAGGCATAGCTTTTATTGCAACGCTAGTAACATTTAATTTTGGTTTCATAAATCATCATTGCAAATCAATAAACTATAACAAAAGCAATTGCACTCACATATATTAATTATAATCAATCATTCAATATGTTGCCAAACCATGGAAATAGTAGCTAAAATCATAAACGAGTGTACAGTTCACTCATTATTTGACAACTTTTTAAAAACTTCCTAACATCTATGCAGCAGTCGAGAGTTTCCTAGCAGCCCAACATGTCATCGCCTCGGCTATGTCCTCGCTTGATTATGAGCCTCCCACTGAAACCTTGTCCACCTACTGCCAAAAGAATAAGATCGGGATATTAGAACAATATTAAGTTTACTAATTCTTGCACAAAATGTAACGAGATTCAGATATAACATGGTTCTAATTAATCAAAACTATGGAAACAGTGATGTACATATAATCAGTTTGCTATCAAATTCTCTGAATTTTTAAGGCAGCAGCAGTACAGTTGATTACAAAAATCATAACTAGAGTTCTAGACAACAAAAAATTATATTCTTTAACAATACGGAAAGCCCATGAAATTCTCTACATCTTTCTAGATATTTGTTAAATAAGATTCTGCAGTTATCATGGTCGAAAAATACAAAAGCCCACTGCTGTTCAGAGCAAGGTCAAAACCTGACCGGCTACTTACAAAATTCATAACTCCCAATTCTCCAGGGCTAAAATCATGACCTTTCATGACGACAAACATCTCTAAACCCTCTACAACTTTGGTATTATCAAGTATCACAAAAAAGGTAAATTATTACTCGGAACAATTCACCCAATCAAAACTGCAAAAGCTGCAGTTTTCAGCACGTATGTTAAATGTATTTCCTACATTTCCTAGTTCTACAAGGAAGGTCACAATATTAGAACAATATTAAGTTTACTAATTCTTGCACAAAATGTAAAGAGATTCAGATATAACATGGTTCTAATTAATCAAAACTATGGAAACAGTTATGTACATATAATCAGTTTGCTATCAAATTCTCTGAATTTTTAAGGCAGCAGCAATACAGTTGATTAGAAAAATCATAACTAGAGTTCTAGAAAACAAAAATTTATATTCTTTTACAATACGGAAAGCCCATGAAATTCTCTACATCTTTCTAGTTATTTGTTAAATAAGATTCTGCAGTTATTATGGTCGAAAAACACAAACTCCCACAGCTGTTCAGAGCAAGGTCAAAACCTGACCGGCTACTTACAAAATTCATAACTCCCAATTCTCCAGGGCTAAAATCATGACCTTTCATGATGACAAACATCTCTAAACCCTCTACAACTTTGGTATTATCAAGTATCACAGAAAAGGTAAATTACTACTCGGAACAATTCACCCAATCAAAACTGCACAAGCTGCAGTTTTCAGCACGTATGTTAAATGTATTTCCTACATTTCCTAGTTCTACAAGGAAGGTCACATTTGATAAAATTTCAGCAAATGATGCAAGAATTTAGATTCTAATTAGCTGATAACATATTGCAGTAGTTACCTTCCTCCTTTTGGGATTATTTCTTGTTCTATTCATCAGCTGCTGTGAAGTGATATATGTCTTCGGTGCAGCCACATTTGCAGTGTTTTCGTTGAAAAGACTTTTGCTGAGAGCTGCAGTAATTTTACTAGAGCGAGTAGGTGCTGGTGCATCTTTTTGTACGGTGACAACGCTTCCAAGCTGAGTCTACAAACATTAAATTGTTTGATCTATTTTAGCTATAGTTCAAGGTGCATAGCTCAAGATACATGGAACATAGTGCAATAGTGTCATTACCTCCTGTAACCCATATTCATTTTCAATTTCATGTTCACCAGTCCCATCTTTCTCTTGTATGCTTGGCGCAACTTGTATACTGGCATTGTTTTGTGGGGTACTCTACACATACAAATATTGTGGTAAAAGATTAGGCATCATAATCATAAGTTTATTAAGAGGACAAAGGATGAAAAATTATTCTAATACCATATTCATAGTTCCTTCTTTGTGCTGCGCTAGCATATTAAGAAATTCTTGCTTCATTTCTTCTCTTATGTTTATCTTAGCATTTTCCAGCTCCTCTTGCATCCTCCTCCTAATTTTCTTCTTTCTCCCTTTCCCTTTCTGCAGCTTCTTGCGCAATCTGTTCTTTGAGCTTCTCAACCTCCGCTTCAAAAGCAATGCTCTTCTCCCTAGCTGCAGCTTGAGCACGTGCATGTACTTCAAGGTTCTCTTTCATAAGTTCTCTGCGAGTTCGATACGTAGCCAAATATCCATGTCCATGTAATTTGGATGATTTGATTTGTGTTGTTTCTTTGTAGCATGACTGGAAAATCATGTTCTCCTCAACAGTTGTAAGTGTTTGTCTATCAGGTTCTAAGCCAATCTCACCAATTTTCATGGCTGCATTTTCCTAAATTAAATAACAGAACCTGTTAAGAGTTGCTTGACACAACCAGCAGCTATAAAAAAGGCTTGATGAAACATTTACTCACATATACTGAAGCTGATACAGAATTTGACCATCTGCCATGTTTTGTGTGAGTGGTCCTCCAAAGAAGAAGATCACTTGGCTCTTCACTAGTTTCTTGGTCTCTCTAGGATGCCACAATACAATTCAACACACAAGTATTGCATCATACAAGGGAAGGACTAGATTAGTGTATCCAATGATTACCTGCTCAAAGCTACACTGTGAGAAGTTTTTTGAACCCATCAGATGCCTGGTTCTTTGCTGCTGACGGTTCAAGGAGTTCTGGCTGCTAACTTTCTGCAGAATGAGAACAAGTGGTATGTAACAATGCAACTAAGGTTAATCAAGTTTGTTTGACAAAGTAGATTTTACTAGAATTGACCTTGAATTTATCAGATCCAAAATACAACTGCACGTAGTGCCACTCAAGAAGGTGTATTTCTTCGGGTTTATTTCGTATCCTCTCACCATAACTATTATAAGCCCTGTATGTGGCACTCAGAGCTGATCGCCATCCTTTGTACCGCTCCTTGGCAATGTTCCATATTTTCTCTTTTCTTTTATCCTCATCGTCAATGTTGATGAAGTTCCACCTAAGCTGTTTACCATTAAAAAGCAATCAAATGTTTCATCACAATTACTTATACGCATCGCACGAGTAGGAATCAAAAATAGTACACATCATACCAGTATCTCATCTGCAATTTCTTTTTTGACTTGTTCTTTTATATCCTTCCAACTGTTTACTCCAATTAGTGGGGCCCATTTCCTTGTAAATAATACGACCTCATCGACAAATGCACGGGTATTCTGTCCAATGGGACCTCCACGCCTTTCTGAAAATTCGATTGGGAGTTTTTGAGTGCGTTCCTTAACTCTCTTGTTGCCTACTATAAATCCTTTAACAGTCCCACGACCTCTTTTCTTGCGTTGATTGGAGCCATGTCCTTGCAAAAAAGACAATAACAAACTTGAGCTGTTCTAGTTCTCAATTAAGATATGCGAACCCAATATTAAAAGTACATGCATGATCACAAACCATTTCCCTCGTCCCTTGCCTTCCTTGCATGGCTTGGCCTATTTGAGGGTGGTGTCGCATTGCTTCCATACTTTCATCGTCTTCGACTATGATACCATCGGTGTCATGTTGCTCAAACAAATGCCACTGCACACAAGGTTAAAGGTTCAGTTTTTAAAAAAAATTAGTAGTAAAACACACTGGTTGAAGAAGGAAAATAAATTACTAATTTCTGGAATGTCCCCTTTCATCCTTAAAAATTCCTTGTACGTGTTGACTGTTTGATCCCTAGTGTCATTCTTCAAATCTGTTAGTCACCAAAAACATGTAAGATAGGGTGTAGTTTATATAAAGGTGCTAAGATTATGAACAATACAAAAACATATGCGGAAACATAGATGATATACTTTTGGATTGGTCCTGTGGTAGCTTCTTTAGCCAGTCCTTGTATGCATCAAAAGGATCATCCATAAACGGATGCTCATCTTCTTCCAGCTGCTGCCTTGGTCGCTTGAGGGGTGTTATGCTGACTTGCTGTGCTGTCTCTTGCTCCTTTGAGAGTACTAATCTGGATTTCCTTCTCACTCTCATTGTCTTGTAGCATAATCTCTGCATGGCTGACATAATCGAGGGGCTGAAGAGTAGCTACATCTCTTCACAACGCTTCTTGTAGTATAAGAAGTCCCGGACAGCATACCAAGTTGGTCTTAAGAGATGTCAAGGTTGAGAATTTTATATCAGGCCTTTCCACTTTGAACATTACATACTCCTGATCTGGAAGTCCATTCTTGCAATGAACATAAAGAGTCCACATTTCACCCGTGCCACTGCATACATACGACAATGGTTGATAAATAAACAAGAATAAAAAAAGGTCAAGTATTACCCATTGGCAGAATCTTAACTTAAGCAAAAAGATTCAAAGCCCACACTCTCAACATCAGTATAAACCAACATATGGAAATAATATGTGACATGTTATGGATGGATATTTCTGTGGAAGGGACAAAGACTACAGATGAATTCCTATTATAAAATACAAAAGAGTGTAAACAATTTAACCATGTCATGCTCTACGCCTGTACGTTTGCATAGCCTTACCAAATGATTGGCGGAATCTTTCAGTTTGCAAGAAAGATCTATCCAAATATAAAAATCCAATGAGGTTCACTGCATGAATGTGCAAATCCGAAAGTACTAAGATTCATACTGACTCACTTGTCCAATAGTTTAGTTTTATAACAGAAACAAAGTAGATACAGAGAGTAAAAATTCGTTTTTCTGCTTGTTTGCTTGAGCCACCGATGTGTGAGGAAAAGGCAAAGAACTTGGTACAGTAACAACAGAGAAGATGACCAACAGCACAACCTCGTCCATGGCAATGTCAGGTCACCAGGGCAATGACTTGCCTGCAATCTCGCAAAGACAAAGTAGTACTAGCACATATCCTATTCCACCGCTCGTACAAATACTCAGGGGCAGAGACAGGGGGGGCGCGCAGGGGCCTGGCCCTCCCCAATGCTAGCCCATGAGGCCATGAGCCCATCACCGCATGAAAAATTCCAATGCAAGGACCAAGGAGCCAGGCATCGACGCGCATTCGTCGAATCGTCTTCTGCGTCCATCGTCTGTTCTGCCGTTCCGCGGTTCCGTCGCCTGCCCGGCGGCTCTGCCTCCGCCCCTCCGCAATCTGCAGGCCGTAGCACGGAGTCCGTCCTTGGTCCTCCCTCCGCTTGCCGATGATAGCATCGTCCGTCCGTGGTTCCTGCTGCAACACGCTAGGTAAGGTATAAGCCATCTATCCAATCCATATCCAATTGCAATTCTGCAACTGATCGGGTGGGGACACTTAGTGTTTTATTAGATTAATCAACTAATTAGTAATTGTTTTGTTTCCTGATTAGATTGAATAATATAATCCAAGATGAAGAGGACAAGGACCCTTGATAGTTGGTATAAGCCGGTTGTTTCTACTGAAGATCCAAATCTCAATAATGATCAAGCTGCTGAGCCGGATGAAATGCAAGTTCAAGAACCAGAGCAAAATGCATCTGCACCTTTAGAAACTGAACAAGCCGGAGTTTTTAGCTACACCATTTGAGAGGGACCCGGGTAAATGCAAGCAAATTTTGGAACTCTCGCCTACAGAACAAGATGAAGCTCTACGATTCTATATATCAGAGGGTCCATATCAGCCTATTTTGACAGATTATCCATTTAATGGTCCGGAGAAACATCGTCGGAGATTCAGTAGCAATTGGTTTATAGATTTCTGGTGGCTAGAGTATTCACCTCACACTGATCGTGCATATTGCCTGCCTTGCTTTCTATTTTCAAAAAAGCCAGTTGGGAGGTCCGGGTCAGATGCATTCACTGTGAAGGGATTCCAAAATTGGAAAAAGATTAATGACGGAGATAAATGTGCTTTTCTAACTCATGTGGGTAAAGATTCTAGCTCAGCTCATAATTATTCAGTGCAGTGTTATAACAATCTCAAAAATAGAATGACTCATATCGACCAAGTTGTCAATAAACAAAATGAGAAAATAGTCGCAGATGCAAGACTTCGGCTTGCGACTACAATTGATGCCCTTAGGTAATAAGAATTTATTTCTCTACATCATTGCAATTAGAATCATACATATGCTGTCAAGTAACAATTTGCATTGTTTTGATACTATTAGGTGGTCCTCCGAGATCGGACGGTCCGCTCCAGTGTCGCCGGCTCTGCTCTTCGTCACGCCGGACCATCCACTCCTGGAACGGACGGTCCGTTCCATTGACCCGCCTCGCCATGCTCTGCTTTGTCTCTATGCCGCCGCCGATTCCTCTCTCCCTGGTGAGAGTTACACCGATTCCTCTCACTGGTAGCATCCCCGTGACCTCCTTAACCTTCTGTATGTGTTTTCTCTACCACGCATGCCATGCTCTGCTTTGTCGCCGATCCGGCTGTGATGCGGGTGGCATTGGAGGTCGGACGACCGGAGCAAAGCGCGGCAAAGGGGCAGCGTCCAGTGGAGGGAAGAAGAAGGTTCTGGTGTCCAGCGCGAAGAGGGGCAAAAGGGCGCTAAATGTTTCTGTGGTGTGTGTGGAACCACTAGAACTAAATGCAAGTAGTGCATGCTAATGCAGTGATCTATGATTCTCTTGGCAACGGCATGACCTTGCCTATTATTGGCTTCAAACCTCATCTGCTATAAGATATGCCTTTTACTATCCTAAATTTTCTGCTACAATTGTGACGTGTCTTGTTATCTTTTGCTATGTGCTGGTGACGCATACAGGTTATTCTCTCTAAGAGACCTCCATAGAATAAGTATAGCACTTGTTGATAGTTGTAGAAATCTAGAGTCATCACTTATTACAAGTTGATTGTTTCAAAAAAATGGTACAAGAAATTTTCCTCACTTATTACTTGAGCAAATTTTACACAAAAAAAATCATCATTCATCATCTTTCTCCCAGAGTACTGAATGGAGGGAGGACTCCATCAGCAATGTAAGTGTCATCTGGATCTTTCATCTTCATCGAACAGGTCATCATGTTCAGGTTCAGCACCGCTGTTGCAATAGCATGCTCAATAATAGAAGCATCAACAGTAGCCCGTCAAGGCCAGACCTACTCCAAGCTGTCACATCTTCATTTTGCTGTCCAACATTCATATCTTCCACTCCTACAACAACTGAGTCCAGATCGAGCTCACCCATATTGTCAGTAACTTCTCCTTCAGCCATGGCAAACAGGTTCTAGGCTGCACTCTAAGGACTGTGCACCAATCTGGTTTCTTTAGGTTTTTGCATAAAAGACTTGCTTGGCTTGTGTGCTCAGGATGTAAGTTCATCTGAATACCTAAACCGAGTTGTATCAATATCGATGACCCATATTTATCCTATTGTACCCTCTAGATCTGCTCGTACTTGCTGCAGGGACATCAAACCATAACGCATTGGAACAACATTACTTCCTTCTCACCATGAAAATCAAGGCAGATAATTTTCTTAAGCACGCCATACCAGCCCATGTTTCCTGTACTTGCATCGCCCTTCACAATACACCACTATTTTGAGTAGTTAAGCAGTTCTCTATGGAAGAGACCCGGAAAAGGAAGCCATTTATGAAACACCTGTTGAACACACGAACCGAGGGTCTGGACCGCGAGATAGATAATACATCATGTCATCTATTTCCCCTTGTGCATGCAATGTGCTGATCTACATTTACGATTATTTTAAAAATATATTAGGGATAAATATATTATTAGGGACTAATAATTGACAAGAAGCATGTGGAAACTATACAAATAAAATATGGACAAATATTAGGGACGACTCACCTTACGCTCAAACCATGATACAAACTCCTCCTTGTGTCTTTTATCAACATGCCGAGGGCTAATTTTCTTCAGCTCATCCATATGCACACTTTCCACAACAATTGAAAATACGTTCATTAGTTACATATATATTTTAAACATTCATGACCACCATAAAAAATCAATTTAAAAAATATAGCTTACTTTATCCATGAAGTGACCTCGTCACAGTTGGTTAATATGTAATTGCCTCATCCTCTGCATGTCAATATCAGAAACATTCTCGAGAGTACTTCCTTTTCTACTGTATCAAGGCTCCCAAATATACTTAGCCCAGATGGTGTTCACTGGCAGCGGCGCTTTCATGACGCTCTGGACGATTAAGCTTGTACTAATATTTTCAAAAAAGCGAGAGCAAAATGTCAGGCACTCCTCGGATATATACCCCTCTGCAATTGAACCTTCCAGGGCGCGCTTTGTTCCTCACATAGCCTTTAAGAGTACGAAGGTACCTCTCAACTGGATACATCCATCTATAACACACCGGGCCTCCAAGTCTAGCTTCGTCAGCAAGATGAACTGGTAAGTGCATCATAATATCAAAAAAAGCCGGTGGAAAAATCATCTCCAGCCGACAAAGGGTCTCCCTAATCGAAGTGCTCAGTTTTTCAATTTCCGAAAACTCCAACTCCTTTGAACACAGTGAGTTAAAGAACCTACTTAGCTCGATCAACGGGGTCACCACATCTTCAGGCAATATGTTGCGCACCACTAAAGGCAAAAGTTTTTGCAAGATTACGTGTAGGTCATGAGTTTTAAGTCCAGAAAGCTTGCAACCATTGACGTCCACACATCTCCGAATATTTGCAGCATAACCATCAGGGAACTTGACGCCATGTAAAAATTTGCACAGAATTTCCTTGTCATCCTTACCTAGAGAGTACAGCGCTGGTGGCAAGGTGTACTTACCCTTTTCGAGCACTGGATGCTGATCTGGCCTTATACCCAAATGTTGCATGTAACGCCCAGAAATTCGCACCGAAATTCTGAACATTAATGTGTAATAATTCCCTGCCAGGAAAGCCAGGGTACACAAACCAAGTTGCCATACAGAGGTCTTACAAACAGAGTAAACTGTATATTACATAATGCAGCGGAAAAAAGTGTAAAACGGAGTCTATAACATCTGGCCAAGCAGCCGATTCCATTCCCACAGGCACCTTGACGCGGAGCCAGCTATTCCTCAGGATGATCTTCATCTGACGCGTCCTCCAACACTGGGGGGAAATTGGAGCAAGGCTGAGTACCACCCACAGTACTCAACAAATCACACCCACAATATGCATATGCACAGGTACAAAGATGGACAGGGTTTATTTGCGGAAAAGCAGTTGCAAAAGGGAGTAGTCGCAAAACATTGAAAGTTGATTTAATTAACAATATTAATCACCACTGATTTAACGTTACACCACGTTAACCAGGCCAACCATTCCCAACTGATTGACGCTAAACCACGTCAACCAGTCTCCACTGATGAACGCTACACCACGTTCACCAGACACCTCCGGGTACCGTTACACCACGTTACCCGGACTCCACTGATTTACGCTACACCACGTTAACCAGTCACCACCGGACAACGTACCACGCTGACCAGTTTTTCCCGACCAACGCTAAACCCCGGTTGACCAGGCCGCACTGATGGAAGTTACACCACGACCACCAGGCGTAACTGATGAGAGTTACACCACACTCACCAGTCTCCACCGATTAGCGTTAAACCACGCTAACCAGTCACCCCCGGTCAACTCAACCACGTCGACCGGACTCACACCTTCCACACACCAGTTGATAATACAGGATTAATTATCTAGGTGAGACTAATCACGGTGAGTCTGGCCAATGTGCCCATTACCGCGGGCGCGGCTATTCGAATAGTTTTACTCTGATCAGAGGTGTACAACTGTACCCACAAGACACAGCCCACACACGTTCCCGTGTGCCAGTACATCACCACGATGTCCCGTGCGAGGCTGTGACAGGACCGTTCACGCAACCCCTCCCTAACCATCCACACACGCTGAGGTTTGCACCTGCCGACAGGCACGCCATATTGGCCAGGCTACCCCCTTGCGCACGGTGAATCCGGCAGCCGATCAACCCTACCCCGGGCCGACCCAACTCCATCACCCCACCCTCTTCTTCGGTGCCTAGGAGAGGGAGAAGAAACGCTTCAAGCCCAGCCGTTGCCCATGCTGGCTTGTGGCAAGTACGGAAGTTGCCCAAGTTTCCCGCGAACCGGTCCTTAATTGCCATGGGTGTGACAAGCAAAACCATACACCCACAGCCCACCATTTAGGTCAAAATTTTAGGAATTTAACAACAACCTATCCAAGGTTCCATTTTTCCGACATTTAGTCGAATCATATAAAAAAACATTATTTAATTCCCAGGTGAGCTATGTTGCTAAGCATGGCTAAGCATCCTAGGGATTATATTCTACTCATATTATTACCCAGGTGACAAGGATTTAGTCATCAAAACTAAGGCTTCATCCTGACATTGTATAGGCAATACCAATCCACATGAATTATTGAAATAATGCAGTTTATTTGCGTAAACAAAGCAATTTAACAAAAAATGGGTACAAATTGATCAAAGTATCAGTGCGACTTGCCTTGCTCCGGCTCAAGGTATTCGGCTACGATCTCGAAATACGCAGGAGAATTACCGGCGTCGGATTCTACAACAAACAATGCATAAACAATTAAAAACAGTACATGGGGGTCAACAAACATGGGCTGAAAGTATTTTTAATGGATTCTTGGCATTTTTTTGGATTTAATGAAATTTGAATGGACTTAATCGGAGTTCGTATGAATTAGTTATGATTTATTGAATTTTACTGCTATTTTCAGAGTGAATATAATTAACCAGTGATTTAATGCGCATTAACCGATTAATGACGTCACCAGACTGGGAAGCCGCCGCCGACAGGCGGGCCCCACCAGCCAGTGGCGTGCAAGAGGCAGGCGCACGGCGGACCAAGTCCACCGCGGCCGAGAACGGGCGCACCACGTGGCGCCACCGCGGGCAACCACGCGGGCGAGCGAGCGGGCGGCCCCGATCTGCCACCCGGCATATCGGACGGCCCCGGGGAGCGGCGGCCAAAGCCAGCCCTCCCGAGCGGGAGGCGGCGGCGCGCACGCGACCCGATGGTCGACGACGGCGACCACCCGGCGCGGCGGTGACCACACGGAGGGGCGGAAAGGAATGGGAAAACGAAAGGGGTTCTCACCGGCGGCTCGCGACGGCACGAAGACGACGGTGGCGACGAAAAAGCGGCGGCGGCCTCGGGACGACATCGGTGACGGAACTCCGACGGCGGGGAACGGGCGAGAGGCGATTGCCGGGGTGTCCTGGAGGATGAGGAGGACAGGAGAGGAGTTAGAGCGGAGAATGGAGACACGGCGCGGCGGGAATCACCGGTCGGAAAGGAAACGGAGGGCCGATACTCACCGTGCCCGCGGGCGAGGCGGTCCGGTGAGCTTCGGCTTCCACGGAGTGGCGGCCGAGATGCGGCGCGGTGCGGGGGAGGTGCAGGCGGTGGCGGAGTAGCCTGGCGGCGTCCGGAACAGCGGCGAGCGGCGGCTGGAGGCGGCGAAAAAACGGCGGAGAATGGGTGCGCGGTGGCGACGGGGTTCTGGGGCACTGGAAAGCTCGGCGTGTTGGGGAAAAGATGGAGGAGAGGGTGGAGATGGTTTTTATACAGTCGGCTGGGAGAGATCGAGGCTGAACGGCCCCAATCGCGCACGGGAGAGTGGACGGCGGCGTGGGCATCGTGTGCGAGATTCTCGGGAGAGAGGGGACGTGGACGCCGGAGAACTCGGGGGAGTGGGGCGGGCTCGGTCCGCGACCGTTTGAACGAGTGGAGGGCGCGCGGGATGAGGCGGTAGGCGGCGCCGGATCGGACGGCTCCGGGGAATTTCCCCTCCGCCCGATTCGGACGGAGGAGGAAGATGAAGATGACAGGCGGGCCTGGCCTGTCAGCGGGTGCGTGGGCGCGGGAGCTCGGGCGCGAGGGCGTGGGCACGGGCGCGAGGAGCGAGGGCGCGGGCGCGGGCGCGACCGCGGGGCACGGGCGCGAGGAGGAAAAGGCCGGGGAGGGAAAACCGGCCTACGGCACAGTGCTGGGCCGGCGGCCCAGCGATGGAGAAAAAGAGAAAGCAGAGAAAACAGAAGGGAAAAGAAAAGGAAAAAGATTTCCAGGATGATTTAAATTCCGATAAGCGTATTTGATTTATTAAAAATAGTTCCTGTGCTCTGTAAATTCCACTAAAAATCCAGTTAATGTATTTTGGCACAGAGAATACAAGAAAAATATTCCCCGCCACGATAATTTATTATCTTGCATTTTACACCATCAATTAATTTCTCTATCTTTTTTAAAATTCCTTTTCTTAGGTATTTTCTCCGGTAAAGTTTCTGTGTGGCTAATCTCAGGGTGTGACATTGCATATCAAGTCGAGCCTTCTCACTATCCTTGCATTTACCTTGTAAGTCCAGTAAAGTCCCCAGTAAGCTCTCACATATGTTCTTCTCAATATGCATGACATCCAAATTATGTCGCACAAGCAACGATTTCCAGTAAGGAAGCTGAAAGAAAATACTCTTCTTCCTCCAGTTGTGCCACCTATTTTCTTCGTCACGTTGCTTCCTTTTCCTTGTATCCTTCCCAAAAGTCACTTGCTGGAAACTCTCATAGTCCCACAGCACCTGCTCACCACTGAGCGGCACTAGAGCTTCCCTAGTTTCAGCCTTGTTATTGAAGCTCGCCTTGTTCCTTCGCCACTTATGGTTCATGGGCAAAAATCGACGATGTCCCAAGTAGCAATGCTTTGAACCATGTTTTAACCACAAGTAATCAGTATGCTTGTGACAATAAGGACAAGCAAACTTACCTTTTGTGCTCCAACCAGATAACATCGCATATGCGGGGAAATCATTAATTGTCCACAGCAGAATTGTCTCATCCCATGTTAAAACTCCATTAACCCACAGATCATGTAGCTCATCGATCAGAGGTTGCAAATATATATCAGTGTTCACTCCAGGAGATTTAGGCCCAGGTATCAGCATCGACATCATCCAATAAGGTTGTTTCAAACACAGCCAAGGAGGCAGGTTATAAGGAATCAGTATCACAGGCCAACAAGTGTAATTAACGTTCAACATCCCAAACGGATTGAAGCCATCAGATGCAAGTCCCAGTCTAACATTACGTGGATCCGAATCAAACCACTTATACCTGTTATTCACGTGCTTCCACGCCAATGAGTCCACTGGGTGCCGTATTTTCCCATCACTAACCAATTCTTCCTTGTGCCACCGCATCAATGATGATGTTTCCTCTGACATATATAATCTTTGCAATCGAGGAGAAAGTGGAAAATACCTTAGAACTTTGCAAGGAGTGCGCTTCTTTGCTCCACCACTTTCGCTAGACTCGCCAATCTCATCAGAATTCGTGTCGTCTTTCTTCCACCTACTCTCACCACATGTTGGACACGTGTCTATATCAGCCAACGTCCCACGAAATAACACGCAATCATTCACACAAGCATCGATCTTAATGTATGTGAGGCCAAGGTCACGGATAATCTTCTGTGCTTTCTTGATAGTGTCTGGGATACAATGCCCTGGGGGGAGCGAATCTCTCCATAGGCTAAGTGTTTGCTCTACGTTCTCGTTACTCCATCCACCCATGCACTTAAGCTGAAAGAGCTTGACCATGAATGATACCTTAGTAAGCTTTGAGCAACCTGGCCACAACTCTTGCTGCGCATCTTTCAACAAATCAAAGAATTTCTTTGCACTCTCATTTGGCTCTTCATTGGTATTACCACTGGTCGCACCCCTAATTAATGCGGACACCAGATTGTTAGCCGATGATGCATCATGTGGCAGGCGCACATTCAGATCCCTATCATCATTCAAAAATATGCCAGCATTACCTTTCTCTTTGACAAAATTCTCATCAAAACCTTTAGTTAGCAAGTCCATTTGAACCTCGGATTTTGTTTTGTACACGACTCCACGACACCTTGAACATGGACATGGTGCAGTTTCTGATGCATAGGTCCCTTCAAAAATAGTATCAATAAATTTCTCCAGACCTGCTTGCCACTCAAGTGTTGACCGAGACAACAGCATCCAACTCCGATCATCATCATGTGCCATTAATTCTAATTTCCAAATATCACAACGATTTCCTGCAGCACGTTAATTGAAGGGATCACGACATTATTATAAACTATATATAATCAACAATGAAACATCTAGCAATAATGCAAGCATACGTGATCCTCTTTCTCACGTACGAAGCTCTAAGTGAGGCCTGAATCAAAGTACCAAATATAGCAAAAATAATCTATCCATTGCTCCTTTCTGAGATTGAGTTAACTCCTCAATTCTTTGTTTCTTCTTATGCTTTTAGGAACATGATTCATATTTTCTAAATCGATTTGTAGAAGACATGGCTTCAAAAGATGACAAGAATAAAATTAAAATTATACAAGCAGTTCTAGACCTTCATACCAATTAGTACAATACAGATGGATTTTAAAAAAAACAATACCTGCACTCCGGACGAACGGACGAGCCTGCTTATTGGTGCCTCCCTGTCGTTGGTGCCTGCTTGCTAGATGAACGTTGAACGGACGAGCGCCGGCCGGAGACAAGATGAACACGGAGCGTTGCCCACGGCACGGCCCTGCTCGTCGATGAGCAGGAAGGACCACGCTGCTGGCTGTAGGGAACAAGGGCCTTGACCACGCTGCTCGCAGGGACGGCGCGCGGGGGAAGAGAGGCCGCGACAGGGGGATCAGAAGCCACGACGCACGTGGGAAACAAAGCAGCGATGACAGGGAAGAGAGACCGCGACGTACGTGATTATCTTTTCCAATACATAAACGGTCTATATTAATTTGTATAGGATACGCTAGCTATTAGAAACACAAACATATACATGGTCTAATAGTACGTATTGCAACGATGTAACCATTAAAGTGGAGAAACCGCCGGAGACCTCAAGGTTCACCGCCGGCAACCTCATCTTCCTCACTGCCGCAGCTGTTCGATCGAGCCCGAGCTTGCTCTGGTGAGTCCATTCCTCTTCCCTCTGCTGGAACGTGATTAGCACCTCCCAATAATTCCATTTTTGGTATTAACTGCCCTAGGAATCGCTGGCCGAAGTCGCCGTGTCGCCGCCGTGCTCAGTCTCGGCTATGCAGAACCGCCGCCGGCGTCGCCTCGCTGTTTCGGCCGCCTCGGAGTGAGTCTGACCGAGCCCTTACGCCAACAACGTCGCCTCGCCTCCAGAAGCCCGCTACCCGAAGGAATCGAGTCGCGAAGCCCTGAGCGCCGACATCGGCCTCCGTCTTCCCCAACTCCGGCCGAGCTCCGCCACCGCTGATTCATCCTCTGTGGTGAGCCTCGCTTCAATTCTTTGCACCGTAGCCATCCTCAGGAAGTCTGTAACCTGGTGGACACCGTGTCCTAGCTGCAGGCCGACTGAAGAAAGAGCTGCCGCCGTCGTCCAGAGGATTTCTGCCGCCGCCGAACCAATCGGTACACCGCCACCGCCGACAAGACCTCGCCGGCCTCATCAAACCTCACGGTGAGAGCCCAGATATCTGGTAGACGCATATTTATGCATTAGTATTCCCAGATTGAGCTTGTAGAACGTTTTCCCCCGTCGACCCGAAAAGAGCCACCGCTGGAGCTCGCCGCCGGCGAGATTCCGGTCACCCGAGGTGTCAAGAAGACCACCCTTAGCTCCGCCGTGAACTCCTCTACCTTTTCTATTTTGGGCCCGACTACAGCCGAGCCGCCGTTCGCCATCGCCGCCGCCGAGAAGCTCGCCGGCTCTGTCTGCCTGCGCCCTCCTCTGTTCGCCACACCGGACCATCCACTCCTGGAACGGACGGTCCGATCCGTTGTCCCGCGCCCTGCTCTGCTCTGTCTCACTGGCCTGCGGGCCCAGGCTGTAAGAGAAATAAGAAAAGAAGAAAGAATTAGAAAAAGGTTAAAACTGAAATATCTTTCCAACAGAAAAATAGACAAACTTTGAAAATTCATAAGTAATTCATTTTAACTCATTTTTGAGTGAAACCAATTTTGTTCAAGGGCATTCAAGGGCCATGACGACTCCGGTTGCAGGGAGGGGGTGCCACGACGACACCGGCTGCAGGGAGGCCGCGACCACGCTGCTGGCTGTAGGGAACGAGGGCCTTGACCACGCTGCTCGCAGGTACGACGCGCGGGGGAAGCGAGGCCGCGACGGGGGGATCAGAAGCCACGACGCACGTGGGAAACAAAGCAGCGACGGGGAAGAGAGAGACCACGACGTACGTGATAGTAATTAGATTACTATCCTTTTCCAATACATAAACGGGTCTATATTAATTTGTATAGGATACGCTAGCTATTAGAAACACAAACACATACATGATCTAATGGTAGGCGCTTATCTTCTTAACTCTGAGGTCTCAGGTTCAAAACTTGCTGTTGGTGTTTTTTTTAATTTTTTATGTTACCATTAAAGTGGAGAACCTTAGGTATTGCAACGATGTAATTTTTCGTTGCTATATGTACAACCTTTTTGCAACGAACGAAACTATTACATATAACGAAACCATAATCGTTGCAACCTTAGTGATTGCAACGATTTATTTTTTTTCGTTGCTATATGTACCACTTTTTTGCAACGCAAGCGACTATTATATACAACGAAACATATTCGTTGCGACATAGACGGGCTATTGCAACCATCATATAAAGAGTTGCAATATCACCTTAGTATTGCAATGACAATAAACTTGCCCGTAACGCAAATCAAATCGTGGCAACAGGAATCACTTATTGCAACCATTCAATAATTTGTTGCAATAACACTTACTTTTCACAACGATCTCCATACTTAGGGCCACGAAACAATCTTCGTGGCAAAAATCCAATCTATCGCAACCAAAAGTGAAAATCGTTGCGATAACAACCCTTGTTGCAACCAAATCTCGCCGTTGCGACAAAAAAGCGTGGCATAAGGGTCAGAAGTTAGTAGTGCCACCGGTTGTACCATCCTTTGCTCGCTAGTCTCAGAACCTTGTAAGAGCTCGGTAAGGTGCTGCCATTTGCGAGTGTCCACTATCCTTGTATAGTAGTATTTGATAGGGATAATTGCTTTGTGTTTTCTCTATCTTCTTGCTAACAATGCTAGGGTCCGACGAAATGGCGGAGTGCGTTCTTCGCGGTGAGATGCAAGGCTACATTGACCAGATGATGAAGGGGCCGAATGAAACCATTCTGAAGGGGGTCAACGCTGCTCTTGCCAAGTAGAACATAAACCACATGCTTGAGAGTACTTTGGTACAACAAGTGCTAAGTTCTCAAATGGATAAAGCGGAGCAAAATGAACGCCACAATTTGTTCCAATCAAGGTTCGTGGTTCACAATAGAGCATGCCGTATAATCATTGATAGTGAGAGCTATAGCAACTTGGCAAGTTCAGATATGGTCGAGAAGCTTAGATTGTCGATGCAACCGCATCCTCAGCTTTATTACATCAAGTATGGTAAGTTGAAGGTAAGTAAAATTGTGAAAGTGGAGTTTTCCATAGGCAAATATCATGATAGTGCCATATTCGATGTTGTTCCAATGCAAGCATGTTCTCTACTTTTGGGTAGACCTTGGGTATATGAAAGAGACGTTGTGCACCGTGGTAGAACCAACACGTACACTTTTACACATAATGGCAAGAAATTTAAGTTGCTACCTATGTCCCCTGCTAAAATTTTGAAAGATGATCTTGAGAGGGAAAAGATTAAAAACCATGAGGCTTTGAGAAAGAAATGTAATAATACTAATGTTTTGATGCCTTCACCTAAACCTGAGTTATTGCAAAACGAATGTATTGCTTTGGGCACTGACATTTTGCAGGTATCTGAGAAGAGCCAAGGTAATGAGGAAAGGAAGAAAGACATAGAGAAAAAAGATTCACCTGTGGTTCCATGCATGTTTCAAGATGGTTTAATTAAAAGTGCACCTACAGTTTTTGAAAATGAGAACAAAGGTAATACAAATGGTGCTACATTCACTCAAGGTATGGACAATTCTAATGTGCTATATATGTCCACTAATCATGTTAGTTTAGAGCAATCACCAGTGGAATCGTGTGTTAAATTACCTTTGTCACACGATGATTTGGTTCCTATTTCTTGTGATAAAGAAGAGTTGTGCAATGCTTCACTTATATCCATGCCACAACTAGTGAATGAACATGTTAGTAATATTGTTGAACCACCATGTACTGATTTTAGACATGTTGTTCACATTGCTAGCGAGAATGAAGAGCTTAGATTGCTATCTTCTTTAAATACTTGAGGCTATATTCAGTTTGATGATCTTTGTCCACTCAATTGTTTAGAGAAGAAATTATTTGCCAGATCTGATTTGCCATGTCCTTCTCATGTGATTTTTCATGTTATTGGCAATTATGATAACAAAGGAGAATATAATGTGCATAGAGTATACATTTGTTCGAATTTTAATATACCTCCTTTTCATAATGACATGTCTTGTCTAGAGGACCGCATGAGTATAAATAATTCTTTATCTAGTTCCTCTAGTTGTTTAAATGAGTTGCAGGTTGGTTTGCAAGAAGGGGAGTGTTGTAAGCGACACGACATTACAAAGTGTTCTCCGTGTTTAAAAATTTCAGAATCCAACCATATGCAAAACACTACCTCACCCTATGTTGTGAAAGATAAAGATATGTTCATCAGGCTTAATGACAAGGTGAAACCGCAGACGGCTTCTAATCAAGAAGGGGAGGATGATGAGGACATCACTAGCTCGGATATAACCATAGCTACCTTATTTATTCATCAACCAAAGGTGCATGCTTTCCACGTAAGATTTATATGTTATATATTTGAACAGCCGTTACTGCACCATGGGTTTTGTGTGTTCTCATTTGCAGAGATACTTGTTTGGGTAAAGGGAAAGAGACCGAGCGCAAGGAATGCATGGACGATCAAAGAAGTTGATTGGAGACCAAACCAAGACCTTACCCAAGTCTACTTCTACATCACCACGTCACTTTTGGTCCATAGAAGGCAAGAGATGAAGTTCTGTACGTTTTGGATTCGGATTCGGGCCTCCTAACAGCATCTACTTCAAACGGACCTAGCCGCTGATCCAGAAGGACTTTTACGGCCCATGAGTATTTGCTGAAAAGCTTATGGAGTCTACTTTCATATGGTTTTGGTCCCACGTCAAAATTCCTCCTGAGCTGTCTGGAATCGTCAAAACAAGACATGTACCTCTTCCTATCCGAGTCTGTTTTGGGCCTTGGGCCTTGTAACGGTGTTGTGGGCTAAGCCCAAGTGGTGTGCGCCCTAGGGATAACCCTAGGATGTCCCAACTCATATATATACAGTAGCCATCATTATTTAGAGGTGGGTTTTGCTTAGATTATTCTGCCATTACAGTTTCGCCTTCTAGATCGGTTTGTAGAACCCCAACTTCGTGTGCTAAACATTCATCTGCAATTCAGATTGTGTTCTTGCTTTTTCTTGTGAATTTCTTCGATTGCTTGCAGGGATAAAACCTTCGTGGTGAGGTCGACTACATGAGAGCGTGGTTGATAACAACTAGACGTGTGTGGGTGTAGTGGTTGCGAGGTGACGATCGCTGATCAGAAGCCTCAAAACGTGAATGTCTTCACGTCGCCAAATCGAACCTATCGAAAGATCGGGCACCCAGCCGCATCACCATGTAACCTCGGCAATAATGAATGGCCCTTCCCATATTGGGGATAGTTTATGCCTGTCTTTGGGTGGTTTGTATTTTTCTCAAGACAAGATCCCCAACCGAAAAGGCGTGGCCACGGACATTGCGATTGTGGTAACGACGCAGGCCTTGAAGATACCTTGCCGACTAGATTATTGTGATGTCCCTCGCTTCTTCCAACTGATCTAGTTCGACCAATCGGGTATTGTTGGATGTGTCTTTTGAGTAAGCCCAAACTCGCAGAGAGTCGAACTCTAACTCAGTTGGTAGCACAGCCTTGACACCATCGACCAGAAAGAAAGGGGATTGCCCTGTTGCCGATTAACCATGGTTCTCAGAGACCAAGAGAACGGAATGGGAGTTCTTTACCCACCGGCCCGCGAATGGTTGTAGTCGATCGATATCTTGTCTTGATGCTTGTAAGACCATGACATTGGCATGCTCAACCTGCCCATTGCTCCGCGGGTGTGCCATAGAATCATAACAGATCTTGATGCCGAAGTCCTCACAGAAATCTTGAAAGACATCGCCTGTGAACTGAGTACCGTTGTCCGTTATGATGCGGTTACGAACCCCGAATCGGTATAATATACTCATGATGAAGTCCTTAGCTCTTGGGCTGGTTTGGAGTTCTTGGGCTGGGAGATTTGTTTGTCTTGCATAGAACTGACAACCCTCGCATGTGCAAACAATGTCTTTAGCGTCTGTTACTACTATTGGCCAGAAAAATCCCTGCCTACAAGCCTTTCTAACTAACGTCCTTGATGCGGCATGGTTGCCACATATGCCTAAGTGGATCGATTGCAGAATCTGCTTGCCCTCGTTGGGTGTGATGCAGCGCATGAAGACAATGGATGCACTTCTTCAGTACAGGTCTTCTCCAACTACTAGGAAACTTTTGCTTCGACGTTTGATTTGTTCGGCTTGGATGCGATCTTCTAGGAGTTCATCTTATAGGAGGAATTTGAGAACAAGAGTCCACCAATCTTGAGATATGATCAGTACTTCGTCTGTTGCTGGGGTAGGTTCGCCTTTCGACTACTCTGGCACTAGTTTCTTCTTGACTGACGGCTCCATTAGTTGCTCGATAAAGATCCTAGTCGAGACCACTTCTCGCTTGGATCCCATGTTTGCCAATTCGTCTACAACATCATTGTATTGTCGTAGGACATGGGTTATCTCCAGCCTGTCAAACTTGTTTTCTAGCTTTCTAACCTCCTGACAGTACGCCACCATGGTGTCGTCGAGACATGTCCAGTCTTTCATGACTTGGTTGACCACGAGTTGGGAATCTCCGCGCACAACCAGTCAACAGATGCCAAGTGATATAGCAATGCGGAGCCCGTGGATGAGTGCCTCGTACTCGGTGACATTGTGGGAAGCCGGAAAGTGAATTTGGAGAACGTACTTGAGTTTTTCGCCTGTGGGTGACATCAGTACAACGCCAACCACAGCGCCGCCGATCCTTAAAGAACCATCGAAGTACATTGTCCAGTACTCTAGCTTGTCTGTTGTTGTGGTCGTTTAAACTTTTGTCCACTCGGCCACAAAGTCGGCTAGAGCTTGTGATTTGATTGCTGTTCATGGCTGAAAGGTGATGTCGAAAGCCATCAACTCGAGCGACCATTTAGCGATTCGGTCAGTGGCCTCACGGTTATGTAGGACGTCCCTGACCAGATACGATGTGACCACTGTGACTTGATGCAACTGGAAATAGTGCACCAGCTTCCGGACATTGATGGGTAGGCCATAGAGTAGCTTCTGGACCTGTGGATATCTCATCTTGGAGTCGGCAAGGACTTCGCTGATGAAGTAGACTAGCTATTGAATTTTTTGTATATGACCCGACTTGGATTGCTCGACCACCAGCACCGTGCTAATTACCTGAGTGGTTGCCGCTAGA
This sequence comes from Oryza meyeriana var. granulata, assembly GCA_003991445.1. Lineage (NCBI taxonomy): Eukaryota > Viridiplantae > Streptophyta > Magnoliopsida > Poales > Poaceae > Oryza > Oryza meyeriana. Next base: position 140,734 of record RYFJ01001029.1, on the reverse strand, counting down.
TATAGCTTTAATGGCTCTTGGGGCATGGGTGATGCCAACATGGGTGGTGATGTGAGAAACTTCTTGAAGTCTTTGAAGGCTTGTTGGGCTTCAGGAGTCCATTGAAAATTATCTGCTTTCTTCAGTAGCTTGAAGAAGGGCATGCCCCGTTCACCTAGTCAGGAAATAAATCGGCTGAGTGCCGCCATGCAGCCTGACAGCTTCTAGACATCCTTCTGGTTAGTCGGGGGTGCCATGTTCATAATTGTGTTGATTTTCTCTAGATTGGCCTCGATGCCGCGATGCAATACGATGAAGCCGAGTAGCTTGCCGGATGGCACACCGAAGGCGCACTTTTCCAGGTTCAACTTCATCTTGAATCTTCGAAGAATTTGGAAGGTTTCCTCCAAGTCGGCAATGGGGTCTTCTTTGGACTTTGTCTTGGTCACCACGTCATCGACATATGCCTCGACATTGCGCTCGATCTGAGTGTGTAGACACTGCTGAATTGCTCGTTGATACGTTACTCCAGTGTTTTTAAACCGAACGGCATGGTGATGTAGCAGTATGCGCCAAACGGCATGATGAAAGACGTCTTTAGGCAGTCCTCCTCCTTCGGGCCGATTTGGTGGTATCCTGAGTAACATTCGAGAAAACTAAGAAGTTCGCACCCCGCAGTTGAATCCACCACCTGATCTATTCTGGTTAGACCAAATGGATCTTTGAGGCATGCCTTGTTTAAGTCGGTGTAGTCGACGCACATGCACCATTTACCATTCTTCTTCTGGACCAGGCTAGGTTTGCCAGCCAATCCAGGTGCTAGACCTCTTTGATGAACCCGACTGCAAGAAGCTTGGTTATCTCCTCCTGAATAGCATCTTTACGGTCCTGTGCAAAGCGCCGTAGCCGTTGCTTGACTGGCTTGGCATCTGTCTTGATATTGAGGGCGTGCTCGATCACCTCCCTTGGTACCCCAGGCATGTTAGCAAGTTTCTAGGCGAAGATGTCCTTGTTTGCCTAGAGGAAGGTGACGAGCGCGTGTTCCTATTTGGGGTCGAGTCCGGTCCCGACTAGAGCAGTCTTGGAGGGGTTGAAAGGGTCCAGGGGGATCTTCTTCGTGTCAGAGTCCGCTAAGATTCCCAACTTTGCTGCTTTTTTTGCCAGAACTTGGTTGTCCTCGACTTCAATTGTGACGGCTTGCTGAATGCTGTTGCGTCCGACTACCGCCTCTTACGATTGAGCCAACTCGCAGCTCTCCTTGTCACAGGTGAAGGCTTGCTTGACATCGCTACGGAGGGAGAAAACTCCGGCTGGCCCGGGCATCTTGAGCACCATGTAGGTATAGTGCGGTATCACCATGAAGTTGGCGAGCGCTGGTCGTCCGAGTATCGCGTGGTACGCGGTCTCAAAGTCGGCGACCTCGAAGCAATTGTTTTCTGTGCGGAAGTTATCCTGCGTGCCGAAGGTGACCGGCAAAGTTATCTATCCGAGGGGGGTTGAAGACAGGCTAGGAATTATCCCGTGGAAGGGCGCACTGCTCGGCTGCAGTTCTAAACGAGGGATTTTCATCTCATCCAGGGTCTTAGCAAAGAGGATATTGAGCGCGCTGCCTCCGTCTATGATAACCTTCTTCAACTTGATATTTTTGACGACCGGGTCCAGGACAAGTGGATAGCGTCCCTGGTGTGAAACTCGATCTAGGTGATCTGCGTGGTTGAATGTGATGGGCATCTCTGACCAGCACAAATACTGGGGGGTGTCTGCTGTAGAGACCGCGTTGACGTCGCGTGCTGTTAGCTTCTGCTTTTGCTTGGACTCGTATGCAAACGGCCCTCCGTGGAGGCCATGGGCCCTGGGTACCACATCACAAGCATATGGGCCACTCGGATAGAGGATGGGCCTAGTCTTGTAATTAGATATATGATAGAACCCAGCAAACTTTGCCTTGTACGATAAGGAATATACAGTCCTAATTGGGCAAGTTATATCTCTAAGAGGAGATCCCTTGGCTGTAATTCGGCTTGGACTCCTACCTTGTACCCTTGTCCCCCAGTATATAAGGGGAGGCAAGGCGCCCCCTGAGGGCATAAGCTCATAGAAGTGAACATACATTCTCAAAGGAATACACCACAACTGGACGTAGGGTATTACCTCACATCGAGGGCCTGAACCAGTATAAACCTCCCCGTGTTCCTTTGCAATCCACCGAGTTTCGATCCGACGAGTAGCCCTATATTCTTATTGCCAGTGTAAAACATTGATAGTTGGCGCACTAGGTAGGGGCTACAGCGAGATCTACATCTACAAGCTCGATGGATCCAGCAACCGGAGTCGACGGCGGCAAATTCTCCCCTGGAGATACAATAACTTTCGGAACCCTTGACTTCGTCGCCAACCAGATTGGCAATCTCACCTTGGCCGACGCAGACCTGATCCAACCGGTCGAGGAACCAGCCGACTCCGTGCCAGTCGGCCCACGTGACGCCGTAGCTACCCTCGTCGATTTGCTACGGCGATCTACCACCTGTCCGAGTCTCGGGACAACTCACTCCTTTGGCGTCCGACTCGCGCTTGGCCTCGAGCCGGCCCGGGTCGGGCTAGGAGGGGGAGAGATTGTCAATCTCCGTGCAGACTCGGCAACGCCGTGGATCTACATCCCACGTGGCAGACCTTATCCTCTACGCTTCAGTTTGGACATGGCCCAGAGCCGTTCTAGATTGGATCTAGGGAGGTCGGAGTCGTCCTTACTCGGATTCCGACTCCAAGTCGGACAACGGTTCGAACACCAGTTCGGACACCAGTCTAGCGAGTTTCCTTCTACCCCGGGAGATCTTCATGGCATCAACCCCTCCACCCGAGGTGCGCCGAGTACAACAGGAGCAAGAAGAAGGGGCCCGCCGACTGTGGCAATAGGAGGAGGCCGAACACGAGGTTCGCAACGATGAGCTACGTAGGGCTGGGTGAACCGCTTAGCAACAAATCCTCCAGACTAGAGTCGGTGACCACGACGTCTTCGTCACGCCACAACAGAACGTAGTGGCCGCTGCAACCCTGCTGGACACACTCTAGCTCGGGCCTGATCATCAGGCCACCCCGACTATCACCAAGATCAAAGCCATGATTACGGCTGCCGCATGTTAGCAGCACCAGCAGTCGGGTGAAATACTTATACCGACCAACCGATCGGGTTCTCCAGCGGCAATCTCGTCTGCATCAGCACGACACCAGGGGGCCGGCTCAAGTCAACCGCACACGGAGTCATGCCAAGCGTCTCTCGGCAACACAAACAACAACTATCGGCGGTGCCCCCAGAATGATCGCCGGTTCAACCAAGACCTCCGAGTACATCTACAACATGATCTTTGCCAAGACATTAATGCTCGGTGCCGTCAATGCGAAGATGACTAGCGACGCCGACTAGAGGACAAGCACGAGTGTTTCGGTCTCCACCACGAGCGGTTTAACTGCCGCGATCGGAGCGGGAGCCCTCACGAAGATGAAGGCGTACTAGCCTTCACCCAGGAACTACAAGATATCGACTGGCCATCGGGCTTCAAGCCTACGGGAATCGAAAAGTACGACGGCAAGACTAACCCCGAGTCCTGGCTCACCGTATATACTCTGGCAATCCAAGCTACCGGAGGTGATCACAAAGCCATGGCTAACTACCTCCCGGTCGCCCTGGGCGACTCAGTGAGGACATGGCTTACAGGGCTCCTGAGGTGATCAATCGGCTCCTGGGGGGAACTCCAGGAACACTTTATAGCCAATTTCCAGGGGACTTATGAGCAGCCGTTGTCGATGTTTTACACCGGCAATATGAATATGGAGCTACTCGGCAGATGGAAAACTCGGTGGATTGCAAAGGAACACGGGGAGATTTATACTGGTTCAGGCCCTCAATGTGAGGTAATACCCTACGTCTAGTTTAGGGTGTATTCCTTTGAGGAATTATGGTGGTGATTCTGATGAACTGTGTGCACCTGCCCTCAGGGGGCGCCCTGCCTCCCCTTATATACTAGGGGACAGGGTTACAAGGTAGGAGTCCTAACCGGATTACGGCCAAGGGATCTCCTCTTAGAGATATAACGCACCCAACTAGGACTGTGTTTTCCTTATCGTACAAGGCAAAGTCTGCTAGGGATTACTATATCTCTAATTACAAGGCCAGGCCCATCCTCTATCCGAGTGGCCCATATGCTTGTCATGAGGTACCCGGGGCCCATGGCACCCACAGTAGCCCCTGAGACCTTCATAGTTGAGTCACAGCTGATGCCGAGTGCTCATCCTCCACGGTGAAGTCTTCTCGAGTGCATTGCTCCCGAGTACTCTTCGCCCGAGTGTGTCTTCTTCCCGAGTCCTGCTTCATATCAGCTGGCAGCGAGGCTATGAAGGGCTTCATGTAGATATATGAATAGTGTGCGCCGAATAGGTGCACCTATTAGGTGTAGCCCCGACTTTGTGCTTAATTGTGAAAGCAATTAAACATAAAGTCAAAGATCTTTAACCTCGTAGTCTTTCCCGAGTAGTATACTATTGGTATATGAGACTCTTCGGTATCATGTCAACCGGAATATGATTTATAGTCTTGCCGAGTAGCATGCTACTCGTATATGGGACTCTTCAGCTTCATGTTAGCTGGAAAAGGGTGTTTATAGTCTTTCCCGAGTGGCGTCCCACCCGGAAGTTAGACTCCTCAGCATCATGTCAGCTGGAAAGAATATTTATAGTCTCTCCCGAGTAGTGCAACTCAGAAGTTAGACTCTTCAGCGTCATGTCGGCTGGAATAATATTGCTCATGGCAACTGTTGGCCAAGCATGTAGGCTGAGTACCACTTTATGAAATTAAATCCATTGCGTGGTCAGGTGTACTCGAGAAAGATACCTGCATCCCCAATTTTGATGAAGACCAGCTTATGATCCTTATAAGGATATATCCTCGAGACCTGGTGGATAAGACAGATATCCAAACACATGTGTTCAGCAATAGGCCTTCATGAAGCATATCTGTTTACCTCATCGGTTCCTATTCGTAGCACCAGCACTGCGATTTTATCACAACCAGCGAGCGGCCCACATTGAGCGTGCTACTATAGAAACTCATATCTTGGTGGCTGCTACCAAATAAGCCGACTCAGCGAAGTTGTACCCGAGCCCCGACTGGCGCCGGAGGTCGGTTGTTAGTCGAATAAGGTACCCAAACCTTGCATTAGCATAGGATTCGGCTGGCGACCCCCGACTAGCGCCGGAGATTGGTTGTTAGCTCACATTGAGCGTAGCCAGGGAAGATGACATCCCGACTGGCGCAAGTGCTCGGTTAATAGCCCTCATGGAGCGTTCTGAGCGTATCTTGGCAGAATGATCCAACCCCCGAGCATAGGAGATAGGCTCGTAGCCCTGAATTCCTGTCACGCGTATCTGGAACTGGCCCTGCGTTATAAACATATCGGACGAGTAACATCTGATGATGAAAACAATCATCCAAATAATATTTATGTATTTTACAATATATGTAAATGCGTGTTCTTCCTCTTATTGATACTAATTTCCCCGAGTACTTGACCCCTTACGTTTAAGCAATTTACCCGACTAGTCATAGTCCCCTAGCCTCGGGAGTTGGCTCATGGCTCTTTCCCAGACACGTGTTTTGGGTAACTTGAGTTCGTCTTTCAGGGAGCATAGTTTCACGGATCGGAATTTATGCTACTCAAGTACTTTTGCAATCATTAAGAGGAAAACAGAAAAAATATGCAGCTTGTACACCTATTAGGTGTAAGCGGCTGCGGTATTGGCAAAGCCAAATGAAGAAATTTTTATCAGAAAGCGACTTAGCTGTTCGGTATTTGGGAGTGGGGATGCCATCCTTGTGTTTGGGCTTTTGAGCCCCTGAGCGTGTCACTTGTTGTTCTGATAATCTCCAATTGTTGAAGGTCGAAGACGGTTGTGACTGACTACCACAATGAAGCCGTCTAACTTGCGTTTGCGATTCCCAGCTTTAGTCGGGACCGCGTCGTCGATGCCCTCCCGCTTCTTCTGTCAGGGTGCCTTCTTGTCATCTAGGGCCTGAGCAACAGCGTCGGCTGAGTTGGCGTACTTGTTCGCCATGTCAAATAGAGCCTTGACAGAGTTAGGAGGCTTCCGAGTAAATTTAGCGATGAACGAGGTGTCTTTGACTCCTTTTCGAAAGGCGGCGATGATGACCTCGTCCTTTATGTTCGGGATTGAGTTCTTCTTCTTAGAGAACCTCTTGATGAAGTCACGAAGAGATTCGTTCTTCCTTTGATGCAACTGATATAGGTCGTACTCGGGAGATGGCCTCTCGTATGTTCCCTGGAAGTTGGCGATGAAGCGTTCCCGGAGTTCTCCCCAGGAGCCGATTGATTGCTTGGGAAGTCCTGTTAGCCATGTCCTTGCTGAGTCGGCTAGAGCGAATGGGAGGTAGTTAGCCATGGCTTTGTGATCTCCTCCGGCTGCTCGGATTGCTAGGGTGTAGACCGTGAGCCAGGACTCAGGAATGGTCTTGCCGTCGTATTTTTCGATGCCTGTAGGCTTGAAACCCGATGGCCAGTCGACCTATTGTATCTCCTCGGTGAAGGCCAGTATGCCTTCATCTGCATGAGGGCTCCGGCTCCGGTTGCGGCGGTGGAACCGCTCGTGATGAAGGCCGAAGCGCTTGTTCTTGTCTTCCAATTGGCGTTGCTCATCTTCCTCTCATTCGCAGTGCCGAGTGTTGATGTCTCGCTGAAGGTCATGTCATAGTCGGCCTTGGAGATCTCGGTTGTCCCGACGGTCATCTGGATGTCGACGCTGCCGTTTGTTGTTGGGGTTGCCGAGTGACGTCTGGCGTGACTCTGTGTGCAGCTGACTAGAGCCAGCCACTCAGTGTCGCGTTGAGGCGGATGAGATTGCCGTTGGGGAAGCCGACTTGTTAGTCGACATGAGTGTTTCGCCCGACTGTTGATGCTGTTGTTATGCAGCAGCGGTGAGCATGGCTTTTATCCTTGCGATCGTCAGGGTGGCCTGGTGATCAGGCCCGAACTGGAGTGTATCCAATAGAGTTGCAATGGCCACGATGTTCTGTTGAGGAGTAATGAAGACGTTGTGGTCACTGACTCGGGTTTGGAGGATTTATTGCTGAGCAGTCTGCCCAGCCCTGCGCAGGACGTCATTGCGGGCGTGTAGGCGTCTTGCTTCTTCCTCTTGTTGTTCTCGCAGTTGGCAGGCCTCCTCCTCTTGCCGCTCGCGTAGTTGGCATGATTCCTGAGTAGGAGTAGAGCCTTTGGATGCCATGAAGATTTCTCGTGGCGGGGAGAAGCTTGCCGAACTGCTGTCTGACTTAGAGTCGGAGTCCGACTGAGAGTCGAACTCGGAAAAGTTGATGGGGGTGATTATAACTCCGACCTCCCTAGATCCGATCTCGAGCGGCTTTGGGCCGTATCCGAGTCGAACACCAGGGGATCGTGTTTGCCACGTCGGATGTTGTTCGAAGATATCCGCGGCATTGATGAGTCTGAACGGGAGATTGACGATCTCCTCCTTCCTTAGCCTGATCTCAGCCGGCTCAAGACCGAGTCCGAGTGGAACACTGAAAGGAAGAGTTGTCCCAAGACCCAGGCAAGTGGAAGATTGCTGCACCAAGTCGATGATGGTCGCTGCAGCATCATGTGGACCAACTGGCGCAGAGTCGGCTGATTCCTCGGCCAGTTGGATCAGGTCTGCGTCGGCCAAGGTGAGATTGCCGAACATGTCGGTGATGAAGTCTAGGCTTCCGAATGAGATTGTATCTCCCGGGGAGAATTTGTCGCCATCGACTCTGGTTGCTAAATCCATCGAGCTTGTAGATGTAGATCTCGCCGAAGCCCCTACCTAGCGTGCCAATTGTCGATGTTTTACACTGGCAATATGAATATGGGGCTACCCGGTGGATGGAAACTCGGTGGATTGCAAAGGAACACGGGGAGATTTATACTGGTTCAGGCCCTCAATGTGAGGTAATACCCTACGTCCAGTTTGAGGTGTATTCCTTTGAGGAATTATGGTGGTGATTCTGATGAACCGTGTGCTCCTGCCCTTAGGGGGCGCCCTACCTCCCCTTATATACTAGGGGACAGGGTTACAAGGTAGGAGTCCCAACCAGATTACGACCAAGGGATCTCCTCTTAGAGATATAATGCACCCAACTAGGACTGTGTTTTCCTTATCGTACAAGGCAAAGTCTGCTAGGGATTACTATATCTCTAATTACAAGGCCAGGCCCATCCTCTATCCAAGTGGCCCATATGCTTGTCATGAGGTACCCGGGGCCCATGGCACCCACAGCTGTCTTTCGAGCACGATCTCTATCAGCTGCACCAGAGGAACAATGAGTCTTTCCGTGAGTTCATCAAAAGGTTCTCCGAGAAGCACAATTCGATCCCCATGATCAAGGATGAGGTCGTCATCGCTGCCTTCCGCAAGGGAGTTAAAGATGCCCCATTCATCACAAAGTTTACTCAGAAGCCTCCAACCTCTGTCAGGGCCCTCTTCGATATGGCAAATAAATATGCCAACTCAGCCGAGGTGGTCGCCGAGGCCCTTGACGAGAAGAAAGAGCCCCGGCAGAAGGACCAAAAGGCTAAAGCCGACAACGAGCCATCACAGAACAAATCTGGCAGCCGCAAGCGGAAGTCGGACAACGAGGTGGCCAACATGGAGCGGACCCGGTCGCGACCCCCAAGGAACAACGAGTACCAAAAGGTTATGAACGGGCCTTGCCCCTTCCACCCCAAGGGCAAGCACGCGGCCAAGGACTACTTCATGCTCAAGAAGTTTGCTTCCGAGCAGGCTTCGTCATCTGGTGCCGACAAGGACAAAGACAAGCCAGATTCGGGCCCGGCCGATGATTTTCAAGATCCCCAGGTCGAGCTCAACCACATCTTCGAAGGGCCATCTGCGTATGAGTCCAAGAGAAAGTAGAAGCTTACGGCACGCGACGTCAACGTGGTCTCTACAACAGACGGCCCCCAGTATTTGCGCTGGTCAGAGATGTCCATCACGTTCAACCGTGCAGATCATCCAGATCGGGTTTCACACCCAGGATGCTATCCACTCATCCTAGACCTGGTCGTCAAAAATATCAAGCTGAAAAAGGTCCTCATAGACGGAGGTAGTGCGCTCAACATTCTGTTCGCCAAGACTCTGCATGAGATCAAGATTCCTCGTTCAAAATTGCGGCTGAGTACGGCGCCCTTCCACGGGATAATTCCCGGCCTGTCTTCAACGCCCCTAGGGCAGATAACCTTGCCAGTCACCTTCGGCACGCGAGACAACTTCCGCACAGAAAACATCTGCTTCGAGGTTGCCGACTTCGAGACCGTGTACCACGCGATACTCGGACGCCCGTTGCTAGCTAAATTCATTGCGATACCGCACTATACCTACATGGTGCTCAAGAAGCCCAGGCTAGCCGGAGTTCTCTCCCTTCACAGCGACGTCAAGCAAGCCTTCACCTACGACAAGGAGAGCTGTGAGTTGGCTTAATCGCAAGAGGCAGAAGTCGAACGCAATAGCATTCAGCAAGCCGTCACAACTGAAGCTGAGGATGACCAAGTTCCAGCAAAAAAAGCAGCAAAGTCAGGAATTTCAGTGGGCTCTGACATGAAGAAAATCCCTCTGGACCCTTCCGACCCCTCCAAGATTGCTCTAGTTGGGACCGGACTCGACCCCAAAATAGGAAGACACGCTCGTCACCTTCCTTCAATCCAACAAAGATATCTTCGCATGGAAACCATCCGACATGCCGGGTGTACCAAGGGAGGTGATCGAGCATGCCCTCAATGTCAAGACAAATGCCAAGCCAGTCAAGCAACGGCTACGGCGCTTCGCACAGGACCGGAAAGATGCTATTCGGGAGGTGGTAACCAAGCTCCTCGCAGCCAGGTTCATCAAAGAGGTCTACCACCCGGACTGGCTGGCAAACCCAGTTCTGGTCTGGAAGAAAAAGGGTAAATGGTGCATGTGCATTGACTACACTAATCTAAACAAGGCGTGCCCAAGGATCCATTTGGTCTACCCAGAATAGATCGGGTGGTGGATTCAACTGCAGGGTGCGAACTTCTCGGCTTTCTCGACTGTTACTCGGGATACCACCAAATCAGCCTGAAGGAGGAGGACTGCCTAAAGACGTCTTTCATCATGCCATTTGGCGCATACTGCTACATCACCATGCCGTTCGGTTTGAAAAACGCTGGAGCAACGTATCAACGAGCAATTTAGCGGTGTCTACACACTCAGATCGGGCGCAATGTGGAGGCCTACATCGATGACGTGGTGATCAAGACCAAGTCCAAAGAAGACCTCATCGCTGACCTGGAAGAAACCTTCCAAAATCTTTGAAGATTCAAGATGAAGTTGAACTCAGAAAAGTGCACCTTCGGTGTGCCATCCGGCAAGCTACTTGGCTTCATCGTATCCCATCGTGGCATTGAGGACAACCCGGAGAAAATCAATGCAATCATGAATATGGCACCCCCGACTAGCCAGAAGGACATCCAGAAGCTGACAGGCTGTATGGCGGCACTCAGCCGATTTATTTCTCGACTAGGCGAATGGGGCATGCCCCTTTTTAAGCTATTGAAGAAAGCAGACAATTTCTAATGGACTCCCGAAGCCAAGTAAGCCTTTGAAGACTTCAAGAAATTTCTCACATCACCACCCGTGGTGGCGTCACCTATGCCCCAAGAGCCATTAATGCTATATCTGGTGGCAGCCACTCAGGTAGTCCGCACGGTGCTGGTGGTCGAGCGATCCGAACCGGGTCATATACAAAAAGTTCAACGGCCAATCTACTTCGTCAGCGAGGTCCTTGCCGACTCCAAGATGAGATATCCACAGGTCCAGAAGCTGCTCTATGGCCTACTTATCACTGTCTGGAAGCTGGTGCACTATTTTCAGTCGCATCAAGTCACGGTGGTCACATCGTAACCACTTGGGGACGTCCTGCATAACCGCGAGGCCACCGGCCGAATCGCTAAATGGGCGCTCGAGTTGATCGCGTTCGACATCACCTTTCAGCCACGGACAGCTATCAAATCACAAGCTCTAGCTGACTTCGTGGCCGAGTGGACAGAAGTTCAGATGCCTACATCAACAGCAAAGCTAGAGTACTGGAAAATGTACTTCGATGGTTCTCTAAGGATCAGCGGCACCAGGGCCGGCGTCGTACTGACGTCCCCCACAAACGAAAAACTCAAGTACGTTCTACAGATCCACTTCCCGGCTTCCCACAATGTCGCCGAGTACGAGGCACTCATCCACGGACTCCGTATCACTATATCACTCGGCATCCGTCGACTGGTTGTGCGCAGAGATTTCCAACTCGTGGTCAACCAAGTCATGAAAGACTGGACATGCCTCGACGATACCATGGCGGCGTACTGTCAGGAGGTCCGAAAGCTGGAAAACAAGTTCGACGAGCTGGAGATAACCGACATCTTACGACAATACAACGATGCTGCAGATGAAGTAGCCAACATGGGATCCAAGCGAGAAGTGGTCCTGACTGGGATCTTTGTCGAGCAACTAATAGAGCCGTCAGTCAAGAAAAAACCAGTGCCAGAGCAGTCGGGAGGCGAACCTACCCTGGCAACAGACGAAGTACTGATCATATCCGACGATTGGCGAACTCCTGTTCTCAAGTTCCTCTTGGACGATGAACTCCCAGCAGATCGCAGCAAAGTCGAACAAATCAAACGTCGAAGCAAAAGTTTCCTAGTAGTCGGAGAAGACCTGTATCGAAGAAGTGCATCTGGTGTCCTCATGCACTACGTCACAACTGAGGAGGGCAAGCAGATTCTGCAATCGATCCACTTGGGCGTATGTGGCAACCATGCCGCATCCAAAACGTTAGTCGAAAAGGCTTACAGGTAGGGATTTTTCTGGCCAACAGCAATAATAGATGCTAAAGACATTGTTCGCACATGCGAGGGTTGTCAGTTCTATGCAAGACAAACAAATCTCCCAACCCAAGAACTCCAAACCATCACAATCTCTTGGCCCTTTGTAGAATGGGGGCTTGACATGGTCGGGCCCTTCAAGAAAGCGCCAAGAGAGTTCACACACTTGTTCGTCGCCGTGGATAAATTCACCAAGTGGATTGAGGCAAAACCCGTTGCTACCATAACAGCGGCAAGAGCAAAGGACTTTATCATGAGTATATTATACCGATTTGGGGTTCCTAACCGCATCATAACGGACAACGGTACTCAGTTCACGGGCAGCGTCTTTCAAGATTTCTGTGACAACTTCGGCATCAAGATCTGTTATGCTTCTATGGCATACCCACGGAGCAATGGGCAGGTTGACCGTGCCAATGGTATGGTCTTACAAGGTATCAAGACAAGGATATTTGACCGACTACAACCATACACGGGCCGGTGGGTACAAGAACTCCCATCCGTTCTCTGGTCTCTTAGAACCACGGTTAGTCGGGCAATAGGACAATCCCCTTTCTTTCTGGTCTATGGTGCCGAGACTATGCTACCAACAGAGTTAGAGTTCGGCTCTCCACAAGTTCGGGCTTACTCAGAAGACACATCCAACAATACCCGATTGGTCGAACTAGATCAGTTGGAAGAAGCGAGGGACATCGAAATAATCCAGTCGGCAAGGTATCTTCAAGGCCTGCGTCGTTACCACAATCGCAATGTCCGTGGCCGCACCTTTTTGGTCGGGGATCTCATCTTGAGAAAAATACAAACCACCAACAACAGGCATAAACTATCCCCAATATGGGAAGGGCCGTTCATTATCGCTGTGCTCGCATGGCCAGGCGCCTACCGACTGATGTCGATGTTTTACACCAGCAATATGATCTCTAATTACAAGGCTAGGCCCATCCTCTGTCCGAGTGGCCCATATATGCTTGTCATGAGGTACCCTGGGCCCATGGCCTCCACAACTGAAGACCGAAGACGGTGCCCTCGTCAGCAACTCATGGAATATAGAACAACTACGTCCTTTCTATATCTGCGTTTTATACTTTCCCATGTGTACAGTTTTTTCTCTGACTCACTACGCTGCTTGTTCCAACCGAGTAGTGAGTCGAGGGCTGCATGTATTCTATGTGCTTTGTCAATAATATACGAGCCTGTTTTTCTTAAGTTATGAAGTTTCGCAACGACTTTGTTATGTTTGCCCGAGTACAGCTTTCTGCGGTGAATGATTTTATTAAGTTCCTATAGACTAACTCGGCGTAGACTATATAGTCGGGTAAAACTAATGACAACAAAGTAAAAACTCAGAGCTCGGCGGCATTGCACATATATTTACGCATGTCCTTACAAAAAGGTATATACACCGACTGCATGATGGATTGTTCTTACATACCCAGGTCTCGGGTGATCACCTCTGCAGTCAGCCTCGCCTAGGTTATTAGCTCCAGCGCCTCCTCAGGTGTCGTCTGCTCGGTGAATCCCTCTCCGATGGCTTCAAGATCTGCCCTGGGGTAGATTGACTTGGTCATCGCCAGGGTTTGGGCCACACCGACTACAACACGCTCGTCCGAGTACCTCTTCAGGATACTCAGGACTTCATTAAGGCACGCCTACACCTGGGAGATCGTGTTGGAGCTGGTTCCCACGTAGTGAGTGTCCATTACGTCAAGGAGCCCTTTCACGGACTTGGCAAGGATCTCCCGTGACTCCCTAACAACTTTTATCTCCTCTGCAAAAGCTTGAAACTGGATTTGGGCATTGGCTCTAGCAGCTGCCCAAGTTCATCGACAAGTAAAATTGTTAGGCAAAACTGCAGATGAGGTACCTAATGGATTGGTTAAGATCATTGTCAGGGCGGAGACTTACTTTCGTAGTCAGCCTCCACCTTGGCTTTGGCCTTCTTCAGTTTAGTGTTTTCTTTGTTGAGCTTGCTGTTGGCCCTCTCCAAGTCAGCCTTCTCTTTCTCAAGTTCGGCCTTGGCTTTCTCGGCCTCCTCCAGCCTGGTTTCCCCCTCTGTTTGGGTCTTTAGCTCAGCTTCGAGGGCTGTACATCAAAGAAGTCAAACACTCAAGATTACAGTCAAGACACAACTGGGCGGTCGGGAAGGAACAAAACTGGAGATATACACCCAGGACTTAGTCAGGAAGACAAATACAGGAGACTTACTTCTGATCTTGTCGGCTAAGGCCCAATTCTCGTCCCTAAGCTTATCAACTGCTCCCCTCAGCCAAGTCTCCTTCTCCTAGCTAGACCGCTCCAAGTCAGCCTTTGAGGCCTGGAGCTGGCCCAATCGCTGGAGTTGAGGGGCAAGCTAGGTTAGGACCTCATTCATCTTCTCCGAGCAGTCGACAATCTTCTGCTTGCAGCAAAATAGAGCAAAGCAGAGTCAAGAGTTAGAATACTCATACAAGGTAGACTGACAAGAACACGGCATGGCGAAAATTATACCTGGACCCCCCGGGACACGGTGATTGCAGCGCGAAGCAAGACTTCACGCTCTTTCTCTGCTGCCACTTCATCGTGCTCGTAACTCTTCGTAGTTCCATCAGGGGTTACCTAGTGGAATGTCCTCGGGAATCTGCGGGGAGGAGCCTCAAGCCCGGGAAGGTCCGGCCCTTCTGAAGACGACGACGACGACAAGGACGGCGATGGGGTCCTGGCCCCCAACTCAGCGGTTGCTGGGGCTTCAGGGATATCCTCAGGGGTTGGAGTGACAGCTTCAATGTTAGCCCCTTGGTTAGCCGGTGTCGGCAGCTCTGTAGTCAGGACGACCTCAGTTTCTGCAACTAAGACGGTCGCCAGCTCAGCAGATATGCTCACTGGAGCTAGTTCGGCTAGGGCCGGCTCGACAACAGGAGTAGCCGGTGTGGTCTCCTTGAGATCAATATTGGCCCATTTCCTGCATAGAGAGCTAAGTATCAAAACACCATAGGGCTGAACAGGACTTCCAGAAGATTCAAAGTCACATACCTCTTGGAGTACTTGATCCTCCACCCGAGGGCTCCTGGTGTCGGCACTAGAGGACTGCCGGCTGTTGGGCTAGATGGCGCGGTAGCCGGCGGTGGTGTTTTATTCCTGGTCGGCCCAGTTCTCAATACGGCTAGCTGGGGTGCTACGGTACTCGACAGCGTCATCCTTGGGCTCGATGTTGCTGTGCCCGGTGGCGCTTGACCCGACCTTGTACTCAGCGCCGCTCTTCTTAGGCTCGATGTTGCTGAGCCTGACTGCACTGGTCCCGGTCTGGGACTCAGCGGCCTGGGAGCTGTGCTGGCAGTGTCTTTGATTTTCAGACTCCCAGTTGCGGCACTTGGCCTAATGATTTTCTTCTTGCCCTGGTCTTCAACAGGCTTCTTCCTCGCTCTCTTGGAGTCGGGCTAGGCAGCAGAAGGACTTAACGGCCTCTTCTACTTTGACTTCATGGCTGACAAAGTTCAGGAGTCGTCATCGAATTCCTCACATGACTGCAAGCAGTTCAACAATATATGTTACACATTGCGGAGCAATCCTGGGCATATATCTACAAACATTCATCACAGATGGACAACAAGTTAACATCGGCGAGAGTTACCTTTGGACACAGCCTCTTCAGGCTTTAAGCCACCACAGACCATTCTGAGTCTTCAGTTTCGACCACCCCACTGGCGAAGTAATCCAACAGGATGTCGGTCACCTTGTGCTTGTCCAAAAGGTTGGGATACTCCCGGCTGGGATCACCTCTGCCCTTGTAGTCCCAGCTGAAGTGACACCTCAACTTCAGCGGCCTGAGGCGCCGAGTCAAGAAACATCTGGCCACCCATGGACCAGTTAGCCCGGCGCTCTTCAGCTTGTCAATCTTGTCAATCAATATATAGACTTGGCCCATTTCTTCAAAGCTGGGCAAAGATGACCAGTTGGGCACAACCATCGGGGGCAAACCCATAAAGGGGGGAGGCTTGGTTCAAGATCGGAACAGTAAAACCACTCCCTATGCCAGCCTTTGAGGGAGGACTTCAGGGGAATATTGATATAAATCTTCTTCATCTCACTCCTGAGCTGGATGCTGGCTCCCCAATCACCTAGACCTTGCTCTTTGAGGGCTAGGGTTTGATGTGGAACAGATATCTAAATAGATTCAAATGGGGTTCCACACCCAGGAAACACTTGCACAGAGTCACAAAGATAGAAATTTGCAAGATTGAGTTGGGATTCAAATTCACCAACTCAAGTTCATAGAAGGCAAGAAGTTGGTGGAGAAAGTCAGAAGACGGAAGAGAAAGACCCCGGTCGAAAAAAGAGGCGAAAACGACGGTCTCGCCGACTTGGGGCTTTGGAACCGATTCACCTGCAGCCGGATGCCAACTAATGACATCGCGGCTCTGCAATCGTAACAATCGCTCCAGATGCTTCAGCTTAGTCAGCCCGCAATCCGAAGTCGACCAGACTTCATCCGACGCATCCAAGAAATCTGAAGCCCTCGACATGGTTAAGGGCAAGAAGATTTGGGGGAAAAGTCACTAGGGGCTTGGAATGGACAAAGAGGAGCAGGATCGCCCGAGTTTCAATGGGGAAGAGCAAGCAATGGCGAACCCTAACGAGGCGGGAGGCAAAATTTTGGGGCGGAAGCTGGAAGATGAAACGATTGGAGGATTAGAGAAGATGAGGGAATCTTTTCTCTCTCTCCCCGCCTTTATAGAGCCTGTACCGATTCGTGGGCTTGGGCTTATAAAGTCGGTACTGGGCCACCAAGATATGAGTTTCTACAGTAGCACGCTCAATGTGGGCCACTCGCTGGCTGTGTTAAATCACGGTGCTGGTGCTACCAACAGGAACCGATGAGGTAATCAGATATGCTTCATGAAGGCCCAATTGCTAAACACATGTGTTTGGGTATCTGTATTATCCACCAGGTATTGAAGATATATCCTTATAAGGGTCACAAGCTAGTCTTCATCAAAATTAGGGATGCAGGTATCTCTCAAGTACACCTGACCACCTAATGGATTAAATTTCATAGAGTGGCACTCGGCTTATATGCTTAGCCAACATTTGCCATGAGCAAATATATTTCCAGCCGACATGACGCTGAAGAGTCTAACTTCCGAGTGGGACGCCACTCAGGAAAGACTATAAAACACCTTTCCCAGCTAACATGAAGCTGAAGAGTCTCATATACGAGTGGCATGCTACTCGGCAACGACTATAAATTATTTCCGGTTGACATGATACCGAAGAGTCTCATATACCAGTAGTATACTACTCGGGAAAGACTACAAGGTTAAAGATGTTTGACTTTATGTTTAATTGTTTTCATAATTAAGCACAAAGTCGGGGGCTACTGATGGCAACGGGGTATCCGATCTTCCGTTAGGTAAGGATAACTCTCGATTTGGTGGAGAATTGACACTCACGATCCGGCTTCTGATCACCAAGACCCGAACCCTGCAATCGCAGCACCACGACTCCTCTTGTTATCAACCATGCGCTGCCCGATTGACCTCACCACGAAGGCTAATCCCTGCATGCGAATCGAAGAACACAAGCAAGAACAAGGAAGATTGCAACTCACTTGCAGATAAATGATTATACTCTCGAAGTTGGGGTCTCACAAACCGATAAACGGCGAAACTGTTCAAAGACAGAAAAATCTAAGCAAAACCCATCTAAACAGTAACGGCTACTGAATATATATGAGTTAGGACATCCTAGGGTAAGGGCTTTCCCTGTGAGGGGGGCACTCCTCATGGGTTTAGCCCACGACACAAATACAAAGCCCAAAGGCCCAAACTGACTCGGACAGGAAAAATAATACAAATTGTTTTGACGATTATGGACATCTCAAGAGGAATTTTGGTGTGAAAACAAAACCATCTGAAAGTAGACTTCATAAGCTTTCCAACAAGTACTTGTAGGCCCTATAACTCCTTCTGGATCAAAAGTTATAGCCGTTTGAAGTTGACGCTGTCTCCCAGCCCGAAACTGAATCGGTCACGGGAATAGGAGTTTACTTGCACTTGTTGTCTCTGCTTTAATATTTGGTTTCTTGAGCTATTCTCCATGGTCTTCTCCCAAGTTCCATATAACAATAAAATCATCACAAGAATTAAATAGTAGGCCATTCGTAGAAATATTTCCATGTAAGCATAGGAACGTATTCACCTGGTGATTAAGTTGACGGGCACATGCGCAAGTAATTGTTCCTTGGATCTGTGGTGCATCTTGTTCAACATAAGGAGGTTGTAAGTGTGTATCTAAAGAAGTGATGTCCTCATCATCCTCCCCCTCTTGATTTAGAGTCGTCCTCGACTCAAGGTCATCTTCTTCACCCAAGTAAGGCTTCAAATCAGCAATATTGAAAATATCACTCATACCATAATCTGCAGCAAATCAATCTTGTATGCATTATCATTTATCTTCGCAAGAACTTTAAAAGGACCGGCAGCTCGAGACATTAATTTTGACTTGCGAAAGTAGAAAACCTATCCTTTATTAAGTGTAACCAAACAAGATCACCAGGTTCAAAAATAAGCTCCTTTCTACCTTGACTACCGGCAAGTTTATACTTTGCATTTATACGCTCAATATTATTCTTAGTGGTCTCATGTAACTTAAGCACAAATTCAGCCCGTGTCTTAGCATCAAAATTTACTTTTTCTGAAAATGGTAAAGGCAATAAATCAATTGGAGCATGAGGGTTAAAGCCATATACCACCTAGAATGGGCTCATCTTTGTGGTGGAGTGCAATGAATAGTTGTAGGTGAACTCCACATGTGGAAGACATTCTTCCCACACCTTCAAATTATTCTTCAGAACAGCCCGCAACATCGTTGACAAGGTACGATTCACCACCTCCGTTTGTCCATCGGTTTGGGGTGGCAAGTTGTAGAAAATAGTAACTTCGTCCCCAATTTCCTCCACAACGTCATCCAAAAATGACTCAAGAACTTGGTATCTCGATCTAAAACAATTGTATTGGGCACACCATGTAGACGAACGACATTCCTGAAAAACAAATCAGCAACTTTTGTAGCATCGTCGCTCTTATGACAAGGAATAAAATGTGCCATTTTTGAAAATCTATCCACAACAACAAATACACTATCCCTCCCCCTCTTTGCCTAGGCAATCCTAAAACAAAATCCATAGAAATGTCTTCCCAAGGAGCACTAGGGACGGGGAGAGGCATATAAAGACCATGTGGATTAAGACGGGACTGAGCTTTGTTACAAGTGCTGCATCGTGCAACGAATCGTTCAACGTCACGCCGCATTTTCGGCCAAAAGAAATGAGTGGCCAGCACATCCTCCGTCTTCTTCACTCCAAAATGTCCCATCAATCACCTCCATGCGCTTCCTGCAAAAACAAAAGACAAACAGAGCTTGCAGCAACACATAATTTGTTAGCTCAATACAACAATCCTTCATTCAACATATATTTATTCCAAGTTCTCCCTTCTCGACAGTGATCATAAGCTTCTTTAAAGTCCAAATCAGTAGCATATAATTCTTTTATTGTCTCCAATCCAAAAATTATATGATCAAGTTGAGATAACATAGTATAGCGCCTAGATAAAGCATCAGCAATCACATTGTCTTTGCTTTTCTTATGCTTAATGATATATGGAAACGACTCAATAAATTCTACCCATTTAGCATGTCGTTTATTCAATTTAGCTTGATTCCGAATATGTTTCAAAGACTCATGATCAGAATGTATGATAAATTCCTTTGGCCATAGATAATGTTGCCAAGTCTCTAATGTTCGAACCAAAGCATACAATTCTTTATCATAGATTGAATAGTTTAAACTAGGTCCTGACAACTTCTCACTAAAATATGCAACTGGCTTACCTTCTTGAATAAGCACACCTCCAATCCCAATCCCACTTGCATCACATTCAAGCTCAAAAACCTTACCAAAGTCAGGGAGTTGGAGTAGCGGTGCATGAGTTAACTTCTCTTTAAGCAAATTGAAGGCATCTTCATGTTCTTGTCCCCATCAAAAAGGAACGCCTTTCTTTGTGAGCTCATTCATGGGTGCGGCAATGGTGTTGAAATCTCTCACAAAGCGACGGTAGAATCCAGCTAGCCCAAGAAAGCTCTGTACCTGTGTAACCGATGTAGGAGTCGGCCAACTCTTGATCGCTTCTATCTTGGTCTCATCAACTTCAATTCCCTGTGGAGTCACAACATAACCAAGAAAAGAAACTCGCTCCGTGCAAAAAGTACACTTCGTGAGGTTACCGAACAAACGTGCATCTCTCAAAGCATTAAAAATAGCACGTAAATGTTCCTTATGTTCATCTAAAGACTTGCTTTGAATAAGTATATCATCAAAGTAAACCACCATAAATCTACCAATGAAAGTGCATAAAACTTTATTCATGAGTCGCATAAAAGTACTAGGAGCATTAGTCAAACCAAAAGGCATTACTAACCACTCATACAAACCAAATTTAGTTTTAAACGCGGTCTTCCATTCATCACCCAATTTCATTCTAATTTGGTGGTATCCACTACGCAAATCTACTTTAGAGAACATAACAGAGCCACTTAATTCATCAAGCATATCATCTAACCTAGGAATAGGATGATGATATCTAATAGTTATGTTGTTAATGGCTCTACAATCCACACACATGCGCCATGACCCATTTTTCTTAGGCACCAAAATAACAGGAACAGTACAAGGACTAAGACTCTCATGTACATACCCTTTTTCAAGCAAGTCTTGCACTTGACACTGAATTTCCTAAGTCTCTTCGGGGTTGGTCCTGTACGGCGCACGGTTTGGCAACGCAGCTTCCGAGATCAAATCAATTTGATGCTCAATTCCTCTCATAGGTGGCAGCCCCGGGGGTATCTCATTTGGAAATACATCAGCAAACTCCTGCAAAAGGTTAGTAATAGCACATGGCAAAGAAGGACGCAAGTCCTCAAGTGTAAAGAAAGTTTCCTTGCAAACCAAAGCATAGCAAATAGATTCATTAACATTTAACTCAGAATCTCAGATTTAGTAGCTAACATGGCAGCTCCTTTCAACTTAAGTGTGTCTCTCCTAGCAGGTGGCTCTTTTTTCTCTTTTTAAGTGGAAACACATCTTTAGCTACTTGCTGATTTTCAGACTTAGATTTATTTTCAGCATGCGCTATATCGTTCTTTAAAATTTCAGCAGGGGTCATTGGTAGCAACTCAATCTTTTTGCCATTATGTGTGAAAGTGTACGTGTTAGTTCTACCATGGTGCAGCACATCTCTATCATATTCCCAAGGTTTACCCAAAAGCAAAGAGCATGCTTGCATAGGCACGACATCAAAATTTGCACTATCATGGTACTTTCCAACAAAAAATTGCACTCTCACAACTTTACTTACCTTCAACTTACCACAAGAGTTGAACCATTGAATGTAGTAAGGCCGTGGATGTGGTTGTGTAAGCAAACCTAGCTTGTCAACCAAATCTGAACTAGCAAGGTTGCTACAACTGCCGCTATCAATGACAACACAGCATGCTCTATTGTGAATCACGAACCTTGATTGGAACAAATTGTGGCGCTGATTTTGCTCCGCCTTTTCCATTTGAGCACTTAGCACCCGCTGTGCTACAATGCTCAGGTACTTGCTTGTATCTTCCACACCTATGTGCTCCACATCCTCATCGCTCTCGTCTTCATCACCTGCATTGTTAGTGCCATGTGCTAATTCATCATCAACATCACTAGCACTAGTGTACTCACCATCATCTGTAGCAATGAGAACTCTCTGATTTGGGCAATCACGTTGCACATGGCCCATCCCTTTGCACTTGAAGCATTGGATATCCCTCATTCTTCCCTAGAAGCAACCGATGATGCGCTTTTTGCGGGTGCCTGCACGCGAACAGATTTCCTCACCTCAGTAGCTCGTGAAGATGGTGCTGCTAGCGCCCTATTGGTGGAGGGCGTAGAACTCCAAATAGGGACACTTTTGCCTTGCCCAATGGAAGGCCTCGATGTGGACGTGCTTCCCCAATTGTTCCTTCTCAATGGCTGCCTTCCCTGCAATTCCTGTTCAGCTAATATAGCTAGATGGAACAATCGGTTAAGAGAATTGTATTCTTTATATTGAATAATGTCCTGAATTTCATGTCTCAACCCCCCATAAAATCGAGCCATCTTATCCTCCTCATCCTCCTCTACCTCACAACGCAACATTCCTATTTGTAGCTCCTGAAAGTAATCTTCTACAGATTTTTCTCCTTGGTCTAAGCGTTGCAACTTATTTCTCAAATCACATTTGAAAGATGGAGGAATAAACCTACTCCACATAGCTCGCTTCAACCTTTCCCATGTGTTAGGTTCTAGGCCAGTTTTAACTAGTTCATTCCACCAGATAATAGCAAAGACCTTGAACTCACTAATTGCTTGCCTAACCCTATGAATTTCAGGAACTAAATGGGAATTAAATTTCTGCTCTACAGTCATCTCCCAATCCAAATAAGCTTCAGGGTCATATTTTCCAGAAAATGAAGGCAAGGTAAATTTAATTTTAGCAAAGGGATCATCGTTACCTCACCCTTGGTGGCGGTTACCTCCCATACCTTGCTAGTTGAATCGCAGTAGTTGTCGTAGGCGCTCGTCACAACGTGCATCACTATTGTCGGCTTCCTCCTCTTCATTACCGCCGTCATCGTCAACAAGTGGTGGTGGGTGATGGTTTGCTGCCAACTGCTCGATGCTGTTAGTGAGGGTGGCAATGCTCCCCACCATAGCCTGGAGGTCTTCCCGCATAGCATTCAAGGCAGCTACATTTTCCTCAATCTTCTGATCTAGCTTAACGATCTCCTCTTTTGAAGCACAATCAGCGAAATCATTCACCTCACCTACCATGGTTAGTAGAAAATAGGAAACAAACAGCACAAAAGTATTATCCCTATCAACTACTACTATGCAAGGATAGTGGACACTCGCAAATGGAAGCACCTTACCGAGCTCTTACAAGGTTCTAAGACTAGCGAGCACAGGATAGTACAACCGGTGGCTGGTTCGTGATACCTTGAGGGCGTGATCCAGCAATTGCAAGGGTCGAGACCGTGCTAGCCAGAAGTATATATGTGGAGCTTGGGAGGCCAAAATATGTTAGTAGCACACAATTCAATAACAGATAGTAATGCTGAATAAATGTCCAAAGCACTTGTTCTAGTTGCTAGCCTAAACGCGTTCTAAACTAGATGTGATAAAACAAGGGAGACAAATAAGTATGAAAGGACAGCAGCAAGGAAAAAGGGACAAGGCAAAAAACACAGCACAAAAAACATAGTATGGTTCCCTGGTGTGTCCTATGTGCTCCTCTCCTTTTCTTTTTTTTCTTTTTTTTCTCTTCTTTCACACCTTTTTTTATTTTTTTTTATTTTTCTGATATTTTTTTCTCAACTAGGAGCACAGGAACAGCAACCTCAAGAAGGTGGCAACTCATTCTGATATAAGGTGTGGTCTGTAGAAATACACGAGCATGCTTTAAAAAGCATGCTAGAACTTTGAAGTGCGGAAACCTAATTTTTCGGGCTGAATTTCGCAAAAAATTTTCAGACAAACCTGACGAAGTGGGGGAGTAGCAGATGGAAAATTTTCTGTAGATGTCCATAGACTATTTATTTGCCTGATTCCGAGTTCATATGCGAAAGTTATGGCTGTTTCAAGGAAGGTCCTCCGTATCAGTGTTTTGGTGGAGGCTGATTCAGGATCAGGTGGTGCTGTCTAGGGGGGTGCAGCGGATGGATCACGAACTGGACTCAAACACAATCTAAGCCA
Organism: Oryza meyeriana var. granulata; assembly: GCA_003991445.1. Lineage (NCBI taxonomy): Eukaryota > Viridiplantae > Streptophyta > Magnoliopsida > Poales > Poaceae > Oryza > Oryza meyeriana. The sequence continues at coordinate 117,019 of RYFJ01001029.1, read as the reverse complement.
ACAACTGAACTCGACCTAGGACATAAACTCAACACTACGGACTCTGAAACAAAATTATGCAAAAGGCTAAACGTGGTTGTAGGACAGGGGAAAAAAACCTATGACTACTAATTTTGTTTTTGTGGCTTTTCTGGACTCTAGGTATAGGAAACAAAGATTGAAACAGGACAGAAAAGATAATACCTAACAGGCAACCTTCGCTCTGATACCACTTGATGGCAACGGGGTGTCCGATCTTCCGTTAGGTAAGGATAACTCTCGATTTGGTGGAGAATTGACACTCACGATCCTGCTTCTGATCACCAAGACCCAAACCCTGCGATCGTAGCACCACGACTCCTCTTGTTATCAACCATGCGCTGCCCGGTTGACCTCTCCATGAAGGCCAATCCCTGCATGCGAATCGAAAAACACAAGCAAGAATAAGGAAGATTGCAACTCACTTGCAGATGAATGATTATACTCTCCAAGTTGGGGTCTCACAAACCGATAAACGGCGAAACTGTTCAAAGACAGAAAAATATAAGCAAAACCCATCTAAACAGTGATGGCTACTGAATATATATGAGTTTGGACATCCTAGGGTGAGGGCTTTCCCTATGAGGGGCGCACTCCTCATGGGTTTAGCCCACGACACAAATACAAAGCCCAAAGGCCCAAACTGACTCGGACAGGAAAAATGATGCAACTTTTTTTGACGATCCTAGACATCTCAGGAGGAATTTTGATGTGAAACCAAAACCATCTAAAAGTAGACTTCATAAGCTTTCCAACAAGTACTTGTAGGCCCTGTAACTCCTTCTGGATCAAAAGTTATAGCTGTTTGAAGTTGACGCTGTCTCCCAGCCCGAAACTGAATCGGTCTCGGGAATAAGAGTTTACTTGCACTTGTTGTCTCTGCTTTAATATTTGGTTTCTTGAGCTATTCTCCATGGTCTTCTCCCAGGTTCCTAATAGCAATAAAATCATCACAAGAATTAAATAGTAGGCCATTCGTAGAAATATTTCCATATAAGCTTAGGAACGTATTCACCTGGCGATTAAGTTGACGGCGCACGTGCGGGGAGCTAATCGCAGACAGTACGAAACCTTGGATCGCGCCGGACGCCAAAATTGGTCCTCCTCCACCACGTCCGCAACCTCACCATCTTGTTCAACCTGAGGAGGTTGTAAGTGTATTTATAAAGAAGTGATGTCCTCAATAGCTACACCTAATAGGTGCGCCTATTCGGCGCATACTATTCATACTTCTACATGCAGCCCTTCATAGCCTCACCGCCAGCTGATATGAAGCAGAACTCGGTAAGAAGAAGCACTCGGACAAAGAGTACTCAGGAGCAATGCACTCAGGCAATCTTCACCGTGGAGGATGAGTACTCGGCATCAGTTGTGACTCAACTATGAAAGTCTAAGGGGCTGTTGTGGAGGCCATCGGCCCTGGGTACCTCATCATAAGCATATGGGCCACTCGGATAGAGGATGGGTCTAGTCTTGTAATTAGATATATGATAGAACCCAGCAGACTTTGCCATGTACGATAAGGAATATACAGTCCTAATCAGGCAAGTTATATCTCTAAGGAGAATCCCTTGGCTGTAATTCGGCTGGAACTTCTACCTTGTACCTTGTCCCCCCCCTAGTATATAAGGGGAGGCAGGGTGCCCCTTGAGGGCATAAGCTCATAGAAGCAAACAGACATCCTCAAAGGAATACACCACAACTGGATGTAGGGTATTACCTCACATCGAGAGCCTAAACCAGTATAAACCTTCCTGTGTTCCTTTGCAATCCACCGAGTTTTGATCGACGAGTAGCCCTATATTCTTATTGCCGGTGTAAAACATCGACACCCTCGGAAGATATGGTTGAGCTCGGCCTAGGGATCTTGATAATCGTCAGCCGGGCCTGAATCTGGCTTGTCTTTGTCCTTGTCAGCGCCAGATGATGAAGCCTGCTCGGAAGCAAACTTCTGAGCGCATGAAGCAATCCTTGGCCGCGTGTTTACCCTTGGGGTGGAAGGGGCAAGACCCGTCCATAACCTTCTGGTACTTGTTGTTCCTTAGGGGTTGCGACTGGGTCCGCTCCATGTTGGCCACCTCATTGTCCGACTTTTGCTTGTGGCTGCCGGATTTGTTCTGTGATGGCTTATTGTCGGCTTTGGCCTTTTGGTCCTTCTACTGGGACTCTTTCTTCTCGTCGAGGGCCTCTGCAACCACCTCGGCTGAGTCAGCGTATTTATTCACCATATCGAAGAGGGCCTAGATAGAGGCTGGTGGCTTCCGAGTGAATTCGCGATAACGGGGCGTCCTTGACTCCCTTGCGGAAGGCGGCGATGATGACCTCGTCCTTGATCATCGGGATCGAGTTGTGCTTCTCGGAGAACCTTTTGATGAACTCACGGAGAGACTCGTTCTTCCTCTGGTGCAGCTGATAGAGATCATGCTCGGAAGACACGCTCAATAAGTTCCCCTTGAAGTTGGCTATAAAGCAATCCCGGAGTTCCCCCAGGAGCCGATTGATCGCTCGGGAGCCTATTAAGCCATGTCCTCGCTGAGTTGCCAGGGCATCGGGAGGTAGTTAGCCATGCTTTGTGGTCACCCCCGGCAGCTCGGATCACCAGAGTATATACGGTGAGCCAGGACTCCGGGTTAGTTTTGCCATCGTATTTTTCGATTCCTATAGGCTTGAAGCCCGATGGCCAGTCGACGTCTTGTAGCTCCTGGGTGAAGGCTGGTACGCTTTCAATCTTCGTGAGGGCTCCGAGCTCCGACCGTGACGGGTAACCACTTGTGGTGGAGACCGAAACGCTCGTGCTCCTCCAGTTGGCGGCACTCATCGTCTTCGCATTGGTGGCGCTGAGCGTTGATATCTTGGCGGAGATCACGTTGCAGACGGACTCGGAGGTCTTGGTTGAACCGGTGATCCTTCTGGGACGCCGCTGATTATTGTTGTTGTGTTGCCAAAGATGTTTGCCGTACTCCGGCGTGCGGCTGACTTGGAGCCAGCCGCCCGCATCGTGCGATGCAGACGAGACTGCCACGTGGAGAACTCGACCAGTTGGTTGGTACAAGTGTGTCGCCCCGACTGCTAGTGCTGCTGACATGTAGCAGCTGTAATCATCGCCTTGATCTTTGCTATAGTGGGGGTGGCCTGATGATCAGGCCCGAGCTGGAGCGTATCCAGCAGGTTGTAGCGCCCACGACGTTCTGCTGAGGCATGACGAAGACATCATGGTCGCCTACTCGAGTCTGGAGGATTTGTTGCTAAGTGGTTCGCCCAGCCTTGCGTAGCTCATCGTTGCGAGCCTCGCGTTCAGCGTCCTCCTATTGCCACATTCAGTGGGCCTCCTCTTCTTGCTCCTGTTGTACTCAGCGCACCTCCGGCGGAGGGGTTGATGCCATGAAGATTTCTCGGGGAAGAATGAAACTCGCCATACTAGTGTCTGAACTGGTGTTCGAACCGTTGTTCGACTTGGAGTCAGAATCCAAGTAATTGATCGGGGTAAGGACGACTCTGACCTCCCTAGATCCAATCTAGAGCAGCTCTGAGCCATGCCCAAACTGAACTGTAGGGGATCAGGTCTGCTGCGTAGGATGTAGATCCACGGCGCTGCAGAGTCTGCACGGGAGATTGACGATCTCTCCCCTACCTAGCCCGACCTAGGCTGGCTCAAGACCTAGCATGAGTCGGACGCCGAAGGAGAGAGTTGTCCCGAGACTCGGGCAGGTGGTAGATCACTGCAGCAAATCGACGAGGGTGGCTGCAGCGTCTTATGGGCTGACTGGCGCGGAGCCGTCTGGTTCCTCAGCCAATTGGATCAGGTCTGCGTCGGCCAAGGTGAGATTGCCGACCTGATCGGCGATGAAGTCGAGGCTTCCAAAAGTTATTGTGTCTCTAGGGGAGAATTTACCGCCGTCGACTCCGGTTGTTGGATCCATCAAGCTTGTAGATGTAGATCTCGCCGAAGCCCCTACCTGGCACGCCAACTGTTGATGTTTTACACCGGCAATATGAATATAGGGCTACTCGTCGGATCGAAACTCGGTGGACTGCAGAGGAACATGGAGAGGTTTATATTGGTTCAGGCCCTCGATGTGAGGTAATACCCTACGTTAAGTGTGGTGTATTCCTTTGAGGATGTATGTTTGCTTCTATGAGCTTATGCCCTTAGGGGGTGCCCTGCCTCCCCTTATATACTGGGGGACAGGGGTACAAGGTAGGAGTCCCAGCCGAATTATGACCAAGCGATCTCCTCTTAGAGATATAACTTGTCCGACTAGGACTGTATATTCCTTATTGTACAAGACAAAGTTTGCTGGGTTCTACCATATCTCTAATTACAAGGCTAGACACATCCTCTGTCCAAGTGGCCCATATGCTTGTCATGAGGTACCCAGGGCCCATGGCCTCCACACTCTATAAAATGAAAACTTGGCTGCACGAGGGTGGAAAAAAGAAAGAATAGTAATAGAAAAATTATTTCTTACGTTAATGGTGAGAGATTTTGTTGTCCCAACTATTGTAAGGGTATAGTCTTTAAATAAACGTGTATATCTAAGAGTCCACATAGGGCTTGTGGGTGCCATGGGCCCCGGGTACCTCATGACAAGCATATGGGCCACTCGGATAGAGGATGGGCCTAGCCTTGTAATTAGAGATATAGCTAGATTCGGCAGACTTCGCCTTGTATAGAAAGGAATATACAGTCCTAGTCGGGTGCGTTATATCTCTAAGGGAGATCTCCTAGTCGTAATCCGATGGGACTCCTACCTTGTAACCTTGTCCCCCAGTATATAAGGGGAGGCAGGGCGCCCCATGAGGGCAGAAGAGCTCATAGAAGCACACGGCCATACAGTTCATCAGAACTACCACCGTATATCCTCAAAGGAATACATACAAACTGGACGTAGGTATTACCTCACATCGAGGGCCTGAACCAGTATAAATTTCCTTGTGTTCCTTTGCAATCCACCGAGTTTCCATCGCCGAGTAGCCCCATATATTTATTGCCGTGTAAAACATCGACAGTTGGCGCGCCAGGTAGGGCTTCGGCGCGATCTACATCTACAAGCTCGATGGATCCAGCAACCGAAGTCGACGGCGGCAAACTCCCCCCCGGAGATACAATCGCATTCAGAAGCCTTGACTTCGTCGCCGACCAGATCGGCAATCTCACCCGGCCGACACGGACCCGATCCAACCGGCCGAGGAACCAGCTGACTCCGCGCCAGTCGGCCCACATGACGCTGCGGCAATCTTCGACGACATGCTGCGGCGATCTCCAATACGCCCGAGTCCAGGGACAACTCTTCCTTCCAGTGTTCGACTCGGACTCGGTTCTGAGCCAGCCGAGATCGGGCCGAGAAGGGAAGAGATCGTCAACTTCCGTTCGACTCGGCGACGCCGCGGATATCTACAATCTACATCCGACGCGGCAAACCCGATCCCCTGGAGTTCGACTCGGATACGGCTCCGAGCCGCTTGAGATCGGATCTAGGGAGGTCGGAGTTACAATCACCCCCATCAACTATTCCGACTACGACTCTCAGTCGGACTACGACTCCCAGTCGGATTCCCGACTCCAAGTCGGATACCAGCTCGGCAAGCTTCACTCCGCCACGAGAAATCTTCATGGCATCCAAAGGCTCTACTCCTACTCAGGAATCACGCCGACTACACGAAAAACAAGAGAGGAGGCCTACCGTCTGCGAGAACAACAGGAGGAAGAAACAAGACGCCTGCACGCCCACAACGACAGCCTACGCAGGCGGGCGAACCGCTCAGCAACAACCCTCCAAACAAAAGTCGGCGACCACAACGTCTTCTTCACGCCACAGCAGAACGTCGTGGCAGCCGTAACCCTACTGGACACGGTCCAGGTCGGGCCTGATCACCAGGCCACCCCGACGATCGCAAGGATAAAAGCCATGCTTACCGCTGCCGCATGTCAGCAGCACCAACAGTCGGGCAACACACTCGTACTGACCAGTCAATCAACTTCCCCAGCGGCAGTCTCATCCACCTCAAAGCGACGTCGAGCGGCCGGCTCTAGTCGGCAGCACGCGGAGTCAAGCCAGACGTCACTCGGCAACCACAACAACCGGCAACGTCGAAGCGACCGTCGGACAGCCAGGACCTCCGAGACCGACTGCGGCGCGACCTTCAGCAAGACATTAATGCTCGGTGCCGCAAACGAGAAGAAGACGAGCAACGCCAACTGGAAGACGAGAACGAGCAATTCGGCCTCCACTACGAGCGGTTTCGCCGCCGTAGTCGAGGTCGGAGTCCTCATGAAGACGACGGATTACCGGCCTTCACTCAGGAGCTACAACAAGTCGACTGGCCGTCAAGTTTCAAGCCTACAGGCATCAACAAATACGATGGCAAGACTAATCCCGAGTCCTGGCTCACGGTCTACACTCTGGCGATTCGAGCAGCTGGGGGAAATCAGAAAGTCATGGCTAACTACCTCCCAGTCGCTTTAACCGACTCAGCGAGGACATGGCTAGTAGGACTTCCCAAGCAATCAATCGACTCCTGGGGAGAACTCCGGAAACGCTTCATCGCCAACTTCCAGGGAACATGACGAGAGGCCATCTCCGAGTACGACTTATATCAGTTGCATCAAAGGAAGAACGAGTCTCTTCGTGACTTCATCAAGAGGTTTTCTGAGAAGAAGAACTCAATCCCAAACGTCAAGGATGAGGTCGTCATCGCCGCCTTTCGAAAAGGAGTCAAAGACACCTCGTTCATCGACAAATTCACGCGGAAGCCTCCCAACTCTGTCAAGGCCCTATTCGACATGGCAAACAAGTACACCGACTCGGCCCACGCTGTTGCCGAGGCCCTCGATGACAACAAGTCACCATGACAGAAGAAGCGGGACGACACCGACGACGCGGTCCCGACTAAAGCTGGGAATCGCAAACGCAAGTCAGACGGCTCCATTGTGGCAGTCGCGTCACGACCGCCTTCGACCTTCAACAACTGAGGATTATCAGAACAACAAGTGACATGCTCGGGGCTCACAAGCTCAAACACGAGGATGGCATCCCCACTCCCAAATACCGAACAGCTAAGTCGCTTTCTGATAAACATCTCCTCACTCGGCCTTGCTAGTGCTACAGCCGCTTACACCTAATAGGTGTATAAGCTGCGCATTACTTTTTCCGTTTTTTGCTCTTAAATGATTACAAAAGTACTCGAGTAGCATAAATCTCGATCCGTGAAACTCTGCTCCATGTAAGACGAACTCAAGTCACCCAAAACGCGTGCCTGGGAAAGAGCCATGAGCCAACTCCCGACGCTAGGGGGCTATGACTAGTCGGGCAGAGTGCTTAAACGTAAGGGGTCAACTACTCGAGGAAATTAATATCAAAAAGAGGAAGAACACGTATTTACATACATTGTAAAATACATTTTATTCGGGTGATTATTTCCATCATCAGATGCTACTCATCCGATATCTTTATATTGCAGGCCCAGCTCCGGATACGCGTGACAGGAACTCAGGGCTGCGAGCCCATCTCCTACGCTCGGGGGCTGGACAAGTCTGCCAAAATACACTCGGGATGCTCCATGAGGGCTACTCACCGAGTACTTGCGCCAGTCGGGACGTCATCTTCCCCGACTACGCTCCATGCGAGCCAACAATCGGCCCCCGGCGCCAGTCGGGGCTGTATACCACTCGGCTAAATAGGGTATGCCCCATGAGGGTCACCAGCCGAATCCTACGCTAATGCTAGGTTCGGGTACCTTATTTGGTCACGGTTCTGTCAGGTTGGGTACGCCCCATGAGGGTCGCTAGCCGAATCCTATGCTAATGCAAGGTTCGGGTGCCTAGCTTGGCTATAATTCTGTTGGATAGGGTACGCCCCATGAGGGTCGCCAGCCGAACCCTCTGCTAATGCAAGGTTCGGGTACCTTGTTCGGCTTTACCCAAGTCAGAGAAGACTTATATCGTCAAAGTGCATCCGGAGTTCTCATGCACTGCGTCACACCTGAGGAGGGCAAGCAGATCCTGCAACATACCTACTCGGGTACATGTGGCAACCAGTTTGCATCCAGAACGTAAGTCGGAAAGGCTTGCGAATAAGGATTTCTCTGGCTGATTGTGGTTACCAACACCAAAAAACTCATCCTGACATGCGATGGATGATACTTCCCTAGAGCTATGCTGGATAGGTCGGCTCAGGCCGGCTTATTTGGTAGCAGCCACCAAGATATGAGTTCCTACGGTAGCATGCTCCATGTGGGCCGCCCGCAGGCTGAGTTAAAATTATAGCGCTGGTGCTACCAACAGGAGCCGATGAGGTAAACAGATATGCTTCATGAGAGCCTTATTGCTAAACATATATGTTTGGGTATCTGTCTTATCCGCCAGGTCTCGAGGATACATCCTTACAAGGATCACAAGCTGGTCTTCATTGAAATTGGAGATACAGGTATCTCTCTCGAGTACACCTAACCACGTAATGGATTTATTTTTCATACAGTGGTACTCGGCCTATATGCGCGGCCACCAGTTGCCATTGGCAACATTATTCTAGCCGACATGACGCTGAAGAGTCTAACTTTCGAGTAGTGCACTACTCGAGAGAGACTATAAATTTCTCATTCCCGCTGACATGACGCGGATGAGTCTAACTTTCGAGTAGTACACTACTCGGGAGAGACTATAAAATTCTCATTCCCGCTGACATGACGCGGATGAGTCTAACTTTCGAGTAGTACACTACTCGGGAGAGACTATAAAATTCTCATTCCCGCTGACATGATGCGGAGGAGTCTAACTTTCGAGTAGCATACTACTCGGGAAAGACTATAAACATTCTTCCAGCTGACGAGCTGAAGAGTCTAACTTCCGAATGGGACGCCACTCGGGAAAGACTATAAACACCTTTTCCAGCTGACATGAAGCTGACGAGTCGGATTTTCGAGTAGTATACTACTCGGGAAAGACTAATAAACCCCCTTTCCAGCTGACATGACGCTGAAGAGTCCCATATACGAGTAGCATCCTACTCAGCAAGACTATAACGCACATTCCGACTGACATGAAGTCGAAGAGTCCTATATACGAGTAGTTCCTACTCGGCAAGACTATAAATCATATTTCCGGTTGACATGATACCGAAGAGTCTCATGTACCAGTAGTAATCTACTCGGGAAAGACTACAAGGTTAAAGATCTTTGACTTCATGTTTAATTGTTTTCACAATTAAGCACAAAGTCGGGGCTACACCTAATAGGTGCGCCTATTCGGCGCACACTATTCCAACATCTACATCGAGACCTTCATAGCCTCGCTGCCAGCTGACATGAAGCAGGACTCGGGAGAAGCAGCACTCAGACAAAGAGTACTCGGGAGCAATGCACTCGGGAAGACTTCACCGTGGAGGATGAGCACTCGGCATCAGCTGTGACTCAACTATGAAGGTCTCGGGGCTACTGTGGGTGCCATGGGCCCCGGGTACCTCATGACAAGCATATGGGCCACTCGGATAGAGGATGGGCCTAGCCTTGTAATTAGAGATATAGCTAGATTCGGCAGACTTCGCCTTGTATAGAAAGGAATATACAGTCCTAGTCGGGTGCGTTATATCTCTAAGGGGAGATCTCCTAGTCGTAATCCGATGGGGACTCCTACCTTGTAACCTTGTCCCCCAGTATATAAGGGGAGGCAGGGCGCCCCATGAGGGCAGAAGAGCTCATAGAAGCACACGGCCATACAGTTCATCAGAACTACCACCGTATATCCTCAAAGGAATACATACAAACTGGACGTAGGGTATTACCTCACATCGAGGGCCTGAACCAGTATAAAATTTCCTTGTGTTCCTTTGCAATCCACCGAGTTTCCATCCGCCGAGTAGCCCCATATATTTATTGCCGGTGTAAAACATCGACAGGGCTTTACCTTTGAACATGTCCTAACATTGTAGCGAGCGGCTGTGGACGTATGCAGTGTGGGGCGCAGCCCATATGACGCCGACCAGTGAGCGTGCGCATCGTGATTCTGTTTTCATGTTCATGTCTCTGTGAAAATCTTATGCGCGCACATCCCTCTCTGTGTGTGCCACGTCAGGGTTTACAATATCGTGTGATTACACTCGGTTTACATTTTCTGTTTTTAAAACCTCTCGATTAATCACTGTAGGAGTACGCGTAGGCTACGATAGCAGAAAACAAAACTTTTCTACCGTGCAACCAGGATATCATGCGAGAGAGGAATCATGAATCGATATCACTAGACGCGCAGTGTAGCGAAAGAAGGGTTGGAGAAGCCGGTCCAACCACGCGCGCGTCGAGGTAGTAGTGGAAGTAGTCGATCTCTGCGAACAGACCGCGATTAACCACACCATGAGCAGATCTAATCAGTGTCGATGCCGATCAACGCCGCAACGAGCAGCGCCTCCACTAGTATCCACACGTCCGGGGCTAGAACGCCGATTGCGAGTGTACTAGCACTCGTGAGCGGCTAAGGTTTGGCTCAGGAGGTGGCGGCTAGGGTTTGGCTCGAGGTCAACCAAAAACGTGAATCTCCTCGGCTCCTCGCCTCCTTATATATAGACCTCCTCACTTGGGCCTCGTGGACCAAGACCCAATAACAGTCTACTCGGATCTCTATCCGAATCGAGCCCATATTCGAATCACATTCGAATAAGTGTTCCAACCCATTAAGCGTGCGACTCTGTAGGTTCACGCATATTTTGTCATGACCCGAAAACGCCTTTCTGGTCACCCTGTTAATAGCGGCCTTTAGCAAGGCATATTAGCCCCAAAATATACGTAAAGATCATATCGGCTGAACCTGTAATGTCCTCATGTACAAATCCCTTTGTCTCACGATATTGATTGAGCTCAAGGCGAGACTTGTGTCATCCTCTTAATAGCTCAATCACTCTCTCGATCCTGTGATGGATTACAAACTTGTGTCTGACACCTCAATCACCTTAGCATGGCCATGCACTTTCATAATTTATTACATCGAGGGGTCTAGAGATATCTCTCTCGTAAGGAGGGGCAAATTCTATCTTGATCATTCACATCTTACTACATGTTTCATAGCAAATCTGAAGACTACTTTTATGACTATCCAGTTATAGAGTAGTGTTTAGTAGTCTCAAAATAAGCTACTATGTATGTTGGGAACCATGATGATCTCAAGTCTAAGGACTCTATATAAACACTACTTAAGACTAACTAATGACACATGAAATCTCTACAGTATCTCATGGCGGGTCTATCCAACATATGTTCACTAACATATGTCTATATTATCGATTTGGTATCTCCATAACATGATCCATAAGACATGATCATCAATCAATACATATACTGATGTTATAATCATATTTGTTCCTCATATGATATATGATCAGGGATTATTTAGAAATAGCAACATTTGACATTAAGAGTCTCATGAATAAGTCACGTACTCATTGATCAATAATGATAATGTCTATTTCAAGGAACAAACCAATACATTATAAACATAGCATGTGATATATATAACATCTCCATATTGCCTCTATGGCATATCACTAACATACACCGTATACCATTTATTTGATTTGTGATCCGATTACACCGTTGTATCCGTTGCAATTAAATCTTAAAAGAATCTTAATTAATTATATAATGATGAAAGAAAAAAATATATGTTTTAACCATTACAATTCAATGTTTCATACGTGAGAGCGAAATATTTCGTTTCACATTTAAAAAGCAAGAAAATATCTAAAATATTTTTCATCAAATTTTAAAACATATAAAAATTTTTATTGAAATATTTTCATCGAATAATAAAATATTAAAATATTTTTATATATAGGATAAAACACCGTCTAATCATTTATAATTACCGGACTTCCATTCCATAGTCCTCTCTCAATCCCTAGATTTCCGGGACTCGGCCGGCCGTCTGTCGCAATCACGGGTTCGCGGTGTCCAAAAACGAAAACAGGCAGCTGCATCCACGGTTTTGGGAGCCCAGGTTTCCGGTTTTGTTGGAGTAGGAGAGGAGAGCTCCAACTTCCCGCCACGCCTGGCCCCACCGGCACGTGTTTTCCTCCCTACGGAATCTGGATACAGCTGGCTACTTCTAGGGGTCTAGCATTTCTTTGAGACCTTCTCTATCGTCATCAATAGTAATAAGGTCCGGTTCCAACTGGCTTAATAAGGTGTTCAAATTAGGTTGAACCTTCTAATTTCTACCTATTTTTATTAGTATACTTTTCAAAACATATAACGGTGTGTTTTTTACAAAATTTTTCTATATAAAAGTATCTTAAAAAATCAAATAGACACATTTTTTAAGTTTGTAATAACAATACTTACCTAATCACACGCTAATATCTTTCTTATTTTATGTGCAACTTATAAACCAATAACCATCTAGATAAATCAATTCAAACACTATCTAAGAATCTTAGATGGCTTATATGGGGTGCACGAGTTCTTTTCAGAACTTTTGGAGCGTTTTCCCATCCAAAAGAGAGAAAGAAAGGAAAAAAACATGTTTGGAAGCGTTTACTGTTAATATAGCTCAGTTTCAGACGCTATCGAATAACCGTGAGTTTTAATAAATGGGGTATAGGAATAGCATTATCTTCTCGGCCCTAATTTTGGAAAAAGAAATCTTTGGCCCGCATGCATGATGCAATGATGGCTACAAATGTAGTTCTGTTGTGCGATTCTTGTGTCGCTTTCTTCAAGCTGTTGGAAAAACGTCAAGTGGATCGGATGTGTGTTGTAAAACAAAAGGACATAGAGTATTGTTTTTTTCCCTTCTTTTATTTTTTTATGACAATGGCTGAGTGCCCTAGTTTGCCTCTTCGCGTTAATAAAAAAACAGAATATAAAAATCGGACCTCTTATATCACCGTCACAGTTTTTCCCCAGACTTTCAATTTGTGGACCGTCGGATTCGGATTATCTTAAGATTCGTGCAGTAAGGGAATTTAAATTTTTTTTTGCATGCATCCTATAGGCATGACCTCACATGCAAAGACGCACAGAGCTAGCCAACTTACCACATGAATTTTTGATTAATTTTATACGAGTTACATATAGTTATATAGTTACACTCTAATTATATTATAATTATATTTAAAAGTTTTTCAACCAAAAAACTATCAAAATGTTATATAGGTAATCCTTTAAAAATTGGTTTTATACAATAGCTTAATTCCACGTCATAAGCATGGGCAGAGTGCTGGAGGGCTTGAGTCCCCTACCCATTGGATCCCATGGAGAAAAGGAGAGAGGAAAGGAGGGAGAAGAGGGGGAGGAAGAATAGTAGGGTGGCAATGAGCTCCACTTCTTCCTCTAGCTGGATCTGCCTGTGGTCACAAGATAACAAAATTTAGAAAAAAAAGTTTACTAATTATACAATTAAATAGAAGGGACTTCATTTCAACAACTTACTATTAATTCCAAATTTTAGAAAGTTAATATAAAATATTAGATCTGAATTATACCTAGATTTATTGTTCTCTTTACCATTTTAAACTATTAATCATATAAATAATAACTATTAGTTAAAATTAATTTGTACACTTATATGGATTTCCACATATAGAAATTTTGAAATAATTATTAAAAGATATATAAATAAAAAGTATTGACCTATGCAGCTATATGTATATTTCTCTCTAGAGTTAATAGTTAGTATTACTAACTATTCCCTCCATCTCAAAATACACCTAGTACTAGATATAACACCACTCAGTGCTACAAATCTGGACATGGGTTAAAATAAATAACCTAGCATCGGTATCATATTTAGTACTAGATTTTTATATTTTGAGACAGAAAAATACTACTTACTACTTCTTTGCCTTAAGATTTTATGAATTTTTCAATAAAGAGATGTGCCAAAGCACACAAACACAGTTGATGTTCCCATGGCCGGGCCAAAGAATTATTTCAAAACTCTGGGGCCATCCCCGTCTCTCTCTCCAAACCGTTCGGTTTGGCAGGTTCATGCATATGCCACCCACCGATTGGAGAGATTCCAGCGCCCAAGTTGCCTTCTCGGCCTGTCAATCCAGAGTCAAACCAGCCAGGATAACGCCCCTTCCACCCCCGATGCCTTGGGCGGTGCAGCGGTTATTCTCGCGACTCGGTGGTGGCGGTGGTGGTGATCTTGCGCGAGAAGCAACGCGCGGCCGCGGCTCGTGACTTCCCAACGGCTTCCACTTCCGCGGTTTTGCTCCGTGCAACTTGGAATGGAATACCGGCGCGTATTTAGGGGGGTTTGGAATACCCGCGTATATTACGGATGATATATAGTGTATGCGTGACGGATCACGTGAACCAGGGACGAGGCAGGCCGGGCGGCGAGTGGTGCGCGGCGCCACTTGCGTGCCGAGTTGCCGGAGCCGCATACTTTTGGAACGAATCCATGGGGGTCTGATAGGGTTACATCCCTTGGCTTGTGCTTGGCACCTGTACGTCGCTCTCACCGTTGGTTGGATTGGTTACAGAAAGTATTGCCCGCGCGATCGGGTTGAATCCTTGGCTTAGCTAGAGTAGTGCCTGTGTCTGTGGTTTGGTGAGAGAATCTAGCGGCAGGGTTGCAGCGTGAGATGACGTGTTGTGGCCTTGTAGGCGGTCCGAAGAAGTGGGCGAGGGCGAGACGTCCGACTCTTTTTTTACTGTATCAAACTCAATACTCCCTCTCCTTCCTTTGGTGGCGGTTCAGTTCAAGGACTATACGACAGAGGAGAATCCAACAAAAGTGCTTAGAGCATGACCAATAAAATCTTTAAATGAAACCTAATCCTAAAATTTTGAGTTTTTCTATGAAAAATCGATTCTAACAGTTTTTCTATAGACATGACTAAAAATTGAAATCCCCAATCTCATATTTCTCGTTCCCCACAAGTTAGACGTGCCTCCTCGCTCCCAATCCATTGATCTGATGTGTTTCGCATTCGGGAGGAGTTGACACAAAAAGGGGACGGACCAACAACTCTCTCTTGGTGTGGGGAGAATCCACTATTAATTTTATTATTAGGAGTCAATTTTTAGTTATCTGTTGGAGAAAATAATTTATTCATAACTAAAAATCTAATTAAGATCGCTAAAAACATTATTTTCAAAATAGATTTTTAGGTTTCTATTGGTGATTGATTATAGAGGCCTAATTAGTCTATATACAGAATTATTTGGTAAAAAAAGTACTTCATTAGCAATTTTTCATAAGGTAGGGGGCATGGCCCATTTTTGCACCTGTGAAACTCGGCCTCCGTCTCCCTCTATGGAATTTTTGCAAAAGACGTAGTTCCATTCTAGAAGTAACTTTTATATTTTAACTACAAAATAATTAAATTACAAGGGTTTGCTAGATTTTAGACAAATTTTCAGGCACCTTAAATTATACATTGCTAAGCCTAAAATTGCAGTTTTATGCAATATGAAATTTTAGTTTGTTTTAAATGCAATTTTGTTGTTATATATTGTTTCACTTTTTTTATTTAAGTTTGAATTTTTTGCATGTAAATTTGAGTTATAAGTTTATTTCATGAAATGTTGTGAATTTTTATAGGTTGGAATAATTTATTGTTCAACCTTTTATCAAAAGAAAAGGATTTTATAAATAATAAAGGATTGATGATTATAATTGGATTATCATCCAAGGGATGAGAAAAGTTACTTTAATTTTTGAAAATTGTAGGCGCCAAAAATCTGGACACTCCCTAAATTGTGTATTTAGTTTATAAAATTATGCCAAGGGATTTATATTGCTAAGTATTTACAAAATGTTTTTTCTCGAGTACAAATCCAACTTACACACGCGCACACCACAGTCACGCCTACGTAGGTTTGTCATAGCACACGTCTAAACTAAATTAGAGACCTAGCCTCATGTAACGTGGGTACACGCTTTTTCACTAAATGCACCTATTTGAGTATGTATTACTTCATTAGATTATATCAAGAAAACACAAACACATGTGTCGATTCTAGAACTTAAACTTAGTGGGTAGATTTCACCACACATAACCTAACATGAGTTATTCTCAGTTCGCCATCTACCCTATAATGCACTAACACCTGTGACTCATGACTCATGCGACATATCCGATGGCTAATATCGTCTATGTTTATCGAATGGATTAGATTCCCTCCTTCCCATCCCCGCTACGGCGCTACCCCCACCACCGTCTCACACCTCGCGCCGCCTCCTTCCCTACCCATCCCCTTCATCCACTCTCCCTTCTGGGCGGAAACCCTAGGCGAGAACAACATTGGCAAGGTCGATGCTTCGGGCTTCGGTGTTACATCCGGAAATTCACCAAAATTTCCAAAGCTAATTTATGTAGTAAATCCTCGTCCAGGAATCAGTCAAGGTACACAAATCGATAATTTGATAAACATAACCAAAACAATAAACGATAAATATTTACAAAAGAGATAGTTAGTCTTCACACAGAAGAAAACTACAGCAGAACGGCAACCTAGCAAAGCTTCAGTACCAAGCCCACAGGCAGCTTAATTGGGGTATAAGCCAAACACCAAAAACTTCTCCGTCCTCACAAATCTTCACTCTGATGATGATAATATTACAAGACTAAGTATCACCCACCATACTCAATAAGCCACACAGGACATGCAAAATAATACAACAGAATTCCAAAGGAAAGGTATAGTATGGCTTATTTGTATAAACAACATTTAAAACATTAGCATTTTAAAAACATTGCAAAAATAATATAGTTCAATTATTATCAATATTAACCAATCACGGAACAGTACTCCAATACAGTTCATGCCCAAACTATAACTCTCCAATCCTGGAGCTATCAAATTTTCATCAATTCATCACCATTAATGAGTAGTGTAGGACTAATCACGAAAAACATTACTAGGCCTGCCCATAACCGTGGGTATGACTTTTCGAACAGTTTTACTTTAGCCAGAGGTGTACCAATTTACCCCCAATACACAACTTCACAACATATTGCGACGCGCCTTAGTACCACCATGGTACCTCGGAAAGGAATTATGACAGGACCCTTCACATAACATGCCCAACAGAATGGTCACCGGCTATCACACCCGAATTTTGGATGGAAATTCTTGTCACACCCAGAATTTCCATCCAAAATTTAGATGTTTTATTGTGCGTAAATCCTCATCAAGAAATCAACCGATGCACACAAATGACATAGTTGATATCAAAGTAAATGTCTTCCATAAAATGATTGTATTTATTATAGAGGCGAATGACACCTCTCAAAAGATAAAGTCTAAGCAGCGGAAATAAGCTACGGATGACGTGACGACTCCAAATCCACATGCGCTTGACTAGCCTCTTGCTCAGTCCTCCAAGAATCCTTTGTCGCTAAAGTACTCCTCTGATGATGATTATTGATTGCAAGGTGAGTACATGAAATACTCTGCATGCCACACAGCAAGAATGCAAATGCACAAGTATACAAAGGATGGTGTAATAGGGTTCATTTGCATAAGACAACATTTAGTAAAGCATTTAAGAGAGTAATAAACAAGTAATCATTAAGCAATGTTAACCAACACTATACCACTCTCCAAAACGGTACAGGCCTAACCACTCCTAACCTAGAGCTATCAATATTCCATCATTCATTATTATTGTAGAGTAGGATGAGACTAATCATGAAAAACACTGTTAGGCCACCCATTAACCGTTGGCACGGCTATTCGAACAGTTTTAGTCTGGCCAGAGGTGTACTAATTTACCCATATGACACAACTCCACAACACGTTACCATGCGCCTCAATACCACTATGGTACCTCAGAAAGGAGTTGTGACAAGATCATCCATGTAACTCGCACAATGGAAGTGCCTCCCGCCAAGCCTCCGGTCTTCGGTAGGGATGATCAAGTGCTTTCCCGCAAGACGGCTCGATGCCCGAATTCATGGACTTACCAACTGCCATGTGTGGACTTATATCAGCCACAAACAAGCCCTGGTGCCTCCTATTGAACTCATCACACTTCAAATCCCACCATTACCCATTCTAGCTTGTGGTTAGTACGGGTATTGCTTCGCAACAAGTAGTCCGTGAACCGGTCTCTCTTGATGACATTGTGAAATAAATGCATATGTGAAGAAAAACATAGCTTTAAACCATAGGTACAACATGCTCAAAGGTGTTAAGGATCTGTGTGACTTGCCTTGCTACTCTGCAAAAGCTTCAGAACTCTCTTCGTAGAATCCTGACTCTTCTAGAACATCGGCGGCTAAAGGCAATAAACAAAAACAAGAAAAAGTACATAAGCACACATCAACAGTACATGGGTAGATCTTAATTTTTAAAGAATTCTGCAAGTTGAATCACCCCAAACGAAGTTAGAATGAATTTGTTATGAATTTTAGAAGTTTTAACCCCTTTAAAATCTATTTAAAAAGATTAAACTGATTTATTGTGTCATTTCTTATTTATTTTAATATTGGAAAAGGAGATTATGACATCAACCCTAGATCAGGGGCGGCTGAGTCACTGACCACCGAGGCCCACAAGTTAGGGAGAGGAGGGGGCTCAGTCCACGGTGAAAGTGCATCTAGGCCCCTAAGTGAGTTTTGGTGAGTTGAATGACAAAACGATGAAAGGACTAACTTGTTTGCTAAGTGTTGAGTAGGGATTTATTCTTATGATTATATTGTGATATTATTGGCTCATAAGAATATGCATTGTTGATGGTCTCATGTTTGGAAAGCATTGGACAAATCATAGTAGATGGATTTTTTTGGATCTTTATTGTTGATGTGAAGCAAAGCTTAGCTTAAAGTCGACAAGAGTGTGTAAAGATGTCAAGCAAGGGACAAGTAACGAGAGACTAAGCAAGGGGGAACCAAGTGACGACGTGGGACTAGTAACCCATGCTAGGGTGAAGTGAACGTGTGCTTGGAGTTCACCTTGAGTCTTATCTAGCGAAGCAATACAAAGCATCGAATCATTGTTGGATCATTTGATGAAGTGGCTTATGGATGTATGATGGTATGTTGATCATATTTGTTAAAAGATCCTAAGTCATTAGCTCAAGATGGATATGCTCAGTGGTTGTTCAATGTTGAAAGACCTCAAGTTGAGAATGATCAAGTATTGGCATGTTGAAGACATACAAGCTCAAGTGGATGAAATATTGTAAATGTTTAATCTTGAGCATAGGAATTTCGTACTATCAAGAGGGATGCAACATTGACTGCATGAAAACACCAAAAGTGCTCATAGGTCAACCCATGTGAGAGAACCCTGAGAGTTAACTTGAGTATGCTGACCAGAGCAAAACAGGTCTGGCCAATTTGGCAAACCGGCCTGGCCGGTTTTCTCTGAGTCAGCCTCTAACGGCTAGTTGGTTTGACAAACCGGCCTGGCCTGTTTTGGGAACCGGCCTGACCAGTTTTCCCCTGACAGTAACGGCTAATTTTTGGTGAGTGGGTATTTATACCCTTTGGCCCTCTCCTTTGAGGGCTACGGGCTGATTCTGTTCCTTGCACGTTCCAAAGGCTTTCTAACACCAGCAAGGCTCTCCCTAACCTCTCTTTGTGAGATAGGCTTGATTTTGTTAAAATCTTTGAGTTGGGTTGAGAGAGAGTTTGTGTGTGAGCTTTAGAGAGCAAATCCATAGTCTTGAGCACTTGAAGGTGAAGTCTCGCAGCTAGTGAATCATTTGTTACTCTTGGAGGTGAAGCCTCCTAGACGGCTAGGCGTTGCCGGTGAGCTCCCAAGTTTGTGGTGAGCCACGGATCGTTTGTGCAGGTTTGATCTTGCCTTCGGAAGGGAAAAGATCGCCTTAGTGGAATCGGAGACATAGCTTGACCTTGGGGTCACGAAAAGCTTCCTCAACGGAGACGTAGGGTTCACGGTGGTGAATCCGAACTTCGGTAAACAAACCCCTTGTGTCTCCACTACGGTTTGTCTCACATTTGATCTCTAGCACATTTACTTTGCTTCCGCTCGATCTACTTTGGTGTGCTTGTATTGTGTGCAGGGACTAAGTGGCCCTGCTATGCTACATCAACAAAGGCACATCTTCAAGTTTTGAATTTGCCTATTCACCCCCCCCCCAGGCCACATCTCAATCCTTTCACATGGTAGACCGGGTCCACCGAGTTGGTTCACATGGAATCGACGATCCAGATCTGACCGAGGGAGATCAGATGGTCCAATCGGATCTTGGGATGCTGGGTTTGGATGGCCGAGATTGGACTAGGGGTGGATGGGACGGCTAGGACTTGAGCAAGGCGATCTGACGGCTAGGATCGATCCTGATTGGATTGAACACACATGTGGCTAAGGTGGCGCTGGCGTGGCGTCGACGTGGCGGCCACGTCGGCAACCGGTGGTGGCGGCTCTAGAACCGAGGGTCGACGACGATCAGCGGCGTGGCAGAGCTCGGTGATAGCATAGGAGGAAAGAGGACATCGAGGTGATCCTTACCCTTACTTACGCGACGGCAAACAGCGGAGGAAACCATCGGCAGCGAGCTTCCAGCAGCGGAGAGGTTTGGGTCTTCTAGCAACGGAGAGGTTCGGGTTGTCGACAACGATGCTGCTCCAGTGGGCTTGGGCATCGGGGAGGTAGCGGCCGAGCTTCCTCGCGGTCCGGCGGGTCCAATGGCATCGACAGCGATGGTCAGCGACGACGGAGTCAACGGCTAGGCGCGGCCGAACGCTAGGTGGCGGCGGCAATGAGATCATGTGCACGTAGACACGGCTAGGGCTTGCGGCGGCTCTGGGTGGTGCTTGGAAAAGATCTCGAGGCCTCGGGGCTTGCTATTTTAGGAGAAAGGGGAGGAGTCCGGCTCAAGGATGACTCCAACAGTGGCAGAAACCTGGGGCCCGACGGTTTCCTGAACTAGCTTGAGCCCGAGCTAGATTCGACGCGATTCGTGCTCTAGTTCTCGGGGGAAATGATAGAGGAGGATAAAGGAAGTAGAAACCCTCAACCAATTGAAGATTCGGGCGCATGCGGGGACCGAATTTGGAGCGGGTTTGGCGGCGGCCTCAGTGCCAAGTTGGATTCTACCCCTGGCAGGAGGTAGACGATGACTCGACAGGTGGGACCCACCTATCGGTGAAAGGAGAGAGGGGAAAAGAGATGGGCTGCTGCTGGGCCGATTGCGTTCGCACGCGGGGAGGGCGAGGGGAGAAAGAGAGGTACTGCGACATCCTTGCCCAATTAGGATCTGGCCTATGTGGCCCATGAGTGTTGTGTGCACCTGATTAGTACCACCTTGCTAGTTGAGCAAAAGTTGAACCAACTTATAAGGCCTTGTCCCTCCAACCATAGCACTTCTAGGTTAACCCTTTTACACGAAACGGGGACGAAAGTGTAAGTGGGGTGCTATGTGTAAGTGGTCTTGCCCGTCGGATGGGTTGGGCTGCACGGTTCTGGAGGGCAAGCTGTTACAAATGGTATCAGTGCAGACCCTCGCGGTTGCACATACGGGTCAGTGTGCGGGAATATAGCGCCGGCACATGTGGGCTCTGTGTGAGGCACATGGCATGGCATATGGCACCGGCATTGGACGTACAGACATATGCTAAGAGCTAAGAAGGGTTGTGTTCCTGGACATTTGCCTATATACCTATGTGGCTATGCGGGTAAGTTGGACTGGCGGGGGCGCCAGGTCCTTTGGGGGGTGTGTGCGACATCCTGGCCCACTTAGGATCTGGCCTATGTGGCCCATGAGTGCTGTGTGCACTTGATTAGTACCACCTTGCTAGTTGAGTAAGAGTTGAACCAACTTATAAGGCCTTGTTCCTCCAACCATAGCACTTCCGAGTTAACCCTTTTATATGAAACAAGGACAAAAGTGTAAGTGGGGTGCTATGTGTAAGTGGGCTAGGCTGCGTGGTTCTAGAGGACAGGCTGTTACAGGTACTGGGCTGAATTTGGCCCAGTGGCATGAGAGAGATTTAAAAAGGAATTTTCATTTATTTAATTGCTAAAATGCTATTCTATTTATTAAAAATAATTCCCTTGCGCAATTAATTCCCAGAAATTCCAGGAGCTAAAGGATTAAGTAAAGTATTTTACAAAATTTTATCTGGGCCATCTTTTGTTGAAAATTTTCTTTGATTTTTATGATTTCACTCCTTGGGCTTTTAAAATAATTTCTAAAAATGCCTTTTCTCATGATTTAATTATTTAGGGAATTTTCAGGGTGTGACACCGGCCAAGTCTCCAGTAAAGGTGGCCCAACCTCTAGGCTAGAGAAATTCTTGGCTCCCAAAATATGGACTTATTGGCGCTGCCGCTGTTGATTTATTGACACTACCACCTATAAACTAATCACACCATGGTGCGCTACACTACAAGTCCAGTCGTTCCCCATGCTGGCTTATGGTTAATACGGTAAATCATTCACAACAGTAGCTCGTGAACCAGTCCTTAATTGTCATGAGCACCTCTAGCATCATCATCCTTCCATGTGCTCACCACCCACCATTTAGTCAAATTTTAGTTTGCATATTTAATTAACCAACCACGACCAACCGTCGTGAAAATATAGCTACTAATCATTAATTAATCATTAGTTAATCAATAGTTATCCCACATAAAATGACACTAGAGTTTCTAGGCATGGCTAAGCAGAACCTAAATAATCTAGCTAGAACATTCATTAGACCTCTAGCTAGTCAATATTAATTACCTAGGGTATCAATGTACATGTATCAATAATAAAATGGCCATAATCAAGGAATATAGGATTTATAATAAATACCCATATTAATGTCATTTGAAAGCTTTGCATGCAATAACGTTAAAATAAAATAGTTTTCACAATTGGGATCAACATGCTCAAGGGAATTGTCGTGTGACTTGCCTTGCAATCAAAAAGTCTTTAGACGATCTTCCAAACTCTTCCTTGAACTTCGTAATCCTCCAAAAGGCAGAAAATACGTGACTACACGCAAAATGAGAAAAAACCCTAAGAAACTCCAAATAAATAGTATATAAAAAGTACACAAACATGTAGATCATGATTTTAGATGAATCTAGGAAGAAGAACGGGTCAAATCGGATCTTGGACGGAAAAGATACGGCCTTCGGAAGTTTGAATTTAGAGAAAATCTGAAAAGAAATATTCTTGGAATTTACTTGGGATTTTTGGATTATAACTATTATTTTTGGTTGGATATAGGTGGTAGGACCCATTGGTTAGTGAGTAGGTCTACGGTGGAATAGGTTCATAGGATAGAGGATGGAGGGGTTGGTGGACCGATGGCTTGGATGGTGACACGTGGCGATGGGGTGGCATTTAGGGCTGACGTGGCAGGATGATCGGATTATGGAGACCCAATGGTTGGGATTTATCTTAGGAAGATTGGACGGCCATGGTTGGGCCGGTGGTTTATGGAGATCGAGCAGCTCAGATTGATGGAAGTACTATTCACCGGGCCCATGCGACATAGAGAGGGTCCTGCCCATGGGGACCACCGGTCATACACAGAGGAGGGCTGCCGACAAGGCCTACCCGTCAGTGGCCTAGGACAAGGCAGATGCGTGCCTGCGCCATGCCACAATGCGGCATGGTCACCATGCCCACGACACGGCAGCGCGGCTCCGAGACAGCATGTAACGCACAGAATTTCCATCCAAAATTTTGGAGTTTTATTGTATAAAAATCCTCGTTCAGGAATCAACCAAGGCACACACAACATAGTTGATAATCAAAGCAATTGTTTACATATCTAAAGTATTTATTACAAAGGCGAATGGTACCTCACAAAATAATAAAGTTCCAGCAGCGGTAAATAATACTAAGACAACGTGACGAAACCCACTCCACGAGCTTGCCAGGACTCCCGCTTAATCCTCCAAGCAGTCCTCCTCGCTGAAATACTCCTCTGAATGATGATTGTTGATTGCAAGGTGACTACATGAAATACTCCGCAAGCCACACAGCAAATATGCAAGTGCACAGGATAACAAAGGATGGCATAATAGGGCTCAAATTTGCATAAAAGCATTTGATAAAACATTTAAGAGGGTAATAAACCATTAGTTATTAAGCAATATTGATTAATACTATACCGCTCACCAAAACGGTATAGGCCTAACCACTCCAACCTGGAGCTAAACATATTTCACCATTTAACAGTCAAGTTTAAGTAAAGTGGGACTAATCACAGAAAACATTGCTAGGCCCGCCCTTAACCGTAGGCATGGCTATTCGAATAGTTTTACTCTGGCCAGAGGTATACCAATTTACCCACAAGACACAACTCCACAACACATCACTGTGCGCCTCGATACCACCACGGTACCTTGGAAAGGAATTGTGACAGGATTATCCATGTAACTCGCACAATAGGAGAGCCTCCTACCAAACCTCCGGTCTCCGGTAGGGGTGATCAAGTGCCTTCCCGCGAGATGGCCCAACGCCCGAAGAATGGTCTTATTGTCACTGCCATGTGTGGACTTATATCAGCCACAAACACGCCCTAGTGCCTCCTATTGAACTTGGCACACTTCAAACTCCTGCTATCCCATTCTAGCTTGTGGTTAGCACGAGTGTTGCTTTGCAACAAGTAGTCCATGAACTGGTCCTTAACTATCACGAGCACCGCTAGCAACATTCACAATCATGGTGCTCGCAACCCACCATTTATCCGTATTTTAATGAACCATTAAATTAGCCTTGCACGACCACAGTCGTAAATGGACTCATCATTTCATATGAACTAAATATTTAATCGAAGTTAATGTTACAGCCCAGAAGTTATTCTATAATTTGCTAAGAATAGCTAAGCAGAGTCCTAGAGGTAATCTAGCTAACCAATAAATAAAGCTAGCTAGTCATATTTATCCCATAGATACAATATCTAGTAATCAAGTCAAAGGGGTCATAAACAAAGATTAGGGTTTCCCTGTCCCAATGACATTCCAAAATAAATGCAAAGCTGAAGGGAAACATAGCTTTAAACATAGGAACAACATGCTCAAAGGTATTGAGGAATCTGTGTGACTTGCCTTACTGCCCCTTACAAGCCTCGAAACCCTCCTCGAGAAATTGCGGCTCTTCCTGAACGTCGGCGGCTAAAGGCAATAAACAAAAATGAGCAAAATATTACATCAACACACATGAACAGTGTCTATTATATTTTTAATGGGTAGATCTTGATTTTTAAAGAATTTTGCAAGTTGAATCACCCCAAACAGAGTTCGGATGAATTAGTTATGAATTTTAGAAGTTAAAACCCTTTTAAAAGCTTTTAAAAGAATTAAACTGATTTATTGCGTCATTTAGGAATTAATTTAATTCAGGAAAAGGAATTATGATGTCATCACCAGGGAGAGAGAGGGGTGGGCCGGTGGCTGACCAGCGGGGCCCACTGGACAGAGGGAGAAAGGGTTTTGGTCCACGGTAGACCGGGTTCACCGAGGTCCACGGTAGATTTGAACGATGTAGATTTCATGCGATTGGATCGGATGGCTCAGATGGCTGGATGGATTTGAGTTGGATCAGATGGCTGTGATCTGATCTACTCTAGATCGAATGGCCGAGATCAGATCGGGCGATCGACGGTTCGGATAAGATCCGATCAGGCGGGCCTACGGCTGAGCTAGCGGCTGACGCGGCCTCCACGTCGGTGCCACGATGACTCAGGCGACAGTGGCGGCACGGGGACCAATGGTCACTGGCGATTAGCGGCACGGCAGCACGCGGCAAAGGCGGAAATAGGTAGAGGAGGTCGTGGCAGTTCTCACCATGGGTAGACGGGCGGCGAACGGTGATGAGAGGCGCCGGCGGGGAGCTCCTAGCAGCGGCGTACTTCGGGTCCTTGACGGCGACGTCAATCCAGTGATTTTCAATGGCTCAGCGGCGGTGGCCTAGCTTCCTTGCGCACTGGTGATGCTCATAGAAGCGGCGGCGAGCGCTATCGGCGGCTAAGGCGATGGTGTTGCTCGACCGAGACTTGGCGGCGGCGGCGGAGCGAACCCAGGGCATGGGGAGGCTGCTAGGGCTAGCTAGAGCTCGACCTTGTGTGCAGGATAGCTTCTAGGGGTCTAGGGCTTGCTATTTATAGCAGCGAGGTGGCGAGACCGGCTCGAGTTCGGCAAGATACGCGGTGGAGGCGGATTAGGGATAAAATCCGAGTCGGGAAGCTTCGGGTCTCCTCAACCATGCACAATTAGGCTCCGTTTCCTTAGGGATAAGATAGAGGAGGATCGGGGCACTGTTTACCCTCAACCGATTGGACGAGATCGGGGCCGAGGCGCTCAGATTTGGAGCAGATTGCGGTGGCGGCGCGCAGGATGAACAGGACTCCTCCGGTGAGAGGTTGACGACGATGCTGACAGATAGGGCCCACCTGTCAGTGAGGCGCGGGCGGAGCAGCGGCCGCAGGCCATGGGCTGCGCATGCGTGGTGGGGGCGTTAAGTGCATAGTAACGGGCCAGATTCGGCCCATGCACAGGAAAGAGAGCTTTTAATTTCTTTTTCTTTTATTTTAATGCTGTGACTCAATTTAATTCACCAAAAATACTTTCCTTAATCAAATAAATCCCAGAAAATTCCGGAAAATAGATGATTAAGCAAAGAATTTTATAAAATTATTTCCAATCCCATCTTGCTATAGATTTTTCTCTGTTGTTATTATTTTCACTCATTGAGGCTTTTAATTAAATTTCTAAAATTCCTTTTTCTCATTTATTTTATATGTGGATAATTTAGGGTGTTACAATTGGTATCAGAGCTGACCCTCGCGGTTACACGTATGGGTCAGTGTGCAGGCACATGGCAGCTGGCACTGGCTGTACGGATATGCGCTAAGAGGGGGTGCGTTCCTGGACATTTGCCTATATGCCTGTGTGGCTATGCGGGTAAGTTGGACCTAGCATCGCCAGGTCCTTTGAGGGAGGGTGTGTGCAACATCCTGGCCCAATTAGGATCTGGCCTATGTGGTCTATGAGTGTTGTGTGCATTTGATTAGTACCATCTTGCTAGTTGAGCAAGAGTTGAACCAACTTATAAGGCCTTGTCCCTCCAGCCATAGCACTTTCGGGTTAACCCTTTTACACGAAGCGAGGACGAAAGTGTAAGTAGGGGTGCTATGTGTAAGTAGGCCTGCCCGTCGGATGGGCTGGGCTATGCGGTTCCGGAGGGCAGGCTGTTACACAGCATCGTCGGTGACGGCAACCGGCGGCGGAGCAGGGATGGAGTGGAGTGGTGCGGTGCCGGGATTGGATGGAGGAGACGGAGGCGAGGCTGACGGCGATTGGAGATGGCTTGGCGATGGGCAGTGATGACAACCGGTGACGAAGGAGGGAGGGAGGGGGCATCAGAGAGGAGAAGATGGAGACGGTGAGTGGGCTTGGTGTTTGGGGCTCACTAGCGGCAGGCGAAGGCGATGGTAGCGTAGGCTCCTAGTGACGGTGACGACGCAGAGCATGGCCACAGAAAGAAATAGAGCAGCAGCGGCGTTTGCACGGGGCGAGGTGGCGGCTCGGAACTAGGGCACAAGAAGCCACTGGTGCGGCGGAGAGGCAATATTTATAACGGGGGAGAAGGCTAGGGCTTGCGGCGCAAGCCCGGGTTGGGCCAAGGTGAGGGACGGGCCGGGACGACGTGAGGCCAGACCGGGCTGAGGCCGAGTAGGCGACGCTGAGCTATGGGCCAGCTCGTGCTTGGCCGAAGGAGATTGGGCCAAGGTGAGGGGCGGGCCGGGACAGCACGAGGCCAGACCGGGCTGAGGCCGAGGAGGCGACGCCGAGCTATGGGCCGGCTCGTGCTTGGCCGAAGGAGAGAGGAAAAAAAAGGAAGAAGGAAGGAAGAAGAAGAGAGGACAAGGAATTTTGAGGGGTTTATTTCAGAGGAATTGGATATATCTGAGAATCTGGATTTTGAATTTCAAGAAGATTTTATGGAATCAGACTTTCAGGGAATTAGGGATTCAGAACGACAACCCGAGTTCGGGTAGAAAAGAAGGGTACAAAGGAATTGGACTAGGAACGACCCAAGAAAAGGATTTGGAATTTTTTTAAATAATTACTAAAAATGATCTTTGTAATATTAAAATTAATTCTGGAGTTCCGAAAAATCCGTGCAAATTTTAGAGAGGTTATTTAAACACAAAGAATTTATGAAAAATGACTTCGACAATGATTTATTAAAGAAATGACTTCGACAATGATTTATTAAAGAAATTTTTTTATTTTCCTATTTTTACTTTACTTAATTAATTTACTTTATAATTTAAAATAAACTATAGAAAATCCATTATTAATTAATTATTTAATTCCCAAAAATTAGGCTGTAACATTCGGCAAGAATCCATGACCGCTCCTCCTTACTACGCGGCCCGCTCGAATCGCCTCATCCCTCAGCTGCTATTGCCGCCGCTGCCGACCCTGGCATCGCGGCGCCTCTCGCGGGTGGCTAGGGAATCAACGCAACCTACCTCAGCCCCCTCCATCGCTCAGCCCGCACGCGCTCGCCCTCACCCTCACCCTCTCCTGATAGCCTGTGCACTGCTCGCCCTGCTCCCCATCCCCTCCCTCTTAGGCTCTCAGCTACTCCCCCACCCCCCACCCCGCCGTGCGCGCCAGTCGCCCCTCTCCCTCAGCGGGCTGCGCCGCTGCACAAGATCGTGCTTCAGCGAGTCGGTGGCATCAGTGCAATGCAGCAGTCTGTCTTCAGCCACCGTCTCCGACCTTCTGCCTGCATCGCGCCTCGCCAAATCACCACTCTAATTCGAGGTCAACGCCGTGGGCATGGTCACTTTGCAATAGTCGATGCTGACGCCGTCGCTCCCCAAATCATCGGTGCTGGTGCCTCCTCGGTTTCTCCCACGAAATCGCCAGCGCAGCTTTCGCAAATCGATGCCACCATATCCGCCTCCCCAAACATCCGACCTCAGTATGCCATTTTCTCCCTTCGTCTTCCCCTCCTCCGCAATGAATATGGCCCGTGACGATTGAACCTTCTCCACTGGACTCAGAGATGCCTCCTCTTCCATTCGACCCAAGGCACCAAATCTAGAGGGAAGGGGATGGGACCAACCAACGTCACCTGCTAGAGGGGAAGGGAGGTGTGGAGGCCATGGCCCCGGGTACCTCAAGAAAGGTATTTACGGCCACTCAGACAGAGGGTGGGCCAGCCCAACTAATTAGGGATATAATAGAACTCAGCTTCATGTAACCTTGCACGACAAGGAAATGGATATAATCCTAGCCAGTTACTTTATGTTCTGAGAAGGAAGTCCCTTGGTCGAGTCCGACTAGGATTCCTATCCTGTAATCTTGCTTCCTCAGTATATAAGGAGAGGCAAGGAGCCCCTTGGGATATCGACACACAGAATAACCAATCTCACCAGCGAATTCAACGAAAGCAATACACCACAACTAAAAATAGGGTATTACCTCACTCCGAGGGCCTGAACCGTCTTGTCTTTCAAAGTCCATCGAGTTTCGGTCCGACGAGTAGCCCTATCATCAATATTGCCGATACAAAATCATCAAGCCTGATGGATCCAACCACAGGAGTCCATGGCATCAACTTCACCCCCGGACAAGCCCTCAAGTTCGGGAGCCTCGATTTCATCGCCAACGACTTCGGCAACCTCACCATGTCTAACTCGGTTTCACCCCGATCGGCCAGGGACCAAGCCGACTTTGCACCAGTTGGCCTACTCAATGCTGCGAAAATTTTCAACAACCTGCTTGGCAATATTCAAGATCCACCAGCCCTAGCTTTCGACTCAGACATGGCCTTGTGCCAGTCGAGATTGGGTCTAGGGGAGACGAGATTGTCAATCTCCCACTCAAACTCGGCAATGCTGTAACCATCTTCAATTCCAATCTGATGCGACAAAACCAATCCTCTGGAGTTTGACTCAGATACGGCCCATAGCCACTCAGGATCGGATCTAGGGAGGTTGGGGTTATCATCATGGCACTACACTATACCGAATCGGACTATAAGACGGACAGTAGCTCAGGAAGCTTTTCTCCACCACGCGAGGTCTTTATGGTGTCAAAGGGATCTACTCCAACACAAGATGCGCTCCGACTACACGAACAACAAGAGGAAGAAGCTCGCCGACTGTGTGAGCAAAAGGAGGAAGAAGATTGATGTCTACAGGCCGAACGAGAAGCTCGCAATCGTGAGTTATGCAAGACTAGCCAAGTAGCGCAGCAAGAAATCCTCTAGACCAGGGTGGGCGACCACGACATCTTCGTCACTCCCCAACAGAATGTTGTGGCTACTGCTACACTCCTGGATACCCTGCAGCTAGGGCCTGATCACCAAGCAACACCGACTATCGCCAAGATCAAGGCTATGATAACAGCAACAGCATGCTAACAACGCCAGCAATGTAGAGACATGCTTATCCCATCAAACAAGATGACTTCAGATGCTGCAATGTCATCAACCATGGCGCAATGCCAAGCAGTGGGGTTTGACCAATACCACTCGGAGTCCAACCACGCATCACAAGGTGTGGAGGCCATGGGCCCCGAGTACCTCAAGGAAGGCGATTACGACCACTCGGATAGAGGGTGGGCCGGTCCCTATAATTGGAGATAGAGTAGGACTCGGCATCATATTACCTTGCATGACAAGGAGAGGGATATAGTCCTAGCCGGATACTCAATGTACTGATAAGGAAAGCCCTTGGTCATATCCAACTAGGTTTCCTACCTTGTAACCCTCATCCCTTCATGTGGGACCCCAAACAGGACCCTCTGTGTACACGTACTAGCCCAGGACCATGTTAGCACACACAGTCACAAGAATAATATCACAGCCAACATCACGAATGAAACTAAACTATTTACTAATAAATTGACTGTGACAAGCCTTATGGCTAAAGTTTACATTTATTATGCCACGAAGGGCCTAAAGAAAATAAGATAGCAGCAGAAATAAAATAAATACGTGGAAGCTCCATTTAACATGCCACAGGCAGTCAACTAGGGCACACGGCCTATTCCTCGTCTTCAGCACAAACTCATTCGGAAACAGCGGAAACCTTTCTTCTGGAATTAGGGGGAATTGCAAGGTGAGTACATATAATACTCAGCAAGTGCATGGAAATATGCACATGCACAGCTGACAAAGAAAGGCTAAGACTATTTTGCATAACACAGCAGTTGCATTTATAAACCTTTTATAAACAGAGTTCAAAAACAACATTTTAAATAACGGGTGTTACCATCCAACCATCCACACAGGACCTGTCCATACAGGACCACATAGCTAAATTCATTTTCCTGCACACAGCATCATTACCATCCCTTGTTTTCGCAAACTACCCCTCATTAGAATTCACCGAGCATGTCCATGACCACGGACGCGGCTATTCGAATAGATTAGTTAAATACTCTGTAGAGGTTGTACAGCTTTACCCACAAGATACATCATTCTCTTAACGGCCATGCGCAAATGTCACACTTCTCCTTGTGTGCGGCTAAGGAATCTGTAACAAGGCTTTTTA
The DNA here is from genome assembly GCA_003991445.1 of Oryza meyeriana var. granulata. NCBI lineage: Eukaryota > Viridiplantae > Streptophyta > Magnoliopsida > Poales > Poaceae > Oryza > Oryza meyeriana. The sequence goes on along the minus strand of RYFJ01001029.1, from coordinate 85,568 downwards.
GAAACTCCGCCTCAACACTGCCTTCCCCTATGAGCCACATTTCCCTCACACAAAGAAGAAAGTACCCATGGCTAACCATGACACCTATCATCTAACCACCTGGGCCGATAGTGCCAAGACTCGAAATCCTACTGGGCCAGGTCCTTCCCATTAGGGCATGTGGTTGTACGTTAGGCTCAGATCATTGACTTATGAAGTGAAGTCCTTAACTGACCAGGGCAACTTGCCAAAACTACAATAGCACATAGCTTCACATTAGGCTCACACAGAGACCTAACCTGGTAAGGATCACACAGATACCTCAACTGGTAAAGATCACACAGATACCTCACCCTCTTAGTAGGTTCACACAGAACCACCCATCACCCTAGTCCAAAACATTTTATCCGCCCGTTGTTTACTACACAGTACAACACATGCTACCGGAAAGATAGCACACAGCCACACAGCTCCAATAAAACAGTGATAAGTATATCATTAATCATCATTATGTTTTGCTTGTAAAACAACTTGAGCGGGGCTAAGCAATTACTACTCTACCCTGAGTTGACCCCTATGTTCAACTCACAAAGGCTAGGGTGACAAGGTATCACAGGATATTCAATAATCAAAGGCATGGAATGACAACAATTAGGTCATGCTACCCATCGATAATTTATAAATAAAATAATGCATATTTCACAACAAAAACATTTTATAAATTGGGTCCAATATGTTTAAAGGGTGAACTTGCCTTTCTCCAAGTACTGTCCTTGCTCGGTAGCGAAGGCCATGTAGGAGAGGACACCGTGTATTGCCACACGGTGATGCAGGCAAAGGTGAAGTACATCAAATTTTCATGGCGTACCTCTTCTTTTGCCTTTCCTTTATTCTTCTTTTCTGTATCGGCCTTTCTCCGATGGCTTCGGCCTTGTTGCTCAGAGAGCGTGCATGATAACGTGTTGAGAATTGGAGATTAGTGATGAATCTCTTTGTTGATTCTCTTGTCTGTGATTACACTGTTTCTTAGTACACATATATATATACTAAGAGAAGGGGTGCCTTTGGCACCCGTTCGGGAGGAACATGCCCCTTCCTGAACAGACATATTGCATGGGCATTTGATCACATGTTAAATGTGTTCTAACAGATCAAAAGGGAAAATTTTTCTTTTAGATGCGGGGCTCACGTGTCACTGCCACAAGAGGAGACCAGAACTGCCCCTGTCTCGGTCAGCTGTTCGGCCACGGCTCGGGTGGCGGTGCAGGGTGGCGCAGGGGCGGTGAACCGGCGGCGGCGGCGGACAGCGGACGGCGGCGGCGGGCGGCGGCGTCGTCGACCGGAACGGGAGGCGGCTTGGCAGCGTTGGCCGGGGACAGGAGCAAGCGAGGGCGACGACGGCGTTGGCCGGGGAACCGGAGGCGACACAGGGCATCGGGACAGCGTCGGAATCGGCGGCGGACCGGCGTCAGCGGCGCTGGGCTGGGGAGAGCAGGAGGTGACGGCAGGGTGCATGGCGTCGGCGGGATGGGAAGCAGAACACCGGTGCGGGCGGCGGCATCGTCGGCTAGGGGAAGCAGGACACCGGCTGGGGGACCAGGAGAGAAACCGGCATGGGGCGGTGCTCACCGGCGGCGTCGGGGCATCAGGACAGTGGCGGCACGTCGGCTCGGCGTGGCTGCGGAAGAAGAGGGTGGCGGCGGCAATTTCGGAGGTAGAGAAACAGATGATGGATGCACATATATATATATAGGGGCAGCTCGGCGCGGCTAGGGCGGAGGAGGCCGGCGGCGCATGAGAGCAGGCCGGGCGGCGCGGGCCTGGTGGCGCGGCGGCGTGGAAGTAGGTCGGGCCGTAGCGCGGCGGCGTCGGCGCAGGGGCGCAAGGGCGGCGGCAGGTGGGCCACAAGTGTCTAAATGGAACTAGAGTATATCATCCCTGGGTCTAAATGGATATTGATCCATTTTTAGGGATTGAATGACCACAAGTGTTTATGGATATGATTGTCCAATATCATCTAGATACTGGTTGACAATATCAATAGGATATTGATGGACTGATTTTTATGCTTAAGTTATAGACTCAAGCGTAATTTGGTGTTAACCAAATATTTCATCTCAGAATCCATCTTAAAGGTCAATTTCTCAAGTGAGAAAATTGTTCCTAAGATGATTGCTTGTTTGATTCATGTGTTCTGATGATGTTAAGATCATCAATATGTGCTAAGATGATAGGAAATCTAAATGTAGATTTCTTTATGAACACACATAGGCAATCATTGGAGTTACCTTTTATGTAAGGAACTCACATAGTCAGTTGTACCACAATCAACTTGACTGTTCAAGTCGTAGGGTGACTTGAGTTGTACACAATATATATTGTGATTTTGTATTTTGATTTAGAATGTCAAGTCCATTGGGAGCTTTGTTGTCTGAATCTGTCAAATTCATTTGATCTGCCAATAGATATGGGAACATGATTTCCACACATACCAATGGTATGATATGCTTGGTCTCTGCGTGAAACCATGTGCTACAAGCTCTCACGATATCACTACCTCGCTTCCATAAGAAAGACATGAGAAGAATGTATTACTATGGTAATGCTTTCCATTGTTGAGTGACAACAATTCTCCTTAATTGCCACCTTTGGTTTGACCCAATTTGAGTGTTTTGACACTCTGCCTAGGACTTTTGGTCTGGATCCAGTTGAAAGGTGTAAGGCAACTTTGAGGAGTATATGTCGACAATTTGTAGTCTTTGTATGATTGATTCAATGGAATCAATATAGCTTGTGGAAATATCAACCCTTTTGAACTCCATGTTATTTTCCAAAACAACAGAGTTGGGGCGTTCCTATGACCCAGCACCTGAAATTTGTGCACAATTTTTGCTGGGCTTTTGGATGATAAACATCCATAGGCATTGGATAGTAAATATCCATATGGTGTCAATCAACTTGATGTTGATTTGCATTTACTGATTGGAGGAATGATATTCCTCTATGTCCGCGGAAGCTTTTGAAAAAGCTATATCCCTTATGACCATACTTCTCCCCCTCTTATTTTTCTTTCTGGGAGATTGAGTGGTTTTGTTTTGGTACCTCCACTCTTTCTGGTGCGGGATTTTGTGACACCTTTATAACAAGTAAATGCTTTTGGCAGAATATTTGCAATATGTTGCAAATATAAGATGTTCTGAACTATTTGGTTCAGATTCTTTGGTACGTGGATATGACGATGGAATGTTAATATTTTGACATTCTCTTTTTAATTCCTGGCATTCTTTATGTGGTATATATCTCCCCCTAATGCCTGGAATTGTCCTCAATGAAAATAGCATACGAGCTGTTCATTAATCCCCTATGGAAAGACCTGAGGTATGTCGGACCCGGGTTTGACCCCGAACCCTATGTGTGTACCGTGCTAGTCCCACGATCAATTGCTAGCACACACATTCAACATTGGCATCATAATCCATACATCACAGGTTCAGCTCACAGCGGACCAAACATAAGTCGTACAAGAGTCTAGACTTTAGCGGTTACATAGAGGCCGACCGGCCAAATAGAACAGCAAATTAACAAAGAGTTCCACAGCGGAAACAAGATAATAGAGGCACCAAAAACCAGCAAGTATGCCTCTGCCCGCCCACAGGCAACCAACCGGTAAGCCCTAGTAAGCACCGTCGTCGTCGTCTCCAAAACCCGCTGCATAGAAGTACCCGATTGTCGGGTCCTCCTCAACCATCTCTAAAAAAAAGAAGTCACACAAGCGTGTGTGAGTACAATACGTACTCCGCAAGACTTATAGTGTTTGCAATGGTATTCCATAATATGCGAAGATAAACAAGGAATGGTTCAGGTCCTGCAGTTTGCATAAATCATAATATACATAGAGAAAACATTGCGGTTTTGCAACGAAATTTTTGTAAAATCAAGCTACCACAGCAAACAAGTATATAAGCATCAACCCCCAAGTGTTTCCAACCATATGGGCTCCCTGCCCATGCCAGCCAACAGTGGCAACACGCTGCCACAACCATCCCAGCGAACTCCCCGTTCGCACCAAAATCTTTCCCCAAAACAGTTCCCAAAAATTAAAACTACTACGGTGGAGAATTTCCCAAGTCGTCCATAATCGAGGACACGGATATTCGAATAGTTTTAACTCTCGAGAGTGTGTACAACTGTACCCACATGACAAGGACAACATGAGCTACCACACAGGAGGCTCACACCATCAATGACAAAGCCTTTCCACCGTTGACCTAGCAATATCCCGCGCTTATGATCCATCCCTAGGGAGTTGGGAGGCCTCCCAAAATCCCCAAGGCTCATACAATGTGCTGGTCACCCTTGAACAATAATCAAGGTACCTTCGAGCTATGGACAAAAACCATAACCCGCACTATCCCAATGTCAACAAAAATGACCTACTACTACCACCGGCGGGTCTATTGCTAGGTATCAACAATATACTAAGCTAGGAACTCCCCATAAGAGCCACATGTGGTTTGCACTGTGCTTCTTGGTTCTAGCTACACCATAGAATCGGTCCTTAGTGACCCGGGCGAGACAACCACCTAATCGGTACCACAACAAGGCACCGAACACTACATCCACTCGCCCAAGTCCAAAAGCATGTTTTCAGTTTTTGTTTTCCACCAAGAGCACAGGGGAATTACCCACTGTTTTCATTTCCATAATTTCGCAAATGCTTCTTTTTCCCAACATCCCAAAATCAAGTAACAAGTAGCCTTGATTAAAAAGCAAACTAAGCATACCTATTGACATCTTCCCAACCACATGAACCCAAATTTTCAGTGGCAACATAAGTGACAAGGAATTCATGATACTCAAGTAACAAGGATAGGGCATATGCAACAAGAGGTTAACTACCCAAGAATCCCACACATTTTCAAGTAAAACATCGCATGCATAATAGTTTGCAATCAATATAGTTTGTAAGTTTGAAATATATGAGCAATTGATCAAGGGGGTGCTTGCCTTGTTCCTAGACTTCTTGGAACTCTTCTGATCCTTCCACAACCGGGTCAACGACGTCGTGTTCTACGAGAATACCAAACGAATGCAATGAAAACAACGGCAAAATATTTAACAGAACAGGAAGTACGAATATTTTTGCAGAATATGCAAGTGCATGATTTTAGATGAATTTAGGAAAAAGAATCGCTTGAATCCGAGTTTGTATGAGGGAGATATGGCTAAACGAAGTCTGCTCTGTCCTAAAATCGAAAATAAATGAGAAACAGCGTTTTCGCTCGACCGAACTGCAGAAACGGCTGAAAACATTCTACCGACTTAACGGGTGGTCTATTTGAGACGTTTTCGGTTCTAGGGCATTTTTATGGTACGAAACCTACATGTGTGCTGCTGTGAACCTAAGGACAACTCCCAAAAGTGGATATTCTCCAACTTGCTAGGATATTAATCGCGCACGCTCACACGCCACTAAAATGGCCTAACACGTGAAATCCACCGGGCGTGAAGTTTTAATCTAAGGCATTTGGGGGCGTGGAGGGTTTCTAGGGCCTAGGGGTCACTGGATGTACAAGTGGAACCTACGGGAAGGCTTCGGTAGTGGCGAACGCCTCGGTCCAAAAACAATGTCTTCGCACGAGCAAACTACACATCTTCGCACGTTAACGATAACCGGCAAAAACGGGAAAACGACAGCAGCTACTCTACTCGGGGTTTTATCCTGCTCTGACGCTAGAGGGGCCAACCCGGCTTGCATGGGGCTGATGGGGTGGCTGCTACTCACTCAAACACAAGCGCACCTTAGGTGTTTGATGAAAAGCTAAGCTAATGCACGGCTTGTCTACCTCTGTCCTCTCATGCTCTAGTGAATGGCTAGTGATGCAGGGGTGTGGGGAAGCTCTAGGGGTCCTGCATGCAAGATCGAAGGCTCTACTACATGCGGCCATGCTCCGATTGAGCCTCATCCACACATGTGGCCACGGTGGTGACGCTTGGGTGGATGGCAAAACAATGGCAGGACAGGCCAAGCCAAGGACGTGGGGAGAACTAGTGGCCTCCCAGGAGTAAAAAGAAAGTACATGCAGAAACAGAAGCTCACCGAAGAGTACAGGCCGTGGGGTGTGACGTTGAGGCGGTGGTCGGCTCGGCAACAGGGTCGCTCGTGATGGAGGCTGCAAACAAGTGCTATGATGAGCTCAAAGAGTGAAGGGGAGAAGGTGATACTGCCAGGGCAGCGCTAACTCACCAGGGCGCTGTTTAGCGGCCGCAAGATCACGGCAGCACCCGGTCGGCGTTGCAAAAGACAATGGGGCTGCGGTGATGCCTGCTGCTCGCCAAGGGCGAAAACGGAGTTAGGTCGGGCAAGAACACGTGGTGACACAGCTGAGACAAGGTAAAACTCACCGGAGCTCTCAGACAAAAAGCGTGTGCTCGCCGGCGCCGTGGGCGGCACCTCACGTTCTCAGCGAACCAAGGGGCAATCACCTAGGTCCTTGGGTGCGTGAGAAAGAGGGCGAGCTGGGGAGGCAGGAGAGCATAGGCTTGGTTAAAAGGAAGGCAGGGAAGGAGAGGAGAGGGGAGGGGCGCTGCTCTGCTCCACGGTCTCGCGATGGCGTGTGCACGGGCAAGCGTGCAGCAGACAGATGGGATAGGGCAGGGCGCTGCTGAGGCTGTCGGGGGTATCTCGCGAGGTCCCAAGGCGGCTCTGCCTCTCCCTCTCACGTGGTCTAGGGCGCGCAGAGGAAGCCACCAGGCCGAGCCGCACGGGCGGAGAGAGATTCTCGCGTGATCTCGTTTGGACGACGGAGGACAGGGCACAACCGATAGCATCACGTATCAACGATTCACGCCTGAGGACTGTCTCCAACAACCATGTGTTGACGCCGAAACCAATCGGCCGATATGGACTCCTCGTACCGATGGCCGACAGCACCTATATATATCGGCTAGCAAACCGATGATGATATAAGTGAAAAGCAAACCGGCCGATTGCCGAAAGCATTCGCATACACGAGCATCGGCTAGAAGCCGATGATAACAGAGATAGGCAGAAAAATAAAAAGCCAGCTGACTGGCGCGGGCTTGCGAGAGAGGGCGCGGGCGCGAGCTCGGGAGAGAGAGAGCGCGCGGGCGCTAGCTCGGGAGAGAGCACAGGCGCGGGCGCAGGTGAGGGCGTGGGCAAATGCGAGGGCGCGGGCGCGGGCTTGCGAGAGAGAGGGCGCGGGCGCGAGAGAAAAAGGGCGCAGCGCGAGAGAGGGCGCGTGCGCGAGCTCGGGAGAGAGGGAGCGCGGGCGCGGGCTCGCGAGAAAGGGCACGGACTCGAGAGAGAGCCAAGTCCCCGGGCACGAGAAAAGGGTGCGGACTCGAGAGAGAGAAACAGGCGAGGGCGCGGGCGCGGGCTTGCGAGAGAGAGGGCGCGGGCGCGAGCTCGGGAGCGAGAGGGCGCGGGCACAGGTGAGGGCGCGGGCGCGAGGTCGGGGTCGGGACGATGGTGCGGGCGCAGGTCCGATCGGGAGGCGTCTAGTCTGATCGGGAGGATTCGGACCGTCCAATCCCCAAGAGGATGGTCCGATTGGGGCAGCTTGCTTCCAACCGAAAGAAACTTGGGGACAAGGCTGGGTTTTTCATGCATGAAAGATGACATGAAGAGCATGCAGATGGAAAAACGGTTTTATGCACCAAACAACAAAAGTGGGCTGTTACAAGGTATTTATGATAGACGGATAATGATACCTCATGTTGGTCCCCACTGCCCAATGATGTATGCTATGGTGGTATATCGGTACATCCAAAACGTTGCCGATTCGCAGATGGGAAATATTTGGCTGAGGCCAAATTTCCACATACAAATTGCAATGGAGGAGGTTGTATGATTGCAGTGTAATGAATTTGAAATGATGTGGTGTGTAAGGCCGCATGTCACCAACTAGAGGTTGATTAATTGCAATTTCGTAATGGTCTTGCCATGAGCTTCATTCTCTTGATGAGAGATCATGCAAATCCATTTTGTGTATAAACAAATGGATCAGAGTGCTGAACATATTGGCCATACAATCATCATTGAAGGCAAAAATCCAGCAGTGTTCCATTCGAATTACTTGAATTCGATGTTCAGGATACTATGCTCATAATTTAATAATTTGAGCAACTAATTTGGCAAATATATGGTTTTGTGTGAATAAAATCCACACGTCAGACCATCGTGTAGATGTGTCAATTATAACCATGAAGTACCTGAATAGTCTATACAATGGATGTATGGAGCCACATCGATATCTTGAATGTGTTCAAGAAATTTTGAGTAGCTCAGCTCTAATTTTGAGGTAAGAGGGTCTTCAAAATTAATTTCCCTATGGCACAAACAGTGCACATAAAATCCAAAGATTTTCGGAAAAATCTGACCATTAGCGTTGCTGATATTTTTCCATATCATCCCTAGATCGAGTGGGATGGTCAAGGCAATTATGCCAAGTTTGGAATGTGTAAACATTCTGGAAAATTACCATGTACACAATATGTTGTACGGGTTTTATGTAGTACAATCCAGAGGATAAAGATGGAATTTTTTCAAGCACTTGTTTGCCATATCCGTTGTTTTTGGTCAAGAGTAAATATTCCTCTTTGTTGTCATCTTGGGTTTCGATATGGAAACCATTCTGATGGATATCTCTATAACTTAATAGGGTACGAGTGGAATCGGGATACAGTAATGCATCCTCAATTGTTAATTGAGTACCCATCGGGAGCGTGATAGAGGCACAACCAGAGCCAACTATCGTTGCATCGCGTCTAGCGATTGTTAAAATACTTCCTTATCTCTTTGTAAGAGTCAGGGAATATTTTGTGTCCCGAAGTATAGAGTTTGTGGTTCCACTATCCACAAGACATAATTCCTCCTCCATTGGCTTGAATCCCGTAAATCTCTATATATAGAAAGAATTTGATATGAAATTTTTGTCATATATATAGACTATGTACAAACATTTATTCAATACTGAATATGTTCAGTACATTATTGTAGCATACTTGCATACAATATAGATGACAACTTAGTATTATTACAACTCATACTTAGGACAAAATTAACATAGTATCTATGTTATTGGGAGACTATATAAGGTCTCCAAGCATATCTTGTGAAGCAAACTCCACAATCATGTCGTCAGTGGTCATGGGTTCACCCTGCTGAGGAGGGGCCTCAGTGCTCTTGAGTTCCTCTAGAAACTTCTAAGAACAGCTTGCTCCACCAGTGTTGTCAGTTTGGAGGTTGAAGTGTGATTCAATCCTCTCATTTTGAGCAGCCTTGCCTTTTGCCACAGACTGAAGGTATAAGTTGATAAGATGCTTGGAAGTACGGCATTTCATAGTTGTATGGCTGTGACAGCCACACTTCTGACAAATGTCAGATTTATTTTTGTTCTTGAAATTGCCATTCCCCTTTTGGAATCCACGAGATATTTGCTTCCTGTTGCGTTTGCATTTACCCCTGAAGTTCTTTGGATGGTTTCCATTACCATCGAACTTTGATTTATTCTGATCATGTATATTCGTATGTACTTCAGGCAAGGGTGCTGCCCCAACAGGACGTTGCTGATTATTCCTTAACAGGAGTTCATCATGCTTCTCAGCCTGAGTTATTACGTGCATCAGATCAGAATAAGTTTGGTAATGTACAGCACGCCATTGGTGTTGTAAGACACGGTCTGCAGGGAGCATGGTAGAGAGTGTCTTCTCTATCTTCTCCGCATCAGTGGGTTCTTTTTCACAAAATTGCAACTTTGAGCAAATGTTATGAAGGGCATGATTGTATGCTCCGACTGTCTTAAAATCTTGCAACCGGAGATGTGTCCATTCATAGTTAACCTCTGGAAGTATCACTATCAACATACTTCGAGTGGTTAGGCTGACCTTGACATCCATTATCCATGTAGGGTAGTTGTGGCCATCAAGAGCGAGAATCTCAAACTCTTTGGCGGCCATCTTAGTCCTATGTATGAAATACCATAGATTGATTAATTTACAAAGAGTAAATTAATTTTGCATGGTAATAGTTGTAATAATATGCAAATATCTGAATACAAGATGTGTCTTGCATCTATAATAGCGTAGATCTCAAGTATGGAATATAACCCTATGGACGAGGTGACTCGTTGCTAATGGCATAGTCTACAAAACTTGTAGTAGATGCCTTTAGTCTCCATAGTTTTGAGTTATATTCATGTTTATTGAAAATCATGTCTTGGTGGTAAACACTAATTTTAAATGAGTTGCCTCGTTAATTTGGACATAATCTACAAAATGTTATAGTAGATGCCTAAAAGGCATAGTCTACAAGTGTAGTAGATACCGTTGACATAATCTACAAATATTTTGTAGTAGATGTCGGTGGTATAATCTACAAATATTTTGTAGTAGTTGCCATTGTCATGATTTTCAATAAATAGAGGAATTTCTAGTGATATTATACATATGAATTCCAATGGAATTAAGTAAAATAACTTAATTAATGGGAATTCAAAATTTAAATTTACAAAAATTGATAATTTGCAAAATTTAAATATGGTCGATAATTAAATTGCAAGTAAATAAATTAACTGCAATAAAATAATAGTCCCAAAATATGTAAAATGTTATTGGAAATGCACATGGACATCCGCTTTGAACATTTTACGTAAAATCTAGTACTCATAGGGTCTGGATTGTAATTATAACAAAACTGTTATAATTTGTAATAAGTATAGGGACTTAGACTTAAAACAGAAGGGTATTTTTTGCAGTTTTAATTAACTGTAGGGCCTAAACTGCAAAATGTCCATAGCCTAGACCTGGGTCTTGCCAGTCTTTCGGTCTGTCTGTGGGCGCGGGGGGGCGTTAGTGGGCCGCAGCGGCCGGCCCAAACCGGCCTTACAGAGGGGATCGGGGGGGGGGGGGAGGAGCAAACCCTAACTGCTCCTCCCTCCCACTGTTCAGCAAATATTTCTTTGCTGGAATTCATGAGTTGAGACTGTCAGATTTGACATCGGTTAAGCAACGCCCAGATGAAACAGTACCGGAATACGTTCAGCGATTTCGGGACGTCAGAAACCAATGTTACAGTTTAAACTTGAGCGATGGGCATCTGGCCGATCTGGCTTTCCAGGGTCTCTTGGCGCCAATTAAGGAAAGGTTTTCATCACAAGAGTTCGAGTCCCTGGCGCATCTGGTACAAAAGGTATCGGCTCATGAAAGCCGGTTCCAAGAGGCAAAAAAGGATAAATATCAGAGAAGGGTTGCTCAAGTTCAAGTTTATTCATCAAGCTCAGATGATGAGGGATCCGATGCTGAGGTTGGATTGGCGGAGTGGGCCAGGAATAAGAAATCAATATCATGCCCATGGGTCAAGGATATCGGCAAGGAGGAGCGGTATGATTTTGATATTAGTAAAGCCGATAAAATCTTTGACTTGCTGTTACAAGAGAAGCAGATACAACTACCGCCAAATCACGTGATTCCTTCAGCCGAGGAACTAAAGAAGAAAAGATATTGCAAGTGGCACAATACTATATCGCATTATACTAACGAGTGCAAAGTTTTTCGGCAACAAATTCAGTCGGCTGTCGAGCAGGGAAGAATCAAATTCGAAGACAAGAAGCCAATGAAGATTGATGGACATCCTTTCCCCGTAAACATGGTCTATGCGGGGTCATCATCAAGGGATCAGGCCGATGGAGCAAGGCGTCAAAGGTATAAATCAAGGATTACTTCATCGGATATGATAGAAAAATATTCAAGGTATGAGGAACAGAGGGACGAACCAGAAAGGTATAATCTGCATTGGGACTGCCCGTTCTTCCGATTCTGCTGGGATCAAGGGATGAGACTGCCATAAGTTGAAGATTGCCCCGAGTGCAGTGATATGGGGAATCAGCGTGATCAGCAGCAGAGGTTTGCACAGGATCGGTCGCTTGGAAAAAGAGCATCGGTTCATAGCCGATTAGGACCGATCCATGAAGAGTTCTTTGAAGAGGATGAAGAGGAAGTACATGAAAAACAAGTCCAGAATCCTCAATGGTGCCCTAGTGGGATATTCACGAAGAATCAAAAGAGGAGGGCACAGCGACTACGACACCGAGAGCAACAGGAAGAACAGAGACAAGATCAAGAAGAGGCCGATCATTGTCACAAGAGAACTAAACAGGTATGGCGCGTGAAGAGAAAAGACGATGAACCTGATCAATCGGCCCTAGCAAATATGGTGTTCTTTTTGCCTCGGGAATATAAAGCACTTTCATCAGATGAAGAAGACGATAAGGAAATTTTCGCTCAACTGACGTTGCAACCTGATCAGGCCATATTTGACAAACCTGAAGAGTCAGAGCATCGGCACCTAAAGCCATTGTATATCATGGGTTATGTGAATGGGAAGCCGATGACAAAGATGCTGGTTGATGGGAGAGCAGCTGTTAATCTTATGCCTCATGCTACATTTCGGAAATTAGGGAAGACTGCCGAAGATCTGATCAAGACAAATATGGTGTTAAAGGACTTCGGTGGGAATTCATCAGAAGCAAAAGGTGTATTAAACGTGGAGTTGACAGTGGGGAATAAGACACTACCCACCACGTTTTTCGTCATCGATGGAAAGGGGTCATATAGTTTGCTTCTCGGCAGGGACTGAATTCACGCGAACTGTTGCATGCCTTCGACAATGCATCAATGTTTGATACAGTGGCAGGGAGATCAAGTTGAAGTGGTCCTAGCAGATCGGTCAACCAACATTGCAATGACCGATCTACCAGTCTGGGAAGCTGATGGTGTGGATTGCCTGTCCGAAAAAATATGGGAAGGAGACTACCTTAAGGTCACTAGCCAGGGGATACAGTCGATCCAGCAAGTCGGCTCTGAATTGTTACTCTGATGGGCTCCATTGAAGACTTCGAGGGGAAACTGGGGCAAGGATTTATGTCGGCCGATGATTTGGAGGAAATCGACATAGGACCAGGAGATAAGCCAAGGCCGATGTACATTAGCAGAAGGTTAAGTCCTGAACTTCGAGAAGAATTGATAACACTATTGAAGGAGTATCGGGATTGTTTCGCTTGGGAGTACCATGAGATGCCAGGATTAAGCCGATCAATTGTTGAACATCGGCTGCCCATTAAACCAGGATATCGGCCATTCAAACAGGCTCCAAGGAGGTTTAAGGCAGAATTATACGAGCCGATCAAAGCAGAAATCACAAGGTTGTATGATGCTAAGTTTATAAGGCCATGCCGATATGCTGAGTGGATTTCGAATATCGTCCCGGTGGAAAAGAAAAACGGAAAATTGAGGATATGTATTGATTTCCGGGATCTGAATAAAGCTACCCCCAAGGATGAATACCCGATGCCGATAGCGGATTTATTGGTGGATGCGGCCTCAGGCCACAAGATTATCAGCTTCATGGACGGCAATGCAGGATACAATCAGATTTTTATGGCTGAAGAAGATATACATAAGACTGCGTTTCGGTGTCCTGGAGCTATCGGCTTGTATGAGTGGGTAGTAATGACTTTTGGATTGAAAAGTGCCGGTACGACTTATCAAAGAGCGATGAATTATATATTTCATGATCTCATCGGCTTGTTGGTAGAAATTTACATTGATGATGTGGTGGTTAAGTCTAAAAGTGAGGAGAGCCATATAGCTGATCTGCGAAAAGTGCTGGAGAGAGCCAAGAAATACGGACTAAGAATGAATCCCAATAAATGCGCTTTTGGTGTATCGGCTGGGCAGTTTTTGGGTTTTATGGTTCATGAGCGAGGGATTGAAGTTAGTCAGTGAAGCATCAGAGCCATTAAGACTACAGAGCCACCAAGCAATAAGACAGAGTTGGAATCATTGATCGGCAAGATTAATTTTGTGAGAAGATTTATATCAAATTTATCAGGGAGAATTGAATCTTTTACTCCGTTGTTGAAGTTGAAGGCCGATCAAGAGTTTGTGTGGGGGGCAGCACAGCAGAAGGCATTTGACGAGATCAAGAACTATCTGAGTTCCCCACCTGTTTTAATTCCGCCGCAGAAAGGAGTGCCGTTCAGGTTGTACTTGTCAGCCGATGAGAGGTCCATCGGGTCTGTTTTAATTCAAGAGTTTGAAGGCAAAGAGCGAGTTGTATTTTATCTGAGCAGAAGGCTTTTGGATGCTGAAACAAGGTACCCTGCGGTGGAGAAATTGTGCCTGTGTTTATATTTCTCATGTACAAAGCTAAGGCATTATATCCTATCGGTTGAGTGTATAGTAGTTTGCCAGGCCGATGTGGTCAAGTATATGTTGTCGGCTCCAGTTTTGAAAGGGCGAGTTGGTAAATGGATTTTTGCTTTGACATAGTTCAACTTAAGATATGAATCGGCTAAAGCAGTCACGGGACAAGCAGTGGCCGATTTCATTATGCAACATAGAGGGTATCATGAAGACTATGTAGAGCCGATCCCATGGACTTTGTTTTTTGATGGATCGGTTTGCAAGCATGGATCTGGTATCGGTTTGGTTATTATATCGCCTCGAGGGGCAAGTTTTGAGTTTGCTTTTACAATTAAACCTTATCGGACTAATAATCAGGCGGAGTACGAGGCGGTGTTAAAGGGACTACAACTCTTAAAGGAGATCGGAGCCAATGTCATAGAGATAATTGGCGATTCTTTATTGGTGGTCAAGTAGTTGTCTGGAGAATATGAGTGCAGGGATGATGTTTTGAGGTCATATTATGAAGAATGTACGGATTTGTTAAAGGATTTCAAGATGGTGTCAATAGATCATATTCCTAGGGAGCAGAATTTAGAAGCCAATGATCTTGCATAGATTGCTTCAGGGTATTGGCTAAATAGGCAGGTTGAGGTTGAAATAGCCAATATTGATATTCAGAACAAGGCCGATGACTGGAGACAAGAGTTAATTGATTATTTGCAAAATCCGTCGCAATCGGTTTCTAGAAAAGTTTGGTATAAAGCTACTAAGTATGTGCTGCTTGATGGGGAACTGTATTATCGGACTTTTGAGGGAGTTCTGCTTAGGTGCCTGAATTTGGAAGAAGCCAAAGTGGTTATGTGCGAGGTGCATGAAGGCGTCTATGGGACTCATCAATCGGCTCATAAGATGAAGTGGTTGCTGAGAAGAGTAGGATATTTTTGGCTGACAAGAAGGGTGTCAAGATTGTCAGAAATTTGGAAATGTACAATGAGCACCAGCATCGGCTATGAATCCTATCATCAAACCGTGGCCGTTCAGAGGTTGGGGAATTGATATGATCGGCCAGGTTTTTCCTCCATCAAGTAAAGGACATAAGTTCATATTGGCGGCGACAGATTATTTTACCAAGTGGGTAGAGGCGATTCCTTTGAAGAAAGTTACGTCCAAGGAAGCGATCGAGTTTGTAAAGGAGCACATAATTTATCGGTTTGGGATTCCTCAGACGATAACTACTGATCATGGGTCTATTTTCGTGTCTGATGAGTTTCAACAGTTTGCTGCCAGTATGGGAATCAAGTTATTAAATTCATCGCCTTATTATGCTCAGGCCAATGGATAGGCGGAAGCTTCTAACAAGAGTTTGATCAAGTTGATTAAGTGGAAAATTGATGAGCAGCCGTGGCGATGGCATACTACATTAGCCGATTCACTATGGGTCTATCGGAGGGCGTGTCATGGATCTACTCGGGTGCCACCGTATCAGTTGGTATATGGACATGAGGCAGTTTTACCGTGGGAGACCAACATCGGCTCTAGAAGGATTTCTTTGCAGAATCAGTTAACGGCCGATGATTATTATAACTTAATGACAGATGAACTTGAAGATTTGGCTTAGAATCGGTTGAGGGCATTGGAAAGAATTAAAGGAAACAAGGCTAAGGCAGCTCGGCATTACAACAAAAAGGTGGTGAATAAATCGTTTGCCGAGGGAGATCTTGTGTGGAAGTTGATTTTGCCGATCGGGTCCAGGGATAATAAGTTTGGAAAATGGTCGCCTAGTTGGGAAGGGCCCTATCGGATTAGTCACTGTGTGCCTAGTAATGCCTATGTATTAGAGGATCTTGACGGGACGGAGTTTGCTAAAGCGCTTAACGGAAAATATCTCAAGAAATACTATGCTAGCTTTTGGATCAATTCTTAAATCGGTTAAGTGCAGCCGATTTCTAAAATAGTTCGGAAAGCCGATGTTTTTGCATCGTCTAAAGATAGCCGATATCAATCGATATCGCCTTCAGATAAAAAAAATAGAAGTATTATCAAGGATGAAGGAAGCAGGCAGCAGAGCCGATCAGGATGTATTACAGCACAACTAATATGTTTCAGGAGGCCATCGGTCATTAATTTACATGAACTTTTGGATCGTTTCGATTGCACGCAGGCGGATTTGGTCAATTTCATTGATGGCCCGGATGTCGTCTTCATCGGAGCCCGGGATGGTCTTCAAGTGCTTGCGCCGATGAATGACTTGACGCACCGTCGCTGGAACCTTAGCCTCTTGGTCTTGGATGGCTTGCGGCAGGCCGATAAGCTGGGATTCTGTTGCTTCAAGATCCTTGCGAACTTTTTCAAGTTCTGCCAGCAAATCGGCCTCCTTCTTCTTCAGTTGATCTAGCTTGGGCTGGAGCTCTTGGGGGGCAGCTGCCATGTCATCAAGTCTTTTCTTCTCTATCTGAGCTAGCAGCCGATCGGCTTGAATGTCTTCGGTGATCTTCTGTTGGTCAGTGCGATCGGCTATGCGCTGTCTAAGCTTGATGAGTTTAAACCTATGAGACTCCAGGTATGCTGCAGGGGTTAATGCGTCGACGAGTTCTTCAGGCAGATGGTGTTCAATTTCTGCTAGTCTTGCCCGAATTGGCCCACAGTCTTCCACTAGCGCATCAATTGGGTTTTCCAGCCAACTGATGATGCTCGTCAAGTAATCACGCACATCGGCTAAAAAGGACGGTTTGGTTGCTGTGCTAGTGGCTGTTTCGTCTTCTGCCTCCAAGTACTTGCCGATGTCAAAAGAAAACAAGTCGGCCAAGGACTGCAAAATTGACATCGGTAAAAGGATCAGTAGAAAGTTAAGAGCAAAATATGGGCATAAAGAGGTTACCTGAGGAAGGATGTCGGCAGCTCGGGTGACATTGGCTTCAGGGAGATGAATAGGTTGATCTTTGGAGGGGCCGATGTCAGCCAATGGAATAGGAGCAACCACATCGACGGCTGGAGGACTTGGTGCTGAGAGTGGGGCAGCTGGAGAAGCCATCGGCTCAGTGCTTGGGGGGATGTCGGAAGAAGGTTGAGGTTCTGGAGCCGATGACTCGAGCTGAGAAGGAAACTAGTAAGATGAATGAGAAAGCGGGTAATAATGTCAAGACTTGGCGCGTACCTGAGGGGATGAGGGGGCCGATGTTGTCTGGGGAGAAGATGGCGTCGTGGCAACGGCATCGGCACCGGTTTTCTGTTTCTTCAGGGAGGGGCGATGCGCTAACTTCTTCCGTTTTTGTCCTATCGGCCGAGGCGTCTTGAGGAGAGCCGATAGAGATGGGGCATCGCGCCCTAAGTTTGGAGTGGCCGATGGAGGTTGATACAGGATAGGCCGACCACTGTTGCTTGTCGTTGGGGGCTTGACGCTGGCAGCCTGCAAAATAAGAGTGAGAGATAGTTGGAGATGGTGATTAAGGCTTGCGGGTGTTACCTCTTCATCAGATTCGATGTACTTGGTGTCAAGACGGGAACAGTAGCAGGTGGCCGCTAAACTAAATAAATGTTTCTTCCATTCTGACCACCATCGGACAAAAAGCTTGGTGTTGGTAGTGCAGATATACACCTCGGTGGCGGCGCCTAGAAGAAGGGGGTCTATCAAAGTCCGCATCCGATCATATTCTAGGGCGTTGCTGACATTGCCCCGGGCCTGAAGTTTGTCGATGAAGAATAGGCCGATCGGAAGCTGACCAAGGCCAAACTGGCGGGAGTCGACCGATGGATGGTAAAACTCATATGATGGTTGCGATCGGCCCAGAGAAAAGCCAGTTGGTAGCAGACGGGGGGTGATGGCCGATAGGAATATGGCCTTGGACTCCTCGTTTTCCAGATCATTAAGCGGGTCAAAATTGGAAGGCATCTCAAATGACGATCCATCATTGTATGTGAACCAGAGAGTGGCCTCCCTAGTGAAACCATAAGAAAACCCCTTGAACCACTGACTGAGTCCAGCGGGGGTTATCTTGCCGCCAGAGAGGGTCGATGCAGCTTTGCCCATGGAAATGCATCGGCGGTAAATGGGATCTTGGTCTTCTGTGTAATTGGCTGAAAAGGATTGGTTGAGAAGAGAAGTCCCAGAGAAGGCCTTGGAGGTGTAGACATTGAGCCAGAGTTGCACAAACCACCAGGGACCCCCGATATGGCCGACGGGCTGGCCGGCCGATAGCTTAGTCGCCACTTGGTGAAGCAGCTGATAGGTAGGGCCAAGGAGGAATTGCCCCAAGGGGATCTGTTTCCGATCAACTAAGCACTCTGCCAAACACTGCATGTTGATCGTTGGACCGAGGGTTGCGCCACCAAAAACAAACCGCTCCAGCCATAAGTTCAGAAAAACAACATGTTCCCGGTCATCAACCGATCCAGTTCCCTTATTGTGAATGGATATGTACCTGGACCAGCCGCCGATGTTCTTTGCTTGGAGCCGATGGGCAGGTTTGAAGCGGAGCTTGAAGGGGTCGATGTAGCTCGTCGTGTCCAGGCAGGTGAGCATAGTCACATCCAGCAAGGTGGGGGTCATCGGCCCATGTCCGAACAGGAAGGCATTGAGGGCATCGGACCAGAAGTATGAGGCCGATGCGAGCAGGGGTTCATTCCTTTCCATATCGGCCAGAGAGAGATTGATGTAGTGGCCGATATGTGATTCTTCCCTGTAGGTTCTCTTTGCAGCCGATACCCTGGTGTACCAATCTCTCCACCCGGGCAGCTTGCTCGGCAATGACCTGAAGCTATTGGTCTAGTCGCTGACTCGCACGGCCGAGTTCTTGAAAGGAATACGCTGGGTCTCGGCGCTTATAAAATCTGTGGGATCTTCGCTACCCATGGGGCCATGGTAGAAAAAGTTTGGGTAATCGGCGGCCGGGATCAAGATCTGGTCTCTAAGATGCTACAGTAAACAAGAACATAATGAAGAACAGATGAAGAACATGGCGGATTGGGTGCATCTAGGCTACAAAATCGAGAGAAATAATCGGGTAGGAAGATTACCTCAGGAACTGCAGATGCCGATGCCATCGCGAGAGAGGAAGAAGATGCAAGAATCAACGGCCGAAGAAGAGGACTGCGACGGTTTGTCTGGATTCGCTAGAGCCTGTTGAAGCTTTGGAAGATGAAGCGGTGGTGCTCTGGTGATGTGAAAGCGTAAAAAAGGCTAGGAAGACGAAGCGTTTTATAGAGATATGATGACCGGGCGGGAATCGAGGCCGTTGGCACTGTTTCAAACAATTATAGCAAGTGGGCTATCTTGGGCCGCCTCGGTATGGGAGAAATCTGGAGGCCCAAAATGAAAGAATTTCGAAGTCCTATAGAAGAACTCAGAAATTGGGGGGCATGTGTTAACGCCAAAATTTGGTAAGGCCCTGTATCAGATTCGGTCAAGAGGGAAAATTGCAGTCAACTGGCGGAAATTGATCCAGAAGAGACCGATTCCGGAAAGGGGCCGTGAAGACCGCTATATGGCAGTTATTTACTGTAAATATTAATTAGGCAAGTGCTTATCTTTAGGAAACCTGATCTCGTGTCCGGCTAGGCCTTGTTAGCGTTTTTTGTTATAATTAGGAAATCATGTACCGTGTCCAATGAGGACTCATGTAACTCGGGGTATAAATACGTACACCCGGGGACCTTGTAAATCATCACTCGATCAATACAATTTCGGCGCATCGCCACCCTTCCGACAGGATCTTGCTTCTCGAGCCGGGCTGCATCGGTTAGGTCCGACCTGCTGCGAGAGGGTAAGTCTCGTCACCCCGGCTACCTATCGGCTAGGACTTCCTCGGTTAGGTCCGATATTCTAGTCGGTTTATGGTAGTCGGCTTACCACGATGTATTTATTTTATCTATGGCTGCATCTGTTCAGTTTGATCTCATAGATTGATTAGGTATATCACATCACGCGTGCATAGATCGTATCGGCTTACTGGGAGCGGTTTATCATCAGTTTGTGCTGCATCGGTTAGGTCCGACCTACTAAATTGCTAGCGATAAATCGTTCCTGTTAGGTTGATACTTTATGTGCAAGCGTCTTATCGGGGTGCATAGCCAGTAAGTTATCATGTTTTAGCATCACGATCGCATCAGATCTATCGGCTTACCGAGATCTCGTTATTATTATCAGTCTGTGCTGCAACGGTTGGGTCCGATCTACTAGACTGAATAATAATGTTACTCTTAATAAGCCGATGGGTTTTATGCGATGTTGTTATCGGAGAGCTTAGCCGATATGTTATCCCTTATTAAATATAGCCGATTATGCTGCTTGCTTTGTTATACATTCTTGCCTGCATTACTGTTACGATCGGCTAAGGGCTAGCCGATTGGTTTACTCTGCCGATCCGAGTGCGAGCACAAGCAAGTTCCCGGGCACGACCTCAGTCAAGTTCCCAGGCACGACCTCAGGTAAGGGCCCGGGCACGAGCATAGGTAAGAACTCGGGCACGGATACGGACAGCGGATGAAGATCCCGGGCGCCGATGTGAGCAAGGGCCCGGGCACGGGCGCGGGCAATATCTTCGCGGCGATACCAGTAACTTTGACCATGATTAGTTGGAGTTCCTTTAATTTATTTTACTCATGCATTCTGTTTGCTTACTTTGCCAAGTTTACAGCCGGTTTTTGAGCATCCTTTCGATGATCGGCTAGTTTAATACTTATTTATTATTATGTTATTGCTCTTGCCGTCATCGGCTTTTAGCCGATGTATAAGTGCTACAGTGCGTATCGGCCATCAGCCGATGAGATGAGTCCAAGCCGGCTTCCAGCCGATTGGCTCATGAATTTGACATCTTTTCTGCTTGTCAATTGCAGGGTCAAATTGACTGGCACGCCTACGAACCTCAAGATTTTAGGACCTGCACTAGAGTGAAGCAAATCTCCCAGGCCTTCGCGTGTCTCCCAGACGCCGGACGACCCCCGGCGGGTTTTCGGCGTCAACAGAACTACTAACTACAGGCAAAGCGACCCAAAATAAGAGCCACTTCTATAGCTAAACCCTGGTTCACGACGAAGCTTCACGAGACCCAAACCATCACTGGTGTATATCCGCCTTCCATGGTTGACAGTAGAAATTAAAACAGGTAGGGGAAGATTTCCGAGAAAGGGAAGAGTAAAGAAAGAGTAAGTAAACAAGGAACAAATTATATTGTTTTGCGATTCTTTTAAAATAGTTTTGAAGTACGACCAGGCTAACTAAGGCTGCTACCTACAGTTGACGTGGCTCTGATACCAACCTTGTGGGACCCCAAACAGGACCCTCTGTGTACACGTACTAGCCCAGGATCATGCTAGCACACACAGTCACAAGAATAATATCACAACCAACATCACGAAGGAAACTAAACTATTTATTAATAAATTGACTATGAGAAGCCTTATGGCTAAAGTTTACATTTATTATGCCACAAAGGGCCTAAAGAAAATAAGATAGCAACGGAAATAAAATAAATACGTGGAAGCTCCATTTAACATGCCACAGGCAGTCAACTAAGGCACACGGCCTATTCCTCGTCTTCAGCAGCAAACTCCTCCGGAAACAGTGGAAACCTTTCTTCTGGAATTGGGGGGAATTGCAAGGTGAGTACATATAATACTCAGCAAGTGCACGGAAATATGCACATGCACAGCTGACAAAGAAAGGCTAAGACTATTTTGCATAACACAGCAGTTGCATTTATAAACCTTTTATAAACAGAGTTCAAAAACAACATTTTAAATAACGGGTGTTACCATCCAACCATCCACCTAGGACCTGTCCACACAGGACCACATAGCTAAATTCATTTTCGTGCACATAGCATCATTACCATCCCTTGTTTTCACAAACTACCCCTCATTAGAATGCACCGAGCATGTCCATGACCGCGGACGCGGCTATTCAAATAGATTAGTTAAACACTCTGCAGAGGTTGTACAGCTTTACCCACAAGATACATCATCCTCTTAACGGCCATGCGCAAATGTCACACTTCTCCTTGTGTGCGGCCAAGGAATCTGTAACAAGGCTTTTTAGAAACTCCGCCTCAACACTGCCTTCCCCCATGAGCCACCTTTCCCTCACACAGAGAAGAAAGTACCCATGGCTAACCATAACACCTATCATCTAACCACCTGGGCGACAGTGCCAAGACTGGGAATCCTACTGGGCCAGGTCCTTCCCATTAGGGCATGTGGTTGTACGTTAGGCTCAGATCATTGACTTATGAAGTGAAGTTCTTAATTGACCAGGGCAACTTGCCAAAACTACAGTAGCACACAGCTTCACATTAGGCTCACACAGAGACCTAACCTGGTAAGGATCACACAGATACCTCAACTGGTAAAGATCACACAGATACCTCACCCTCTTACTAGGTTCATACAGAACCACCCATCACCCCAGTCCAAAACATTTTATCCACCCGTTGTTTACTACACGGTGCAACACATGCTACCGGAAAGATAGCACACAGCCACACAGCTCAAATAAAACAGTGATAAGTATATCATTAATCATCATTATGTTTTGCTTGTAAAACAACTTGAGCGGGGCTAAGCAATTACTACTCTACCCTGAGTTGACCCCTATGTTCAACTCACAAAGGCTAGGGTGACAAGTTATCACAGGATATTCAATAATCAAAGGCATGGAATGACAACAATTAGGTCATGCTACCCATCGATAATTTATAAATAAAATAATGCATGTTTCACAACAAAAACATTTTATAAATTGGGTCCAATATGTTTAAAGGGTGCACTTGCCTTGCTCCAAGTACTGTCCTTGCTCTGCGTCTTCTGCAGCGAACTACTCCTCGACTTCCGTGCCTATACGTTCGTAACAGGAAACCAATAAATAACAAGAAAATAGCCTAAATAACATCAATTAAAATAATCAATTGAACCAGGACGTAGAGCTTGATTTTAGAAGAATTTAGGAAAAAGAACGGGTCGAATCGGAGTCCGGACAGCTCAGGAGGAATTTTGACATGGGACTAAAACCATCTGAAAGTAGACTCCATAAGCTTTCCAACAAGTACTCATGGCCCCAAAAGTCCTTCTGGATCAGCGACTAGGTCCGTTTGAAGTTGATGCTGTCAGGAGGCCCAAATCCGAATCCAGAATGTGCAAAACTTCATCTTTTGCCTTCTATGGACCAAAAGTGACGTGATGATATAGAAGTAGACTTGGGTAAGGTCTTGGTTTGGTCCCCAATCAACTTCTTTGATTATCCATGCGTTCCTTGCGCTCGGTCTCTTTCCCTTCACCCAAGCAAGTATCTCTACAAACGAGAACACACAAAACTCATGGTGCAGTAACGGCTGTTCAAATATATAACACGTAAATGTTACGTAGAAAGCATGCACATTTAGTTGATGAATACATAAGGTAGCTATGGTCATATCCGAGCTAGTGATGTCCTCATCATCCTCCCCTTCTTGATTGGAAACCATTTGCGGTTTCACCTTGTCATTAAGCCTGATGAGCATATCTTTATCTTTGACAACATAGGGTAAGGTAGTGTTGTGCATATGGTTGGATTCTGAAATTTTTAAACACGGAGAACACTTTGTAGTGTCGTGCAGCTCACAACACTCCCCTTCGGGCAAACCAACCTGCAACTCATTTAAACAACTAGAGGAACTAGATAGGGAATTATTTATACTCATGTGGTCCTCTGGACATGACATGTCATTATGAAAAGGAGGTATATTAAAATTCGAACAAATGTATACTCTGTGCACATTATGTTCTCCTTTATTATCATAATTGCCAATAACATGAAAAATCACATGAGAAAGACATGGCAAATCAGATCTAGCAAATAATTTCTTCTCTAAACAATTGAGTGGACAAAGATCATCAAATTGAATATAGCCCCAAGTATTTAAAGAAGATAGCAATCTAAGCTCTTCATTCTCACTAGCAATGTGAACAACATGTCTAAAATCAGCACATGGTGGTTCAACAACATTACTAACATGTTCATTCACTAGTTGTGGCTTGGATATAAGTGAAGCATTGCACAACTCTTCTTTATCACAAGAAATAGGAACCAAATCATCATGTGACAAAGGTAATATAAAACACGATTCCACTGGTGATTGCTCTAAACTAGCATGATTAGTGGACATACATAGCACATCAGAATTGTCCATACCTTGAGTGAATGTAGCACTATTTCTGTTACCTTAGTTAGTGCCATGTGCTAATTCATCATCAACATCACTAGCACTAGTGTATTCACCATCATCTGTAGGAATGAGAACTCTCTGATTTGGGCAATCACGTTGCACATGGCCCATCCCTTTGCACTTGAAGCATTGGATATCCCTAGTTTGTCCCGTAGAAGCAACCGATGATGCGCTTTTTGCGGGTGCCTGTACGCGAACAGATTTACTCACCTTGGTAGCTCGTGAAGATGGCACTGCTGGTGCTCTATTGGTGGAAGGCGTAGAACTCTGAATAGGGACACTTTTGCCTTGCCCAATGGAAGGCCTCGATGTAGACGTGCTTCCCCAATTGTTCCTTCTCAGTGGCTTCCTTCCTTGCAGTTCCTGTTCAGCTAATATAGCTAGATGGAACAATCGATTAAGAGAATTGTATTCTCTATATTGAATAATGTCCTAAATTTCACGTCTCAACCCCCCATAAAATCGAGCCATCTTATCCTCCTCATCCTCCTCTACCTCACAATGCAACATTCCTATTTGTAGCTCCTGAAAGTAATCTTCAATAGATTTTTCTCCTTGGTTTAAGCATTGCAACTTATTTCTCAAATCATGTTTGAAGGATGGAGGAATAAACCTACTTCGCATAGCTCGCTTCAACCTTTCCCATGTGTTAGGTTATAGGCCAGTTTTAACTAGTTCATTCCACCAGATAATAGCAACATCATTGAACTCACTAGTTGATTGCCTAACTCTATGATTTTCAGGAACTAAATGGGAATTAAATTTCTACTCTACGGTCATCTCCCAATCCAAATAAGCTTCAGGGTCATATTTTCCAGAAAATGAAGGCAAGGTAAATTTAACTTTAGCAAAAGGATCATCATTACCTTGTCCTTGGCGGTTTCCTCCCATTCCTTGACGATTGCGGCGAAGGCGTTGATGTAGTCGTGCCTCTTCTGTCGCTCACCGGTCAACCTCTCCATCATCATCATACATCGTGTCCTGGTTGGCATCATCTCCAGAGGGTGGCAGATGGGTCTCCAATTCATCAATCCTCCCAGTCAGCGTGGCTACTTGTCTGTCCAAAATTTCAAGCGTGTGGTTTATGTTCTGCTTGGCAAGAGCAGCATTGACCCCCTTCAGAATGGTTTCATTCAGCCCCTTCATCATCTGGTCCATGTAGCCTTGCATCTCGCTGCGAAGAACGCATTCCGAGATTTCGTCGGTTCCTAGCATTGTTAGCAAGAAGACAGAGAAAACATAAAGGAATTATCCCTATCAACTACTACTATGCAAGGATAGTGGACACTTGCAAATGGAAGCACCTTACCGAGCTCTTACAAGGTTCTGAGCTAGCGAGCAAAGGATGGTACAACCGGTGGCTGGTTTGTGATACCTTGAGGGTGTGATCCAGCGATTGCAAGGGTCGAGACCGTGCTGACCAGAAGTATATATGTGGAGCTTGGGAGGCCAAATATGTTAGTAGCACACAATTCAAATAACAGATAGTAATGCTAAATAAATGTCCAAAGCACTTGTCTTAGTTGCTGGCCTAAATGCGTTCTAAACCAGATGTGATAAAACAAGGGAGACAAACAAGTATGAAAGGACAGCAGCAAGGAAATAAAGACAAGGCAAAAACACAGCACAAAACAACACACAGCTGGCTCCCTGGTGTGTCCTATGTGCTCCTCTCCTTTTCTTTGTTTTTCTTTTTTTCCTCTTCTTCCACACCTTTTTTTATTTTTCTGATATTTTTTTCTCAACTAGGAGCACAGGAACAACAACCTCAGGAGGTGGCAGCTCAGTTTGATATAAGATGTGGCCTATAGAAATACACGAGCGTGCTATAAAAATCGTGCTAGAACTTTGGAGTGCGGATGGGAAATTTTTTGCAGATGTCCGTAGACTATTTATTTGCTTGATTCTGAGTCCGTATGTGAAAGTTATGGTTGTTTCAAGGAAGGTCCTCCGTATCAGTGTTTTGGTGGAGACTGATTCGGAATCAGGTAGTGAAACCAGGGATGATATGGTGGCGGTGGCTGCTGGGGAGGTGGATGAAGATGTAGGGTGATTAAAGGATGTCGTGATATATGACACTAAAACAGAACACACAATGATCAACACTTGCACAAGATGGTTAGTAGATGGGAAAAACAAAGACAATGGTTGTGGTGCCTAGGGTTTGTGGGGCTGCGGCGGATGGATCACGAACTAGACTCAAACACAATCTAAGCCGGCAACCGAACTCGACCTAGGACACAAACTCAACACTACGGACTCTGAAACAGAATTATGCAAAAGGCTAAATGTGGTTGTAGGACAGGGAAAAACCTACGACTACCAATTTTTCTTTTGTGGCTTTTCTGGACTCTAGGTATAGGAAACAAAGATTGAAACAGGACAAAAAGGATGATACCTAATGGGCAACCATCGCTCTGATACCACTTGATGCGAGATTGGGTGCTCGATCTTCTGTTAGGTAAGGATAACTCTCGATTTGGTGGAGACTTGACACTCATGATCCGGCTTTTGATCACCAAGACCCAAACCCTGCAATTGTAGCACCACATCTCCTCTCGTTATCAACCATGCGCTGCCCGGTTGACCTCACCATGAAGGCTAATTCCTGCATGCGAATCGAAGAACACAAGTAAGAACAAGGAAGATTGCAACTCAACTTGCAGATGAATGATTATACTCTCGAAGTTGGGGTCTCGCAAACCGATAAACGGTGAAACTGTTCAAAGACAGATTAATCTAAGCAAAACCCACCTCAAAACAATGATGGCTACTGAATATATATGAGTTGGGACGTCCTAGGGTTAACCCTAGGGTGCACACTTGGGCTTAGCCCACGACACAATTACAAGGCCCAAGGCCCAAAACAGACTCGGACTGGAAGAGGTACATGTCTTGTTTCGATGATTTCGGACAGCTCACGAAGAATTTTGACATGGGACTAAAACCATCTAAAAGTAGACTCCATAAGCTTTCCAACAAGTACTCATGGGCCCTGAAAGTCCTTCTGGATCAGCGACTAGGTCCGTTTGAAGTTGATGCTGTCAGGAGGCCCGAATCCGAATCCAAAACGTGCAGGACTTCATCTCTTACCTTCTATGGACCAAAAGTGATGTGGTGATATAGAAGTAGACTTGGGTAAGGTCTTGGTTTGGTCCCCAATCAATTTCTTTGATCATCTATGTGTTCCTTACGCTCGGTCTCTTTCCCTTCACCCAAGCAAGTATCTCTGCAAACGAGAACACACAAAACTCATGGTGCAGTAACGGCTGTTCAAATATATAACACATAAATCTTACGTAGAAAGCATGCACCTTTAGTTGATGAATAGAGAAGGTAGCTATGATCATATCTGAGCTAGTGATGTCCTCATCAGAGCCGCAGCCCCCACTCGAACGATGGTGTTCCAGCCTTCTCGCACGAGCTACTACAAGTTGACTGGTCCACAGGCTTCAAGCTGACTGGCATGGAAAGGTACGATGGCAAGACCATCCTGGAGTCCTGGCTAACAGTGTACACCTTGGCAATACAAACAGCTGGGGGTGACCACAAGGCCATGGCTAACTACCTACCAGTTGCCTTGACTGACTCGGCAAGGACATGGCTAACGGGGCTTCCTAGGTAGTCAATTGGCTCCTGGGAGGAACTCCGCGAACGCTTTGTCGCAAACTTCTAAGGAATGTACCAGAGGCCAACATCCGAGTACGATCTACACCAGTATCAACAGAGAAAAAATGAGTCTCTCTAGGACTTCATCAAGCGCTTTTCAAAAAAAAGGAACTCTATCCCCAAGATCAAGGATGAGGTGGTCATCGCCGCCTTCCGCAAAGGAGTAAAAGATACCCCGTTCATCGCTAAGTTCACTCGGAAGCCACCAAGCTCTGTCAAGACTTTATTCGACATGGCAAACAAATATGCCAACTCAGCCAACGTTGTCACCGAGGCGCTCGATGACAAAAGGCACCCCGACAGAAGGAGCGGAAGGACACCGACGACGCAGCCCCGACTAAGGCTGGGAACTACAAACACAAGTCGGACGACCTCATTGCAGAAGTCGATTGCAACCATCCTCAACCTCCTAGAACCGAAGAATATCAGAATGACAAGTGACATGCTTGGGCCCTCAAAAGCTCAAATGCAGGGATGGCATCCCCACTCCCAACTCATGCAATACCGAATAGCTAAGTTGCTTTGTGATAAGTATTTTCTCCTTTATATGATATTCTTATCTAAATGGGCCAGGAGGCAACTCACTTCCCTATGGTTTGACTCGGATACAGCTTAGCACTAGTCGGGATTGGATCTAGGGGTATGAGATCGTCAATTTCTCACTCGGCCTCACCAATGCCGCAGCCGCTTACACCTAATAGGTGTACATACTGCGCATTTTCTGTTTTTGCACTTAATGAGTGCAAAAGTACTTGAGTAACATAAATTCCAATTCATGAAACTTTGCTCCATGAAAGATGAACTCAAGTCACCCAAAACGCGTGTCTGGGAAAGTGCCATGAGCCGACTCCCGGCGCTCGAGGGCTACGACTAGTCGGGCAGAGTGTTTAAACATAAGGAGTCAACTACTTGGGGAAATTAAAATCAATAAGAGAAGGAACACAAATTTACATACATTGTAAAATATTTAGATTTTTTTCGGATGATTGTTCTCTACATTAGATGCTACTCATCCGATATGTTTATAATGCAGGGCCCAGTTCCAGATATGCGTAACAGGAACTCATGGCTACAAGCCAATCTCCTACGCTCGGGGGTTGGACTAGTCTGCCATTATACACTTGGAGTGCGATGCTTCAAGAATCACTCAGAATGCTCCATGAGGGCTACTGACCGAGTACTTGCGCCAGTCAGGACACAGATGTCACCTTTACCTTGGTACGCCCCATGGGGGCTAATAACCGACCTCCGGCACCAGTCGGGGCTCGGGTACCATATGGCTGGGTAGGGTACGCCCTATGAGGGTTGTCAGCCAAATCCTATGCTAATGCGAGATTTGGGTACCGTATTTGGCCATGACTCTGTTGGGTAGGGTACGCTCCATGAGGGTTGTCAGCCGAATCCTATGCTATTGCATGGTCCGGGTACCTTATTTGGCTACAATTCTGCTGGGTAGTGTACACCCCATGAGGGTCGCTAGCCGAATCCTATGCTAATGCGAGGTTCAGATACCTTATTCGGCCATTTTGCCAGATTGGGTATGCCCCATGAGGATCACCAACCGAATCCTGCGCTAGCGCAACGTTCGGGTACCTGTTTGGCCAAAACATGGAAAGAAGCCACTACTAGAGTTCTTGGTTGGAGGCTGCACCAAACCTGGAACCTACGGAAGCGCTCATTATTTTCCAAGACTGGAGGACCCCAATTATCCGATTCCTACTGGAAGATGCACTTCCTAAAGATCGCAACAGAGTTGAGTAAGTCATGTGACGGAGCAAAAGCTTTATCATAGTCGGAGAAGACCTATATCATCAAAGCGCATCCGGAGTTCTCATGCAATGTGTCATTGTGGAGGCCATGGGCCCTGGGTACCTCATGGGAAGCTTTCTGGCCACTCGGACAGAGGATAGGCCCAATCCTGTAATTAGGGATGCAACAGGACTCGGTACATATTACCTTGTATGATAAGGAAAGGGATATAGTCCTAGTCGGGTATGTTGTATTCCTAGAAGGAAATCCCTTGGTCAAGTTCAACTGGGATTCCTACCTTATAACCTTGCCTCCTCAGTATATAAGGAGAGGCAAGAGCCCCCTAGGGCAGAAGACTCTCACGAGAGAGAGGAGAACAAAATCTCACCAGTGAAACCTCAAAGGCAATACACCACAACTGGAAGTAGGTTATTACCTCACATCGAGGGCCTGAACTAGGATAAATTGTTTCGTGTTACTTTGTAATCCATCAAGTTTAGGTCTCACGAGTAGCCCCATATTATTATTGCCGATACAAAACATCGACATTTGGTGTGCCAGGTAGGGGCTTCAGCGAGATCATCTTCATCAAGCCTGATGGATCCAACCACCAGAATCGACGGCGTCAAGTTCTTCCCCGGGAAAACAATCACCTTTGGGAGCCTCAACTTCGTCACCGACAAATTCAGCGACCTCAGCCTATCCAACTCAGACTCGATCCGATTGATTGGAAATCAAGTAGACTCCACGCTAGTCGGCCTACTCAATGCTGCAGCAATCTTTGACGACATGTTGCGGCAATCCCCATGATTTGAGAGTCTCGGGACAACTTTTTCTATCGGAGTTCGACTCAGACTCGGCCTCGAGCCAGCCGAGATCAGGCTAAGAGAGGAGGAGATCATCAATCTCCCATTTGGACTCAACAATGCTGTGGACAATTTCAATCTCACTCTGACACGGTAGATCCAATTCTCCAAGGTTCGACTCGGATACGGCCCAGAGCCACTCGAGATCGGATCTAGGGAGGTTGGAGTTGTAATTACCCCCCTAAACTACTCCGACTCCGACTCCTAGTCGGACAGCAGCTCGGCAAGCTTCTCCCCACCACACGAAGTATTCATGACGTCCAAGGGCTCAACTCCCACTCAAGATGCACGCCGACCACTCGATTAGCAAGAGGAGGAGGTTCGCTGACTGCGTGACTAATAGGAGGAAGATGCACGACGCTTGCAAGCTGAGCGCGACGCTCGTAATGACAACCTGCGCAAGGCTGGGTAGACTGCACAACAAGAGATCCTCCAAATCCGAGTCGGCCACCATGACATCTTTGTGACTCCACAGCAGAACGTCATAGCCGTTGCTATGCTACTCGACACCTTGCAGTTCGAGCCTGACCACCAAGCCACCCTGACTATCGCAAGGATTAAAACCATGATCACCACTGTAGCCTGTCAGCAGCGACAATAATCTAGAGACACCATAATACCATCGAACAAGACAGCTTCAGACACGGCGATCTCATCTGCCTTGTAATCTCGTCATACGTCACTCGGCAATCAAAACAATGGTCGAGGGTGGCACCATGACAACCGCCATGACAACCAGGATGCCCAAGGACGACTACGGCGGGATCTCCACCACGACATCAATGCCTGACGCCGAGAGCATGAGGAAGACGAGCGCCGCCGACTGGAAGATGAACACAAGCGCTTTGGCCTCTACCATGAGCGATTTCATTGCTGTAGCCAGAGTCGGAGCCCTCACGCAGATGAAGGAGTACCGGCATTCACCCATGAGCTACAACAAGTTGACTGGCCATCCGGTTTCAAGCCGACTGGTATAGAGAAGTACGACGGCAAGACCAACCCAGAATCCTGGCTCATAGTCTATACTTTGGCGATTCACACAGCCGGAGGCGATCACAAGGCCATGGCTAAATACCACCCAGTAGCCTTGGCTGACTCAGCGAGGACATGGCTGACAGAACTTCCTAGGCAGTCAATTGGCTCCAAGAGCGTTTCATCGCCAACTTCCAAGGAACATACGAGAGGCCGTCTTCCGAGTATGATTTATATCAATGTCACCAAAGGAAGAACAAGTCCCTCCGTGACTTCATCAAGAGGTTCTCCGAGAAGAGGAATTCAATTCCCAAGATTAAAGACGAGGTTGTCATCGCTGCCTTCCGCAAGGGAGTTAAGGACACACCATTCATCTCCAAGTTTACTTGGAAGCCTCCGAGTTATGTCAAGGCTCTATTCAACATGGCCAACAAATATGTTGACTTGGCCGAGCTGTTGCTGAGGCCTTGGACGACAAGAAGGAGCCCTGACAAAAGGAAAAGAAAGATACCAACAATATCGCCCCGACTAAGTCTGGCAATTGTAAGCGCAAGTTGGACAACGTCGTGGCAGCTATGGAGCGCAGTCGGCCGCGACCCTCGAGGATAGACGAATACCAGAAGGTTATGAATGGGCCATGGCCTTTTCACCCAAAGGGGAAGCATGCGGCTGAAAACTGTTTTATGCTCAAGAAGTTCACTTTCGAGCAAACATCGACGTCTAGCGACAACAAAGACAAGGATAAGCTAGACCATTCACAGCCGGTGACTACCAAGATCCCTAGGCTGAGCTCAATCACATCTTTGGAGGGCCATCTGCATACAAGCCCAAGAGAAAACAAAAGCTAACAGCCTGAGAAGTCAACTCGATCTCGACAGATACCAACGCTGGTTAGAGACAGCAATCACATTTAACCACGCGGACCACCTCAACCGAGTCACGCATCCAAGGCATTACCCACTCGTCCTAGATCCGGTCATCAGAAGTATCAAGTTGAAGAAGGTTCTCATCGATGGAGGAAGCGCTCTGAACATATTGTTCGCCAAAATGCTTGATGAGATGAATATCCCTCGATCCGGGCTATGGCCGAGTACTGCTCCCTTCCGGGGGTAATCCCCGGCCTCTCCACTCCACTCGAACAGATCACTCTGCTAGTTACTTTTGGCACGTGGGAGAATTTTTGCACCGAGAACATTTGCTTTGAGGTTGCCGACTTCGAGACCCCGTATCACGCCATACTCGGACGGCCTACACTAGCCAAGTTCATGGCGGTGCCCTACTATACATACATGGTACTCAAGATACCAGGACTAGCAAGAGTACTTTCCTTGCGCAGCGATGTTAAGCAAGCCTTCACTATGATAAGGACATACAGAAGCTGACTGGCTGCATGGCGGCACTCAGTCGATTCATTTCCTGACTCGGAGAACGGGGCATGCCCTTTTTCAAATTACTGAAGAAAGTCGACAATTTTCAATGGACGCTAGAAGCCCAGCAAGCCTTCGAAGACTTCAA
The DNA here is from genome assembly GCA_003991445.1 of Oryza meyeriana var. granulata. Lineage (NCBI taxonomy): Eukaryota > Viridiplantae > Streptophyta > Magnoliopsida > Poales > Poaceae > Oryza > Oryza meyeriana. The sequence goes on along the minus strand of RYFJ01001029.1, from coordinate 52,417 downwards.
GAAATTCCTCACATCACCACCTGTGTTGGCATCACCTATGCCCTAGGAACCACTTATGTTGTATTTGGCGGCAACCACTCAGGTAGTCAGCACGGTGTTGGTTGTTGAGCGGGCAGAGCCAGGGCATATACAAAAAGTATAGAGGCCAGTCTACTTTGTCAGCGAAGTCCTAGGCGATTCCAAGATGAGATATCCTCAAGTCCATAAGCTGTTATATGGCCTACTCATAACTGTTCGGAAGCTGGTGCACTATTTCCAGTCACATCAGGTTACAATCATCACATCGTATCCACTCAGGGATGTCCTACACAATCACGAAGCCACCGACAGAATCGCTAAATGGGCACTCGAGCTAATGGCGTTTGACATTTCCTTTCAACCTCAGATAGCAATCAAGTCACAAGCACTCACCGACTTCATGGCCCAGTGGATAGAAGTTCAGTCGGCTACAACAATGGAGAAGCTTGAATACTAGACAATGTACTTTGATGGCTCTCTACAGATTGGTGGAGCAGGGGCTGGCGTTGTCCTGACGCCACCCACCGGAGAAAAATTGAAATATGTCCTTCAGATACACTTTCCAGTGTCCCACAACGTCACCGAGTATGAGGCACTCATCCACGGGCTCCGCATCGCCATATCACTCGGCATTCGCCGACTGGTAGTGCGTGGGGATTCTCAACTCGTGGTGAACCAGGTCATGAAACACTGGACATGTTTGGACGATAACATGGTGGCTTACTGTCAGGAGGTATGAAAGCTAGAAAATAAGTTTGACAGACTAGAGATTACGCATGGGCTACGCCAATACAATGAAGTTGCAGACGAGATCGCCAACATGGGATCCAAACAAGAAGTGGTCCCAACTGGAGTTTTTGTTGAGCAATTATTGGAACTGTCAGTCAAGAAGAAGTACTAATTATCTCTCAAGATTGGCGGACTCCAATTATCAGGATCCTCCTAGAAGACGAGCTCCCAGAAGATCACAGTGTGGCCGAGTGGATCAAACGTCGAAGCAAGTGTTTCCTTGTAGTTGGAGAAGATCTTTATCGTTGAAGTGCATCTGGAGTCCTCATGCGCTATGCCACACTTGAGGAGGGTTAAGCAGATTCTGCAGTCCATCCACTTGGGCATTTGTGGCAACCATGCTGCATCAAGGACGTTAGTCAAAAAGGCTTACAGACAAGTGTTCTTCTGGCCGACTGCAGTTACAAACACAAAAGACATAGTTCGGACATGTGAGGGATGTCAGTTCTTTGTGCAGCAAACACATCTTCCAACTCAGAAACTACAAACAATTCCAATCTCTTGGCCCTTTACAGTTGGGGAGCTTGACATGGTTGGGCCATTCAAAAAGGCGCCAGGAGGGTTTACACACTTGTTCGTCGCAGTGGACAAATTCACAAAGTGGATTGAGGCAAGCCCCGTTGCTATGATAATAGTGGCAAGGGAAAAAGATTTCATCATGAGTATTGTATATCGATTGAAGTTCTCAACCGCATTATAACGGACAATGGCACTTAGTTCATTGGCGGCGTTTTTCAAGATTTCTGTGACGACTTTGGCATCAAGGTCTATTATGCTTCTGTGGCGCATCCACGAAGCAATGGGCAGGTTGAGCACGCCAATGGCATGGTCTTACAAGGTATCAAGACTAGGGTGTTTGACTGACTACAACCATATGTAGGACAGTCGATGCAGGAGCTTCCATCCGTTCTTTGGTCTTTAAGAACCACAGTTAGTCAGGCCACAGGGCAATCCTCTTTCTTTCTAATCTATGGTGCTGAGGCTGTGTTACCAACCGAGTTAGAGTTCGGCTCAACATGAGTTCAGGCCCAGTCAGATGCAAAATCAACTGAAGATTGACTGGTCGAAGTAGATAGTTGGAGGAAGCAAGGGACATCGGAACTAGCCAGTCGGCAAAGTATCTTCAAGGCCTGCGTCGTTATCACAGTTGGAATGTTCGTGGCCGCGCTTTTTCGGTGGGAGATCTCATTTTGAGAAAAATCCAAACCACCAAAGACATGCATAAATTATCTCCCTTTAGGGAGGGGCCGTTCATTATCGTTGAGGTGACACGTCTAGGTGCCTACCGACTGAAGACAAGACGACGTCTGTCGATGTTTTACACCGGCAATATGAATATGGGGCTACTCGGCGGATGGAAACTCGGTGGATTGCAAAGGAACATAGAGAGATTTTATATTGGTTCAGGCCCTCAATGTGAGGTAATACCCTACATCCAGTTGTGGTGTTATTCCTTTGAGGATTTGTGTTGATCTATATCTTTTGCCCTCAGGGGGCGCCCTACCTCCCCTTATATACTGGGGGACAGGGGTACAAGGTAGGAGTCCCAGCCGGATACGGCCAAGGGATTTCCTCTTAGAGATACAATTTACCCGACTAGGACTGTATATTCCTTATCGTACAAGGCAAAGTATGTCGGGTGCTACTATATCTCTAATTACAAGGCTAGGCCCATCCTCTATCCGAGTGGCCCATATGCTTGTGATGAGGTACCCGAGGCCCATGGCCTCCACAGTAGCCCCTGAGACCTTCATAGTTGAGTCATAGCTGATGCCGAGTGCTCATCTTCCACGTGAAGATTGCCTGAGTGCATTGCTCCCGAGTACTCTTTGTTTGAGTGCGTCTTCTTCTCGAGTCCTGCTTCATGTCAGCTGGCAGTGAGGCTATGAAGGGCTCCATGTAGATGTGTCAATAGTGTGCGCCGAATAGGCGCACCTATTAGGTGTAGCCCTTGACTTTGTGCTTAATTGTGAAAACAATTAAACATAAAGTCAAAGATCTTTAACCTTGTAGTCTTTCCCGAGTAGTATACTACTGGTATATGAGACTCTTCGGTATATGTCAACCGGAATATGATTTATAGTCTTTGCCGAGTAGCATGCCACTCGTATATGGGACTCTTTAGCTTCATGTTAGCTGGAAGAGGTGTTTATAGTCTTTCCCGAGTGGCGTCCCACTTGGAAGTTAGACTCCTCAGCGTCATGTCAGCTGGAAAGAAGGTTTATAGTCTCTCCCGAGTAGTGCACTACTCAAAAGTTAGACTCTTTAGTGTCATGTCGGCTGGAATAATGTTGCTCATGGCAACTGTTGGCCAAGCATGTAGGCCAAGCACCACTTTATGAAATTAAATCCATTGCGTGGTCAGGTGTGCTCGAGAAAGATACCTGCATCCTCAATTTTAATGAAGACCAGCTTGTGATCCTTATAAGGATATATCCTCGATACCTGGTGGATAAGACAGATACCCAAACACATGTGTTTAGCAATTAGGCCTTCATGAAGTATATCTGTTTACCTCATCGTTCCTGTTGGTAGCATCAGCACTATGATTTTAACCTAGCCTCCGAGCCAACCATATTGAGCATGCTACTATAGAAACTCATATCTTGGTGGTTGCTACCAAATAAGCCGGCCTGAACCGACCTACCCAGCATAGCTCTATAAAAGTAGCATCCATCGCATGTCAGGACGAGTACTCCAGCGTCGATAACCGCAATCAACCAAAAGAATTCCTATCTGCAAGGCTTTCCGACTTATGTTCTGGATGCAACATGGTTGCCACGGATGCCTAGCAGGTATATTGCAGAATCTACTTGCCCTCCATAGGTGTGACGCAGTGCATGAGAACTCCAGATGCGCTTTGACGATATAGGTCTTCTCCGACTTCGGTAAAGCCAAGCTGTGTACCCGAACCTTGCATTAGCATAGGATTCGGCTAGCGACCCTCATGGGGCATACCCTGCCCAACAAAGTTATGACCAAATAAGGTACCCGAACCTTGCATTAGCATAGGATTCGGCTGGCGACCCTCATGGGGCGTACCCAACTCAGCGAAGTTGTACCCGAGCCCCAACTGGCGCTGGAGGTCGGTTGTTAGCCTAATAAGGTACCCGAACATTGCATTAGCATAGGATTCAGCTAGCAACCCTCATGGGGCATACCTTACCCAACCGAGTTGTGATCAAATAAGGTACCCGAACCTAGCATTAGCGTAGGATTTGGCTGGCGACCCTCATGGGGCGTACCTCACCTAGCCGAGTGGTATACGACCCCCGACTAGCACCGGAGATCGGTTGTTAGCTCACATGGAGCGTAGCCGGGGAAGATGACGTCCCGACTGGCGCAAGTGCTCGGTTAATAGCCCTCATGTAGCGTTCTGAGCGTATCTTGGCAGAATGGTCTAGCCCTCGAGCGTAGGAGATAGGCTCGTAGCCCTGAATTCCTATCACACGTATCCTATCACACATATCGGATGAGTAGCATCTGATGATGAAAACAACCATTCGAATAATATTTATGTATTTTACAATATATGTAAATGTGTGTTCTTCCTCTTATTGATACTAATTTCTCCGAGTAGTTGACCCCTTACGTTTAAGCACTTTACCCGACTAGTCATAGCCCCCTAGCGTCGGGAGTTGGCTCATGGCTCTTTCCCAGACACGCGTTTTGGGTGACTTGAGTTCGTCTTTCATGGATCAGAATTTATGCTACTCGTGTACTTTTGCAATCATTTAAGAGCAAAAAAGAAAAAAGTGCAGCTTGTACACCTATTAGGTGTAAGCGGCTGTAGCAATGGCAAGGCCAAATGAAGAACTATTTATCAAAAAGCGACTTAGTTGTTCGGTATTTTGGGAGTGGGGATGCCATCCTTATGTTTGGGCTTTTGAGCCCCCGAGCATGTCACTTGTTGTTCTGATAATCTTCAGTTGTTGGAAGTCGAAGACTGTTGTGACTGACTGCCACAATGAAGTCATCCAACTTGCGTTTGCGGTACCCAACCTTGTTTGGGGCCGCATCATCGGTGTCCTTCCACTCCATCCATTAGTGCGCCTTCTTGTCATCGAGGGCCTCAGCAACAGCGTTGGTCGAGTCAGCGTACTTGTTCGCCATGTCGAATAGAGCCTTGACAGAATTAGGAGGCTTCCGAGTGGATTTAGCGATGAACGAGGTGTCTTTGACTTCTTTTCGAAAGGCGGCGATGACGACCTCGTCCTTGATCTTCTGGATTGAGTTCTTCTTCTCAGAAAACCTCTTGATGAACTCACGAACAGACTCGTTCTTCCTTTGATGCAATTGATATAAGTCGTACTCGGAAGATGGCCTCTCGTATGTTCCCTAGAAGTTGGTGATGAAGCGTTCCCGGAGTTCTCCCCAGGAGCCGATTGATTGCTTGGGAAGTCCCGTTAGCCATGTCCTCATTGAGTCGGCTAGAGTGACTAGGAGGTAGTTAGCCATGGCTTTGTGATCTCCTCCAGCTGCTCGGATTGCCAGAGTGTAGACCATGAGGCAGGACATAGGATTGGTCTTGCCGTCATATTTTTCGATGCCTGTAGGCTTGAAACCCGACGGCCAGTCGACTTGTTGTAGCTTCTAGGTGAAGGCTGGTACGCCTTCATCTGCATGAGGGCTTCAACTCCGAATACGGCGGCGAAACCGCTCGTGGTGGAGGCCGAAGCGCTCGTTCTCGTCTTCTAGTTGGTGTTGCTCGTCTTCCTCTCGTTCGCGGCACCGAGCATTGATGTCCTGCCGAAGGTCATGCTGTAGTTGGCCTTGGAGATCCTGATTGTCCCGACGGTCGCTTTGACGCTGCTGGTTGTTGTTGGGGTTGCCGAGTGACGTCTGGCGTGACTCCGTGTGCAGCCGACTAGAGCCGGCCGCTCGGCGTCGCTTTGAGGCGGATGAGACTGACGTTGAGGAAGCCGACCAGTTGGTTGGTATGAGGGTATCGCTTGACTGTTGGCGCTGCTGACATGCAGCAGCAGTGATTAAGGCTTTTATCCTTGCTATAGTTGGGGTAGCCTAGTGATCAGGCCCAAACTGGAGCGTGTCTAGCAGAGTTGCAGTGGCCATGATGTTCTGTTGAGGAGTAACAAAGACGTCGTGGTCACCGACTCGGGTTTGGAAGATTTATTGCTGAGCAGTCTGCCCAGCCCTGTGTAGGTCGTCGTTGTGGGCGTGTAGTCGTCTTGCTTCTTCCTCTTGTTGTTCTCGCAGTCGGCGTGCTTCCTCCTCTTGCTGCTCGCGTAGTCGGCGTGATTCCTGAGTAGGAGTAGAGCCTTTGGATGCCATGAAGATTTCTCGCGGTGGAGAGAAGCTTGCCGAGCTGCTGCCGACTTAGAGTCGGAGTTCAATTCAGAGTCGGAGTCTGACTTCGAGTCGAAGTCGGAGTAGTTGATGGGGGTGATTATAACTCCGACCTCCCTAGATCCGATCTTGAGCGGCTCTGGGCCGTATCAGAGTCGAACTCCAGGGGATCGGGTTTGCTGCGTCGGATGTTGTTTGAAGATATCGGCAGCGTTGTCAAGTCTGCATGGGAGATTGACGATCTCTTCCCTTCTTAGCTCGATCTTGGCCGGCTCAAGGCCGAGTCCGAGTCGAACACCGAAGGAAAGGGTTGTCCCGAGACATGGACAAGATGAAGATTGCTGCAGCAAGTCGACGAGGGTTGCCGCAGCATTGCGTGGGCCGACTGGTGCGGAGCCGGTTGGTTCCTCGGCCGGTTGGATCAGGTCTGTGTCGGCCAAGGTGAGATTGCCGATCTGGTCGGCGACGAAGTCGAGGCTTCTGAAAGTTATTGTGTTTCCCGGGGAGAATTTACCACCGTCGACTCCGGTTGCTAGATCCATCGAGCTTGTAGATGTAGATCTCGCCGAAGCCCCTACCTGGCACGCCAACTATCGATGTTTTACACCGGCAATATGAATATGGGGCTACTCGGTGGATGGAAACTCGGTGGATTGCAAAGGAACATAGAGAGATTTTATACTGGTTTAGGTCCTCAATGTGAGGTAATACCCTATGTCCAGTTGTGGTGTTATTCCTTTGAGGATTTGTGTTGATCTATATCTTCTGCCCTCAGGGGGCACCCTGCCTCCCCTTATATACTGGGGGACAGGGGTACAAGGTAGGAGTCCTAGCTAGATACGGCTAAGGGATCTCCTCTTAGAGATACAATTTACCTGACTAGGACTGTATATTCCTTAGAGTACAAGGCAAAGTATGCCGGGTGCTACTATATCTCTAATTACAAGGCTAGGCCCATCCTCTATCCGAGTGGCCCATATGCTTGTGATGAGGTACCTGGGGCCCATGGCCTCCACAGCGTCCTAATCAACAACTCATGGAACATAGAATAGGTACGTCCTTTCTATACCTAAGTTTTGTATTCCTTTTATACATATAAATAAAGTTCGTTACTCTGACTCACTACGTCGCTTGTTCCAACCGAGTAGTGAGTCGGGGGCTACATGATAAAATATGCCTGTTGCCATTAATAAAGTCTGAGCTTATTTTATCTAAGTCATGAAGTTTTACAACGATTATACTAAGTTTTCCGAGTATAGTCCTGAGAGGTGAACACTTTTTATTTAAGTTGAACTCAAACCACTCGGTGTAAACTGTCTAGTCGGTTAAAACTAATGACGGCTCGGAGGAAACAAGCACTTGGCAAGATTTAACAACAAGCAACAAAAAATTTACAATATTTATATATTGCTCCCGATGAACACCAACTACATAAAAGTTTTTGTTTACATTGTCAGATCTACAGCAATTGATTTGGCAGTTGCCTTCACTTGGTTGATCAGCTCCAAGCCCTCCTCCGAGGTAGTGCCTTCAGCAAAGCCTTCACCAATTGCCTCAATATCTACCTGAGGGTAGAGAGACTTGGTCATGGCTAGAGCCTGGGCAATCCCAATGGCGACGCGCTCGTCCGAGTACTTCTTCAGGATCCCTGGAGCTTCCTTGAGATGTTGCGCCACCTAGGCAATTGAGCTAGAGCTGGACCCGGCTAAGTTCGGCTGCATGATATCCAATAAAGTGCTCGTAGAGTCAACAATTATTTGCCATGATTCCTTTATCACCTTGATCTGCTCTATGAAGGTGCCAAACTAGATCTGCAAATTGGCTTTGAAGGCTGCTCATACACAGACAAATACATCACAAATCAGAGTATCTAGTCGGACTGAGTTCATAGGCAAACATGTGACTTACTCGCATAGTCGGTGTCCACCTTGGATTTCGCCTTTTCAAGCTTCTTCAGCTCCTTTTTCAGGCGTTCAATTTCTAGGGACTGATTGTTGAGATTTGTCTTGAGAGCTATAGCAAAACAAAGTCAAGGATTAACAACACAAAAAGTCTTGTCGAAGGTCACTCGGGCAAGAGGGAAGCTTACTTCTAATAGTCCCTGCCTGAGCCCAGTTCTCGTCCCTGAGCTTGTCCACCGATCCCTTCAACCACTCCTTCCTCTCCTTGCTAGATTTCTCCAGGTTCTCTAGAGCTGGTGGACTTGAGTAAGCTGAGGGGTGAGCTCGGACAGAACTCGGCCCATCTTCTCCGACCGATTGACCACATTCTGCTCAAGGAGTATTCAAGTCAAGCAAAATGAACAAGAGTGCAAACTCTTGAAGAACCACCAATCAACAAACATAGCAAGATTGGCTGCGTACCAGAATCCCCTTTGACGTGGCGATAGCGGCGTACATCAAGTTGAACCTTTCTTTTTGGGCCGCCTGCTCGTCGTGCTCGAAGCTCTCTGCTTCCCCCTCTAGAGTAACCCAATGGAACGTCTAGCGGAAGTTTGTAGGGGGAGCCTCGAGCCAGGGGAGATCGTCTTTGTCAGAAGATGATGAGAGTGAAGGCGATGGAGTCCTAGGCCTCGGATCGATTGGCGGCGTAGGCTCCTAGGCAAGTTCTGGGATGAGGGCTTCAACTATGCTATCCCGACTAGGCGATGCTCGAGGCCTGGCCGGGTGGGTCAACTCAGCCTTGGGGGTTGGGATAACTTCTGGCTCAGCTTGCGGCACGACTGGCTCGGGCTCAGTCGGGACAGGAGCTGCTACAGAGGTTGGTGACACTGCTCCTTTGGGGTCAGCATCACTTGGCTTCCTGCAGGAATATTCAACAGTCAAGAAATTACAAGTTTATTCAAGCTGTTTTGAAGACTGAAGATTTTCCGTACCTCCTGGAAGTTTTAAACCTCCACCCCTGTGTGCTGGGGGTGGAGGTAGTTAGCGATGGGCTTGACAGCCTGCTCGGCAGCGGAGAGCTACCAACTGTCAGGCTCCTGGGCACGGCAGTCGGCGGTGGAGAACTTGGCCCAGTCGGTGTTGTGCTTGATGCTGTTGACTGGGAGGTGGCGGCACTCGGCGGTGCGGTCCTAGGGCTGGGTGACCTAGGGGTGATGCTGCTGGAGTCCTTGATCATCAGACCGACAGATGCCTTGCTCGGCATATCATTCTTCTTGGCCTGGTCTGTTGCTGGTCTTTTCCCAGCCCTCTTGGGGCTAGGTTGGGTTGCCAAAGGGTTGGCCGGGCATTTCCTGGCCCCACTGGCATACTGGCTTTGGGGGTCAGAATCGAATTCTTTACATTCCTGCAAACACCCAGATATCATACATTGCATGATGGGATGACATTCATATCACTCGTCATGGATGGATATCAAGATGACTACTGCATCATATATTACCTTTGGCCGGGGCCTGCCCTCGCATTATGGATTGGGGGCTCTTTCCTTGTCCTCGGTCTCCATGACTCTGTTGATGAAAAAATTGAGCAAAGTATCGGTTACTTTATTCTTGTCAACGAAGTCGGGGTATTCTCGGGTTGGATCATTCTTCCCTTTGTAGTCAAACCCGAGGTGGCTTCTGGCCTTCAGGGGCTGAGTTTGTCGATTCAAGAATGCCCTGGCCACCTAGGGACCAGTCAGCCCCGTGCCCTTCAGCGTGCTGATCTTCTCCAGTAGCTTGTATACTGGCTCATTTCATCTTGCGACGGCACTGAAGTCTAGCTCTCCAAGGCAGGGAGGGCTCCAGATTGGAGCAAAAGAACCACTCCAGATGGCACCCCTTGAGAGAAGTCTTAAGGGGGACATGGAGATGGGCCTTCTTCATCTCATTGTGGAGTTGAAGGCCCGCTCCCCCTATCGTATGAATTTTGCATTTTGAGGGCTGAGGCTTGATGTGGAAAAGGTATCGGAAGAGATTGAAATGGGGGCTAATTCCTAGGAAGGCCTCACAGAGGGTTACGAAAATAGAGATCTAGAGAACGGAGTTGGGATTGAGGTTGATGAGCTTGATGTGGTAGAAGTCAAGAAGACAGTGGAGGAAATCAAAAGACGGAAGAGAAAGACCATGATCGAAAAAAAAGTAAAGACCACGGTCTCGCTCGGGCCTGGAATGGGAACTGACTCACTGACGGTGGGGTGCCAGTTAATGATCTCCTTGGGCTGCAGAATCATCTTCTTCTCCAAAATTGTTAGCTTCGTGGAGCTGCAGTCTGACACCAGCCAAGATCCCGACGACATGTCTAGGATGTCAAAAGGGGCTGTCGGCATCGCTGGAGGTGAGGAGCTGGGCGGAGAAGCTTTTGGCTATTGGGAATCGATGCTAGGAGGTAGTTCTTGGCGAATCTCAGGCTAGAAGCGTGAGCTACAGCAAACCCTAGCGGAGCGGAGAGCACGAAGTTTGGGCGCAGTTTCGGAAGCTGAAGCGATTTGGCGGATTGGGGGCGAAAGGGGAATCTTTTCTCTCTCCCGCTGTTTTATAAGGCCTGCGCCGAGTTTACGGGCTTGGGCCGGCTTGCTTGGCAATGGGCCATAAGATATGAGTTTCTAAGTAGAATGTCCTACTGGGCCGACCGTTGACTGTGTTAAAATCATAGTACAAATGCTATTTTACAGAAACTAATCAAAATAATCAGATATGCTTCATGATAAGCCTAATTACTGGACACATGTGTTCAGATATCTGAATTATTTAACAGGTATTGAGGATAAATCCTTATAAGGATCAATAGCTGGTCTTCATTAAAATTGGGGATGCAGGTATCACTCAAGAACACCTCACCACATATTGGGTTAAAATCCATGAAGTGGTACTCGGCTTACATGCTTAGCTAGATTGCCTTGAGCAAAAAAATGTTTCCAGCTGATATGACGCTGAAGAGTTCAATTTCTGAGAAATATAGCACTCAGAAAAGACTTAAATGTTAAAGATCTTTGACTTTATGTTTAATTGTTTCACAATTAAGCACAAAGTCGGGGGCTACACCTAATAGGTGCGCCTATTCGGTGCACACTATTCATATTTTTTATGAAGCCCTTCATAGCCGTGTTGCCAGCTGATATGAAGTGGGACTTGGAGAAGAGTTACTTGGACAATGAGTACTCGGGAGCAAGGCACTTGGGAAACCTTCACCAAGGAGGATTAGCACTCGGCACCAGCTGTGACTCAGCTATAAAGGTCTTAGGGGCTACTGTGGAGGCCATGGGCCCCGGGTACCTCATGGGAAGCTTTCTGGCCACTCGGACAGAGGATAGGCCCAATCCTGTAATTAGGGATGCAACAGGACTCGGTACATATTACCTTGTATGATAAGAAAAGGGATATAGTTCTAGTTGGGTACGTTGTATTCCTAGAAGGAAATGCCTTGGTGAAGTCCAACTGGGATTCCTACCTTGTAACCTTGCCTCCTTGGTATATAAGAAGAGGCAAGGAGCCCCCTAGGGTAGAAGGCTCTCACAAGAGAGAGGAGAACAGAATCTCACTAGAGAAACCTCAAAGGCAATACACCACAGCTGGAAGTAGGGTATTACCTCACATTGAGGGCCTGAACCAAGATAAATTGTTTTGTGTTCCTTTGCAATCCATCAAGTTTAGGTCTCACGAGTAGCCCCATATTATTATTGCCGACACAAAACATCGATAGTCACACCTGAGGAGGGCAAGCAGATCCTACAATCTGTCCTCTCGGGCATCTGTGGCAATCATGCTGCATCCAAAACATAAGTCAGAAAGGCTTGTAGACAAGGATTCCTCTAGCTGATTGCTGTTACCGACGCTGAAGCACTCGTACTGTCATGCGAGGGATGTCAATTTTTCGTTCGGCAAACTCACTTACCGGTACAGGAGTTGCAAACTATTATATGCACAATGCATACTGAGTATAATCTACAGATCTGGAGTCCTCAATCGCATCATTATGGGCAACGCACTCAGTTCATGGGTGGTATATTCAAAGATTTCTGTGATGATTTTGGCATTAAAATCTGCTACGCTTCAGTGGCACACCCCCAAAGCAATGGGCAGGTCGAGCAATGATCAAAATCTCTGGATTTTATAGGGCTGCGCTTGGTAGGTTGGTTTAGGCCGGCTTATTCGGTAGTAGGACGAAGATATGAGTTCTTAAATAGCATCCCTATTGGGTTGCCCGCTGGTTGTGTTAAAATCGCGATGCAGGTGCTATTTTACAAGAACCGATTAAATAATCAGATACACTTCAAACTAAGCTTATAGCCGGGTGTAATCATTTGGGTATATTGATTATTTTCAGGAATTAAGGATATATTCTTATAAGGATTAATAGCTGTTCTACATTAAAATTGGGGATGCAGGTGTCACTCAAGTACACCTCATCAGACATTGGGCTTGGTCCATAGTGATACTTGGCTTACATGCTTAGCCAAATTACCTTGAGCAAAATTTCCAGCTAATATATAACTGAAGAGTCCAATTTCTGAGAAACATATCACTCGAGAAAGACTTCAAGGTTAAAGGTCTTTGACTTTATGTTTAATTGTTTCTCAATTAAGCACAAAGTCGGGGGCTACACCTAATAGGTGCGCCTATTCGGCGCACACTATTCAAATATTTCCATAAAGGCTATGAAGGGCTCCATGTAGAAATATGAATAGTGTGCACCGAATAGGCGCACCTATTAGGTGTAGCCCCCGACTTTGTGCTTAATTGTGAAATAATTAAACATAAAGTTAAAGATCTTTAACCTTGTAGTCTTTCCTGAGTAGTGTACTACTGGTATATGAGACTCTTGAGCATCATGTCAGCCGGAATGATTTTTTATAGTCTTTCCTGAGTAGTATATCACTCAAAAGTTAGACTCTTCAGCTTCATGTCAGCTGGAATGGTATTTGCTCATGGCAAATAATGGCTAAGCATGTAAGCCGAGTACCACTTTATGGATTTTAACCCAATATATGGTCAGGTGTACTTGAGAGATACCTACATTCCCAATTTTAATGGAGACCAGCTGTCGATCCTTATAAGGATATATCCTCAATACCTGGTAAATAATTCAAATACCTGAATGTATATACTTGGCTGTAGGCTTAGCATGAAGCGTATCTGATTATTTAATCGGTTTCTATGAGTAGCACCAGCACTGTGATTTTAACATAGCCAGCGAGCGGCCCAGATAGAGGGTGCTACTGTAGAAACTCATATCTTTGGCCCACTATCGAATAAACCGGCTTAAACCAACCTACCCAGTGCAGCCTATAAAATTGGCATCCCTCATGTCAGGATGGGTACTTCAGCCAGAGGAATCCTTGTCCGCAAGCCTTTTCGACTTATGTTCTGGATGTAACATGGTTGCCACAGATGCCCGAGTAGGTATATTGCAAAATCTGCTTGCCCTCCTCAGGTGTGATGTCGTGCATGAGAACTCCGGACACACTTTGACAATATAGGTCTTCTCTGACTTCAGTGAAGCCGAATAAGGTACCAGAACCTTGCATTAGCATAGGATTCAGCTAGCGACCCTCATGGGGCGTACCCTACCTAACAGAATTATGGCCAAATAAGGTACCCGAATCTCGTAGGATTCGGCTGGCGACCCTCATGGGGCGTACCCAACATGGCAAAATTATAGCCGAATAAGGTACCTGAATCTCATAGGATTCAGCTGGCGACCCTCATGGGGTGTACCCAACTCAATGGAGTATTACCGAAGCTCCGACTTGTGCCGGAGGTCGGTTGTTAGCTGAATATGGTACCCGAACCTAGCATTAGCATAGGATTCAGTTGGCGACCCTCATGGGGCGTACCTTACCCAACTGAGTGGTACCCAAACTCCGACTGGTGCCGGAGGTCGGTTATTAGCCCACATGGAGCGTAGCTAGGGAAGATGACGTCCCGACTGGCGCAAGTACTCGGTCAGTAGCCCTCATGGAGCATTCCGAGTGATTCTTGAAGCGTCGCACTCCATGTGTATCTTGGCAGACTGGTCCAGCCCCTGAGCGTAGGAGATAGGCTCGTAGCCCTAAGTTCCTGTCACACATATCCAAAACTAGCCCTGCATTATAAACATATCAGATGAGTAGCATCTGATGATGAAAACAATCACCCGAATAAAATTTATGTATTTTACAATATATGTAAATATGTGCTTTTTCTCTTATTGATATTAATTTCCCCGAGTAGTTGACCCCTTACGTTTAAGCACTCTACCCGACTAGTCATAGCCCCCTAGCGTTGGGAGTTGGCTCATGGCTCCTGCCCAGACACGCGTTTTGGGTGACTTGTTTCCTGGCCAATCGGATCAAGTCCGGTTCGGACAGGGTGAGGTTGCCGAACTTGTCGGTGACGAAGTTGAGGCTCCCAATGCTGATTGTTTGCCTAGAGAAGAAATTGATGCCGCCGACTCCAGTGATTGAATCCATCAGCCTTGATGAGATGATCTCGACGAAGCCCCTACCTGCGGCGCCAACTGTCGATGTTTTACACCAGCAATAAATATATAGGGCTACTCGTCGAACCGAAACTTGATGGATTGCAAAGGAACACAAAAGGTTTATACTAGTTCAGGCCCTCGAGATGAGGTAATATCCTACGTCCAGTTGTGGTGTATTTCCTTTGAGGATGTATGATTCTGATGAACCTGATGATCTTCTGTGATCTTGCCCTCGGGGGCGCCCTGCCTCCCCTTATATATTGGGGGACAAGGTTACAAAGTAGGAGTCCCAATCGGACTACGACCAAGGGATCTCCTTCTAGAGATATAACGTGCCCAACTAGGACTGTATTTTCCCTGTCGTACAAGGCTAAGTCTGCCGAGTTCTATCATATCTCTAATTACAAGACTAGGCCCATCCTCTATCCGAGTGGCCCATATGCTTGTCGTGAGGTACTCGGGGCCCATGGCCTCTACATCGACTGCTCAGAAAAAGTAAACAAGGTCTTGTCCTAGCTTGTCCCCCATCTCCAATGATTGGGCCAGCTCCAGGTCACCAAGGCCGACCTGGAACAGTCTAGTTAGGAGAGGGAGACCTGGCTAAAGGGAGCTGTTGACCAGCTCAGTGATGAAAAGTGGGCTCTAGCCGAGAAGGTCAAAAGTAAGTCTCCTATATTTATCTTCCGAATAAATCCTAAGTATATTTCTCCAGCTTTGTTGTTTCCCAACTGCCTAGTTATGTCCTAACTGTAATCTTGAGTTCTTGACTATTCTGATGTACAGCCCTCGAAGCCGAGTTGAAGACCCAGACAGAGGAGATGAAACAACAGGAACTTGAGTTGAAGAAAGTTGAAATGGCCAAAGCCAAAGTAGAGGCCGACTATGCAAGTAAGCCTTCCCTCTAACAATAACCTTAACCAATCCTTTTGTTACTCCGACTACAGTTTTGACTGACAAGTATACTTGTCGATATATCTGAGCAGCTTCGAGAGCCAATGCCCAAACCTAGTTCCAAGCTTTCGCAGAGGAGATTAATGTCGTCAAGAAGTCACGGGAGATTCTTGCCGAATCAGTGAAAGGGCTTCTCGACATTGTGGATCCTCACTACATCAGGACCAGCTCCAATACAGTCTCCTAGGTGCAGGCACACCTTAGCCAAGCCCCGAGAATCTTGAAAACGTACTCGGATGAGCGCGTTGCTGTTGGTGTGGCCCAAACATTTGCCATGACCAAGTCGATCTACCCTAGAGTAGACCTCGAGGCCATTGGTGAGGGGTTTGCTGAAGAGGCAACACTTGAGGAAGCACTGGAGTTGATCACCGAGGTGAGGCGGACTACAGAGGCGATTGCAAGGGACCTAGGAATGTACGAACAAACCATTATGCAGTCGGTGTATATAAAGCTTTTGTAACGACATGTGTAAATATATGTACAATGCCGCCGAGTTCTTGGTTTTCCTTAGTTATCCTTAGCTTTACCCGACTATATAGTCTGCGCTGAGTTAATCGATCGGAACTTAATAAAAATTGTTCACTTCAAAAAGCTATACTCGGGCAAAAATAGTATAATTGTTGTAAAACTTTGTAACTTAGGTAAAACAAGCTCGTATGTTGTTGACAAAGCACATATAATACATGCAGCACCCGACTCACTACTTGGTTGAAACAAGCGATGTGGTGAGTCAAAGAAAAATTTTATACATATGTATGTGAGAAAGTACAAAACTCAGGTATAGAAAGGACGTAGTTTTTCTATATTCCATGAGTTGCTGACTAGGGCACCATCTTCAGTCTTTAGTCGGTAGGCGCCCGGCCGAGTAACCTCAGCGATAATGAATGACCCTTCTGACAAGGGGGATAGTTTATGCCTGTCTTTGGTGGTTTGTATTTTTCTCAAGATGAGATCCCTGACCAAAAAGGCGCGGCCACGGACATTGTGACTGTAATAATGACGCAGGCCTTGAAGATACCTTGCCGACTGGATGATTGCGATGTCCCTAGCTTCCTCCAACTAATCTAGTTGAACTAGTCAGTTTTTGTTGGATTTGTCTTCTGAGTAAGCCCAAACTCGTGGAGAGCTGAACTCTAACTCGGTTGGTAACACAGCCTCAGCACCATAGACCAAAAAGAAAGGGGATTGCCCTATTGCCCGACTAACCGTGGTTCTTAAAGACCAGAGAACAGATGGGAGTTCTTGTACCCACCGCCTTGCATATGGTTGTAGTCGATCGAATATCCTGGCCTTGATACCTTGTAAGACCATGTCGTTAGTACGTTCGACCTGCCCATTGCTCTGTGAGTATGCCACAGAAGCATAACAGATCTTGATGCTGAAGTCATCACAGAAATCTTGAAATACGCCGCCCGTGAACTGAGTACCATTGTCCGTTATGATGTGGTTAGGAACCCTAAATTGGTATAATATACTCATGATGAAGTCCTTTGCTCGTGCCACTGTTATGGTAGCAACAGGTTTTGCCTCAATCCACTTTGTGAATTTATCCACTGCGATGAACAAGTGTGTGAACCCTCCTGGTGCTTTCTTGAAAGGCCCAACCATGTCAAGCCCCTATACTACAAAGGGCCAAGAGATTGGGATGGTTTGAAGTTCTTGGGCTAGAAGATTAGTTTGATGTGCATAGAATTGACAACCCTCACATGTGCAAACTATGTCTTTAGCATCTGTTACTGCTGTTGGCCAAAAAAATCCCTGCCGGTAAGCCTTTCCGACTAACATCCTAGATGCGGCATGGTTGCCACATATGCCTGAGTGGATCGATTGCAAAATCTACTTGCCCTCCTCGCGTGTGACGCAGCCCATGAGGACTCCGGATATACTTCTTCGGTATAGGTCTTCTCCGACTATTAGGAAACATTTGCTTTGACATTTGATTTGTTCGACTTCGCTGCGAGCTGTTGGGAGTCATCATCCAAGAGGAATTTGAGAATTGGAGTCCGCCAATCTTGAGATATGATCAGTACTTCATCTGTTGCCAGGGTAGTTCATCCCCTGACTACTCTGGCACTGGTTTCTTCTTGACTGATGGCTCCAGTAGTTGTTCAACAAAGATCCCAGTCGGGATCACTACTCGCTTGGATCCCATATTGGCCAATTCGTCTGCAGCATCATTGTATTGTCGTAGGACATGAGTTATCTCCAACCCGTCGAACTTGTTTTCCAGCTTTCTAACCTCTTGACAGTACGCCGCCATAGTATCGTTGAGACATGTCTAGTCTTTCATGACTTGGTTGACCACAAGTTGGGAATCCCCGCGCACAACCAGTCGATGGATGCTGAGTGATATGGCGATGCGGAGACCATGGATAAGTGCCTCGTACTTGGCAACATTGTGGGAAGCTGGAAAGTGTATTTGGAGAACGTACTTGAGTTTTTCACCAATAGGTGACGTCAATACAACGCCAGCCCCCGCACCGCCGATCCATAAAGAACCGTCGAAGTACATTGTCCAGTACTCTAGCTTGTCCGTTGTTGTAGTCATCTGAACTTCTGTTCACTTGGCCACATAGTCGGCTAGAGCTTGAGATTTAATTGTTGTCCGTGGTTGAAAGGTGATGTCGAACGCCATCAACTCGAGCACCCATTTAGCGATTCGGCCGGTGGCCTCACGGTTGTGTAGGACATCGCCGAGTGGATACGATGTGCACACCGTGACTTAATGCGACTAGAAATAGTGCACCAACTTTCGGACAGTGATGAGTAGGCCATATAACAGCTTCTGGACCTAAGGATATCTCATCTTTGAGTCGGCTAGGACCTCGCTAACGAAGTAGACTAGCCGTTGGATTTTCTGTATATGACCCGGCTCTGATCGCTCGACCGCCAGCACTGTGCTGACTACCTGAGTGGTTGCCGCCAGATATAACATTAGTGGCTCTTGGGGCATAGGTGATGCCAACACTAGTGGTGATGTGAGAAATTTCTTGAAGTCTTCGAAGGCTTGTTGGGCTTCGGGAGTCCATTGAAAATTCTTCGCTTTCTTTAGTAGTTTGAAAAAGGGCATACCCTGTTCGCCTAGTCAGGAGATGAATTGGCTGAGTGCTGCCATGCAGCCTGTTAGCTTCTGGATGTCCTTCTGGCTAGTCGGGGGTGTCATGTTCATGATTGCATTTATTTTCTCTGGATTGGCCTCGATGCCGCGATGTGATATGATGAAGCCGAGTAGCTTTCCAGATGGCACACCGAAGGCGCACTTTTCCGGGTTCAACTTCATCTTGAATCTTCGAAGGTTTTGGAAGGTTTCCTCCAAGTCGGTGATGAGGTCTTCTTTGGACTTTGTCTTGATCACCACGTCATCGATATACGCCTCCACATTATGCCTGATCTGAGTGTGCAAACACCGCTGAATTGCTCGTTGATACGTTGCTCCAGCATTTTTTAAACCAAACGGCATGGTGATATAACAGTATGCTCCAAACGGCGTGATGAAAGAAGTCTTTAGGCAGTCCTCCTCCTTTAGGCTAATTTGGTGATATCCCGAGTAACAGTCAAGAAAGCTGAGAAGTTCACACCCCGCGGTTGAGTCCACCACCTGATCTATTCTCGGTAGACCAAATGGGTCTTTGAGGCACGCCCTGTTCAAGAAGGTGTAGTCAACGCACATGCGCCATTTACCATTCTTCTTCCGGACCAGGACTGGGTTTGCCAGCCAATCTGGGTGGTAGACCTCTTTGATGAACCCGGCTGCAAGGAGCTTGGTTATCTCCTCCCGAATAGCATCTTTGTGGTCCTGTGCAAAGCACCGTAGCCGTTGCTTAACTAGCTTGGCGTCTGTCTTGACATTGAGGGCGTGCTCAATCACCTCCCTTGGTACCCTAGGCATGTTGGAAGGTTTCCAAGCAAAAATATCCCTGTTCGCCTAGAGGAAGGTGACGAGCACGTATTCCTATTTAGGGTCGAGTCTAGTCCCGACTAGAGCAGTCTTGGAGGGGTCGGAAGGGTCCAGGGGGATCTTCTTCGTGTCAGAGTTCGCTGAAATTCCCGACTTTGCTGCTTTTTTCGCCGAAACTTGATCATCCTCGATTTCAGTTGTAGTGGCTTGCCGAATGCCATTGCGTCCGACTGCCGCTTCTTGAGATTGAGCCAACTCGCAGCTCTCCTTGTTGTAGGTGAAGGCTTGCTTGACATCGCTGCGAAGAGAAAGAACTCCGACTGGCCCAGGCATCTTAAGCATCATATAGATATAGTGTGGCACTGCAATGAATTTGGCTAGCACCGGCCGTCTGAGTATTGCGTGGTACACAGTCTCGAAATCGGCAACCTCAAAGCATATGTTTTCTGTGTGGAAGTTATCCCGCGTGTCGAAGGTGACCGGCAAAGTTATCTGTCCAAGAGTTGTTGAAGAAGGCCGGGGATTACCCCGTGGAAGGGCGCCGTACTCGGCCGCAATTCTGAACGAGGAATCTTTATCTCATCCAGGGTCTTGGCAAACAGGATATTGAGAGCGCTGCCTCCATCTATGATAACCTTCTTCAGCTTGATGCTCTTGATGACCGGGTCCAGGACGAGTGGATAGCGTCTTGGGTGTGTAACCCGATCAGGGCGATCTGCGCGGTCAAATGCGATGGGCATCTCTAACCAATGCAAATTTTGGGGGGCATCTACTGTAGAGACCGAGTTTACATCGCGTGCTGTTAGCTTTTGCTTTCTCTTGGACTCGTATGCAGACGGCCCTCCGAAGATATGGTTGAGCTCAGCCTGGGGATCTTGATAATCACCGGCTACGCCCGAATCTGGCTTGTCTTTGTCCTTGTCGGCTCCAGATGTTGAAGCCTGCTCGGAAGCAAACCTCTTGAGCATGAAGCAATCCTTGGCCGTGTGTTTTCCCTTGGGATGAAAGGGGCAAGGCCCATTCATCACTTTCTAGTATTCATTGTCCCTTGGGGGTCGCGACCAAGTACACTCCACGTTGGCCACCATGTTGTCCGACTTCCGCTTGCGGCCACTGGATTTGTTCTGTGCTAGCTCATCGTTGGCTTTTTGGTCTTTCTGCCGAGACTCTTTCTTGTCATCAAGGGCCTGGGCGACCACTTCGGCCGAGTCGGTATACTTGTTTGCCATGTCGAAGAGAGCCCTAATAGAGGCTGGGGGTTTCCGAGTAAACTTGGCGATGAACGGGATGGGTGTCTTTAACTCCTTTGTGGAAGGCAGCAATGACGACCTCGTCCTTGACCATTGAGATTGAGTTGCGCTTCTTGGAAAACCATTTGATGAACTCGCGAATAGACTCGTTCTTCCTCTAGTGTAGCTGATAAAGATCGTGCTCGGAAGACGGCCTCTCGTAAGT
The DNA here is from genome assembly GCA_003991445.1 of Oryza meyeriana var. granulata. Classification (NCBI taxonomy): domain Eukaryota; kingdom Viridiplantae; phylum Streptophyta; class Magnoliopsida; order Poales; family Poaceae; genus Oryza; species Oryza meyeriana. Next base: position 31,615 of record RYFJ01001029.1, on the reverse strand, counting down.
CCCTTGGAAATTAGCGATAAAGCATTCCCGGAGTTCTCCCTTGGAGCTGATTGACCGCTTTGGGAGCCCTGTCGGCCATGTCCTCGCCTAGTCGGCCAAGGCGACCGGGAGGTAGTTAGCCATGGCTTTGTGATCACCTCCGGCTGCTCGGACTGCCAGAGTGTAGACCGTGAGCCAGGACTCGGGATTCGTCTTGCCGTCGTATTTTTCGATTCCTGTAGGCTTGAAACCCGATGGCCAGTCGACCTATTGTAGCTCCTCGGTGAAGGCCGATATGCCTTCGTCTGCATGAGGGCTCCGGCTCCGATTACGGCGGTTAAACCGCTCGTTGTGGAGGCCGAAGCGCTCGTTCTCGTCCTCAAGTCGGTGGTGCTCATCATCTTCACGTTCGTGGCACCGAGCGTTGATGTCTTGGAGGAGATCTTGGTTGTCGTGGCGGTCGTTTTGGGGATGCCACCGATTGTTGTTGTTAGGGTTGCCGAGAGATATTTGGCGTGACTCCATGTGTGTCTGATTGGAGCTGGCCGCCCGGCGTCGCGTCGATGCGGATGAGACCACTGTTAGAGAACCCAACCGATTGGTCGGTATGAGGGTGTCGCCTGACTCCTGGTGCTACTGACATGCAGCAGTGGTAATCATGGCTTTGATCCTTATGATAGTCAGGGTGGCCTGGTGATCAGGCCCAAATTGGAGTGTATCTAGTAGAGTTGCAGCGGCCATGACGTTTTGTTTAGGCGTGAAGAAGACGTCATGGTCGCCGACTCGAGTTTGGAGGATTTGTTGTTGAGCGGTTCGCCCAGCCCGGCGTAGCTCATCATTGCGAGCGTCACGCTCGGCCTTTTGTTGTTGTCGTAGTTGGCGGGCCTCCTCCTCTTGCTGTTCGCGTAGTCGGCGCGCCTCTTGAGTGGTAGTAGAGCCCTTAGACGCCATGAAGACTTCGTGGGATAGGAAAAAGCTTGCCAAACTACTGTCCGAACTGCTGTTCAGACTGCTGTCCGACTTGGAGTCGGAATCTGAGTAGTTGATTGGTGTGATCATGACCCCGACCTCCCTAGATCCAACCTCGAGTGGCTCTGAGCTGCATCCGAATTGAACCATAGGGGATCGGGTTTGCCGCGTCAAATGTAGATTGTAGATATCCACGACATCACTGAGTCTGTACGGGAGATTGATGATCTCCTCCTCCTTAGCCCAATCTCGGCCGGCTCGAGGTCGGGTCCGAGTCGAACGCCGAAGGGAAGAGTTGTCCCGAGACCCGGGCATGTAGAAGATTGCCGTAGCAAATCGACGAGTGTCGCTGCAGCTCCGAGTGGGCCGACCGGCGCAGAGTCGATTAGTTCCCCGGCAGATTTGATTGAGTCCGAGTCGGTCAGGGTGAGGTTGCCGAACTTGTCGGTGACGAAGTCGAGGCTTCCTAATGTGATCGTGTCTCCAGGGGAGAAGTTGATGCCGTCGACTCCAGTTGTCAAATCCATCGAGTCTGTTGAGGTTGATCTCGCCGAAGCCCCTACCTGGCGCGCCAACTGTTGATATTTTACACCGGCAATATGAATGTGGGGCTACTCGTTGGATCGAAACTCGATGGACTGCAAAGGAACACGCATAGTTTATACTGGTTTAGGCCCTTGAGATGAGGTAATACCCTACGTCCAGTTGTGGTGTATTTCCTTTGATGATGTATGATGGTGATTCTTGTGAACCTCCTGAACTTGCCCTCAGGGGGCACCCTGCCTCCCCTTATATACTGGGGGACAGGGGTTACAAAGTAGGAGTCCCAGTCGGACTACGACCAAGGGATCTCCTTTTAGAGATATAACATGCCTAACTAGGACTATATTTTCCTTATTATACAAGGCTAAGTCTACCGAGTTATATCATATCTCTAATTACAAGGCTTGTCCCATCCTCTGTCCGGGTGGCCCATATGCTTGTCATGAGGTATCCAGGGCCCATGGCCTCCACACCCCCTGAGGGCAAGATCACCAAGATCAGAATCATAGCGAAATCTCACCAGATAAACCTCAAAGGCAATACACCACAACTAGACATAGGGTATTACCTCATCTCGAGGCCCTGAACCAGTATAATTGTTTCGTGTTCCTTTGCAATCCATCAAGTTTAAATCTCACGAGTAGCCCCATATTCTTATTGCCGATACAAAACATCGACAGTTGGCGCGCCATGTAGGGGCTTCGTCAAGATCATCTTCATCAAGCCTGATGGATCCAATCAAGGGAGTCGATGGCATCAACTTCTTTCCCAGGCAAACAATCAGCTTCAGGAGCCTCGACTTCGCCGCTGATGAATTCGGCAATCTTACCCTGTCTGACACAGATCTAATCCGATTGGCTAGGGACCAAGCCGACTCTACGCCGGCCAGCCCAGGTAATGCTGCAGCAATCCTCATCGACATGCTGCGGCGATCTTCAACATGCCCGGGTCTCAGGACAACTCTTTCTTTCAGTGTTCGACTTGGACTTGGCCTCGAGCCGGCCAAGATCCGGCTAAGAAAGGAAGAGATCGTCAATCTCCCATTCAGACTCAGGAACGCCACGGATATCTTCAATCAATATCCGATGAGATGCCCGTGGGGCTAGTGCCTTGTGATGAGCGATTGACAACACGGTGTGCGTGTGACGTGTCTCTTGGCAGACTGTGGTTGCAGGTGACAGGTGGAGACTAATCATGCGGCAATCTGTGAAGAACGGGGATAGGATGCCATGCTGATGAACCGCGGGGCGGTGAAGGGTGGTTCGACGCTCGCGTTCGAGGGACGAAGATTGTGCGGTGTACGTCTACTGTATCTGGCTACACGGCGGGAGGACGTCAGTGGACGGTTTCTTGGTTGAGCCATAAAACCAAGGATGTACCGGGACGCTCGTGCGGCGGGCGTGGCCGAAGATGGAAATTTCCGGCGATCGCGATATGATTTCGGATGGTCGTGCGGCGACATCGCGAGGATCACATCGTGGAGATGGAGGGATCGCGAACATCGCGGAATTTGACATGGAGGACGTGATTGATTGGATATGATTATCATGCCATTACGTGTCGTTTAAGTCGCGTAATGACAGTTTTGTAATTTAGGTGGGCCACCTTTTTGGAGATATAAATATGTGGCACCTAGGGTTGAGAGAGGTGGGGCTTTTTGGGATTTTTGGGGCGAGCTACTGTTCACGTGAACAGTACCCGTGCCTAGGGTTCTAGGGAACACACCTTCTCTCTCGATCTAGCCTAGGTCTTCAAGTCTAGAGAGAGATTTTTATTGATCTCTCCAATCAAGAGAGGGAGGACGATCGGGCGGAGGCTAGATGCAGTTCTGTAGAACAATTACTGGAGTTAATCATTCATCTTGGTGAATTGTTCTTTTTTGTTTGCATCTACTTTTCTGTTCTTTTTGTTTGCATCTACTTTTCCTACTGTCTGCTGCCAGTGACCTCACGCGCGCCGTCGCGGAGTCAAGTTTCTGCTGTCCGCTGGGTGTCGTTGCCGTTCCCTGCTGCTGCTGGTCGAGCACGCCAGGACGGGAGTTCAGCACCTGCTATTTGCCGGCCACCAGCAAGCTGCTGTTGTCGCTACTGCACGCAAGGTGTTTGAGGAATTCTTTACAGGGCAGTTTTGAGCTGTCTTAATTATTTTTGCTTCTGCCGGCTTGGAGAACTTGTTTAATCGTTCCTAAGATTATTACACCACTAGTTGGGGTAAGTAATCTTGACGATTGATTGAGAGGGGCGTTGGGTTGAAATTTGGGACATAGGCCGAGTTTCTTTTTGAAAGAAATTTTTATAGGCTCCCATTCACCCCCCCCTCTGGTCGCCTGTTTCGGTCCTTCAGATGTGGCAAACCCAACTCCCTGGAGTTCAACACAGATACGGCCTAGAGCCACTCGAGATCAGATCTAGGGAGGTCAGAGTTGTAATAACCCCCATCAACTATTCCGACTCCGACTCTCAGTCGGACAGCACTTCGGCAAGCTTGTCTCCGCCACGTGAAGTCTTTATGATATCCAAGGGTTCAACTCCCACTTAGGAGATACGCCGACTACGAGAACAGCAAAAGGAGGAAGCCAGGCGACTATGAAAACAATAGGAGGAAGACGCAAGACAATTACAGGTCGAGCGCGATACCCACAATGATGATTTCCGCAAGGCTGGGCGGACTGCTCAACAAGATATCCTCCAGACCCGAGTCAGCGACCTCAACATTTTCGTAACTCCTCAACAGAACGTTGTGGCCACTGCAACTCTACTGGATACACTACAGTTTGGGCCTGATCACCAAGCCACCCCAACGATAGCAAGGATTAAAGCCATGATCACTGCTGTTGCATGCCAACAGCGTCAACAGTCGGGTGACACACTCATACCGACTAACAAGTCGGCTTCTCCAACGGTGATCTCATCTGCCTCAACGCGACGCCGAGCGGCCGGCTCTAGTCAGCCGCACACGAAGCCACGCCACACGTCACTCGGCAACCACAATAATGACTGGCAGCGCCGACATCAAGATGACTGTTAGGATAACTAGGATGTCCAAGGCCAACTATGATGTGATCTTCAGCAAGACATCAACGCATGACGCTGTGAACGTGAGGAAGATGAGCATTGCCTACTAAAAGACGAGAATGAGCACTTTGGCCTCCACCATGAGCGGTTTCATTGCCATAGTCGGAGTCAGGGTCCTCACACAGATGAAGGTGTACCGGCCTTTACCCACGAGCTGTAACAAGTTGACTGGCCATCAGGCTTCAAGCCGACTGGAATTGAAAAATACGACGAGAAGACCAACCCCAAGTCCTGGCTCACAGTCAACGCGACGCCGAGCGGCCGGCTCTAGGTAGCCGCACATGGAGACACGCCACACGTCAATCGGTGTCGATGTTTTACACTGGCAATATGAATATGGGGCTACTCGGCAGATGAAAACTCGGTGGATTGCAAAGGAACACAGGGAGATTTTATACTGGTTCAGGCCCTCGATGTGAGGTAATACCCTACGTCCATTTTGGGGTGTATTCCTTTGAGGAATTATGGTGGCGATTCTGATGAATCGTGTGAACCTCTTGTGGTCATGCCCTCAGGGGGCGCCCTGCCTCCCCTTATATACTGGGGGATAGGGTTACAATGTAGGAGTCGCAACTGAACTCTGGCCAAGGGATCTCCTTTTAGAGATATAACTTGCCTGACTAGGACTATATATTCCTTATTGTACAAGGCTAAGTCTGCCGAGTCCTATCATATCTCTAATTATAAGGCTAGGCCCATCCTCTATCTGAGTGGCCCATATGCTTGTGATGAGGTACCCGGGGCCTATGGCCTCCACAGTAGCCCCTGAGACCATCATAGTTGAGTCACAGCTGATGCCGAGTGCTCATGCTCCATGGTGAAGTATTCCCGAGTGCATTGCTCCTGAGTACTCTTTGTCCAGTGCTTCTTCTCCCAAGTCCTGCTTCATGTCAGCTGGCAGCGAGGCTATGAAGGGCTCCATGTTGAAGTATGAATAGTGTGCGCCGAATAGGTGCACCTATTAGGTGTAGCCCTCGACTTTGTGCTTAATTGTGAAAACAATTAAACATAAAGTCAAAGATCTTTAACCTTGTAGTCTTTCCCGAGTAGTATACTACTGGTATATGAGACTCTTCGATATCATGTCAATCGGAATATGATTTATAGTCTTGCCGTGTAGCATGCCACTCGTATATGGGACTCTTTAGCTTCATGTCAGCCGAAAAGGTGTTTATAGTCTTTCCCGAGTGGCATCCCACTCGGAAGTTAGACTCCTCAGTGTCATGTCAGCTGGAAAGAAGGATTATAGTCTCTCCCGAGTAGTGCACTACTTGAAAGTTAGACTCTTCAGCGTCATGTCGGCTGGAATAATGTTGCTCATGGCAACTGTTGGCCAAGCATGTAGGTCGAATACCACTTTATGAAATTAAATCCATTGCGTGGTCAGGTGTACTCGAGAAAGGTACCTGCATCCCCAATTTTAATGAAGACCAGCTTGCGATCCTTATAAGGATATATCGTCGATACCTGGTGGATAAGACAGATATCCAAACACATGTGTTTAGCAATTAGGCCTTCATGAAGCATATCTGTTTACCTCATCGGTTCCTGTTGGTAGCATCAGCACTGCGATTTTAACCCAGCCTGCGAGCGGCCCAAATTGAGCGTGCTACTGTAGGAACTCATATCTTCGTGGCCTACTACCCAATAAGCCGGCCTGAACCGACCCACCCAGCGTAGGCTCTATAAGAGTAGCATCCATCGCAAGTCAGGATGAGTACTCCGGTGTTAGTAACTGCCATCAGCCAGAGGGATCCTTGTCCGCAAGCCTTTCTAACTTATGTTCTGGATGCAGCCTGGTTGCCACAGATGCCTGAGTAGGTGTATTGCAAAATTTGCTTGCCCTCCCCAAGTGTGACGTAGTGCATGAGAACTTTGGATGCGCTTTGACAACGTAGATCTTCTTTGACTTCAGTAAAGCCGAATAAGGTACCCGAACCTTGCATTAGCATAGGATTCGGCTAGCGACCCTCATGGGGCATACCCTATCCGACAGTTATGACCGAATAAGGTACCCGAACCAAGCATTAGCGTAGGATTCAGCTGGTGACCCTCATGGGGCGTACCTCACCCAGCCGAGTGGTATACGACCCCCGACTAGCGTCGGAGATTGGTTGTTAGCTCACATGGACCGTAGCCGGGGAAGATGACGTCCCGACTGGCGCAAGTGCTCAATTAATAGCCCTCATGGAGCGTTCTAAGCGTATCTTGGCAGAATGGTCCAGCCCCCGAGCATAGGAGATAGGCTCGTAGCCCTGTATTCCTGTCACGCGTATCCGGAGCTGGCCCTGCACTATAAAAATATCGGATGAGTAGCATCTGACGATGAAAACAATCACCCGAATAAAATGTATTTTACAATATATGTAAATACGTGTTCTTCCTCTTATTGATATTAATTTCCTCGAGTAGTTGACCCCTTACGTTTAAGCACTCTGCCCAACTAGTCATAGCCCCCTAGCGTCGGGAGTTGGCTCATGGCTCTTTCCTAGACACGCGTTTTGGGTGACTTGAGTTCGTCTTTCATGGAGCAAAGTTTCATGGATCAGGATTTATGCTACTCGAGTACTTTTGCAATCATTTAAGAGAAAAAACAGAAAAAAGTGCAGCTTGTGCACCTATTAGGTGTAAGCGGCTGCGGCATTGGCAAGGCCGAGTGAAGAAATATTTATCAGGAAGCGACTTAGCTGTTCGGTATTTCGGAGTGGGGATGCCATCCTTGAGTATAAACCTTCCGTGTTCCTCTGCAATCCACCGAATTCACCCTCGCCGAGTAGCCCCGTAGTTTCATTGTCGGTGCAAAGCATCGATAGTTGGCGTGCCAGGTAGGGGCTCTGGCGAATTCCTCATCAGAAGATTCGATGGATTCAATCAACAAAGTCAACAGCAACAAGTTCTCCCCCGGAGATGCAATTACCTTCGGGAGCTTAGACTTCATTGCCGACCAACTCGGCAATCTCACCTTGGCTGAGGCAGATCCAATCTTGCCAGCCGAGGAACTAGCCGACATTGCGCTAGTCGGCTCACAGGACGTCGCGATCTCCTTCCCCGACTTACTGCGGCAGTCCTTCACATCGCCAAGCATCGGGACAACCCTCTCCTTCAGCGTCCGACTTGCGCTAGGCCTTGAGCCAGCCCGGGTTGGGCCGAGAAGGGGAGAGGTCGTCAATCTCCCTCATAGCTCCGGCGACGCTGCGCATCTAAATCCCGCACAGCAGACCCGATCTCTAGCCATTCAGTTTGGACACGGCCAAGTGCTATTTCAGATTGGATCTAGAGAGGTTGGAGTCGTTCTCACTTCGATAAACTATACGGAGTCCGACACTAAGTCGGATAGCGGTTCGAGCGCCATTTCGGACTCTAATTCGGCAAGCTTCCTCCTCTCCCGCGAGATCTTCATGGCTTCAACACCACCTTCCGAGGTACGCCGACTACAAGAAGAGCAACAGGAGGAGGCGCGCCAACTACGACAAGAGGCCAACCGCGAGGCCCGCAATGACGAGCTACGCCAAGCTGGGCGAGTCGCCCAGTAACATATCCTCCAAACCAAAATTGGTGACCACGACGTCTTCGTCACCCCACAGCAGAACGTTGTGGCCGCTGCAACTCTGCTGGACACACTCCAGCTCGGGGCTGATCACCAGGCCACCCCGACTATCGCTAAGATTAAGGCGATGAATACAGCTGCTGCCTGTCAGCAGCAACAGCAGTCGGGCGACACAGTTATACTGACCAACTGGTCGGGTTCTCCGGTGGCAGACTCATCTGCGTCAACATGACGCTGGGCAGCCGGCTCCAGTCGGCAACGCGAAGAGTCCTAGCAAACAACGCTCGGCAACACCAACAATGACAACTGGCGGCGTCGCCAGTACGATCGCCGACCAAATCAAGACCTCCGAGTGCGACTACACCGCGACCTCCGCCACACCTTAAACGCTCGACGAGAGGGAACATGAAGAAGATGAACACGCCAACTGGAGGACGAAAACGAGCGCTTCGGTCTCCACCACGAGCGGCTGCACCGCCAAGATCGGAGTCGGAGCCCTCACGAAGACGAAGGCATCCCAGCCTTCACGCGGGAGCTACAGGACGTCTTTTGGCCGACTGGCTTTAAGCCCACCGGGATTGAAAAGTACGACGGAAAGACAAACCCCGAGTCCTGGCTCACCGTTTACACCCTAGCAGTTTGAGCTACTGGGGGCGACAGCAAAGTCATGGCTAACTACCTCCCGGTCGTGCTCGCCGGCTCGGCGAGGACATGGCTGACAGGCCTCCCGAGGCGGTCGATCGGTTCCTGAGGACAACTCAGGGAGCGGTTCATTGCTAATTTCCAGGGGACCTACGACAGACCCGCTTCAGAGCATGATCTTTATCAGCTGCACCAGAAGAAAAACGAGTCTTTGCGCGAATTCATCAAAAGGTTTTCCGAGAAGCGCAACCAAATTCCAACTGTCAAAGACGAGGCCGTCATCACCTCCTTTCGCAAGGGGGTAAAAGACGCTCCGCTTATCGCAAAATTCACTCGGAAGCCACCATCCACGGTCCGGGCGCTCTTCGACATGGCCAACAAATACGCCGACTCGGCCGAGGCGGTTGCTGAGGTCCTCGATGAGAAGAAGGAGCCCCGACAGAAAGACCAGAAGGTGAAAGCCGACAACGAGCCGTCTCAAAATAAGTCTGGCAGCCGCAAGCGGAAGTGTCGATGTTTTACACCGGCAATAAATATATGGGGCTACTCGGCGGATGGAAACTCAGTGGATTGCAAAAGAACACAAGGAAATTTTATACTGGTTCAGGCCCTCGATGTGAGGTAATACCCTATGTCCAGTTTGTATGTATTCCTTTGAGGATATACGGTGGTAGTTCTGATGAACTGTATGGCCGTGTGCTTCTATGAGCTCTTCTGCCCTCATGGGGCGCCCTGCCTCCCCTTATATACTGGGGGACAAGGTTACAAGGTAGGAGTCCCCATCGGATTACGACTAGGAGATCTCCCCTTAGAGATTATAACGTACCCGACTAGGACTGTATATTCTTTCTATACAAGGCGAAGTCTGCCGAATCTAGCTATATCTCTAATTACAAGGCTAGGCCCATCCTCTATCCGAGTGGCCCATATGCTTGTCATGAGGTACCCGGGGCCCATGGCACCCACAGTAGCCCCCGAGACCTTCAATAGTTGAGTCACAGCTGATCCGGGTGCTCATCCTCCACGGTGAAGTCTTCCGATGCAATTGCTCCCGAGTACTCTTTGTCTGAGTGCTGCTTCTCCCGGTCCTGCTTCATGTCAGCTGGCAGCGAGGCTATGAGGTCTCATGTAGATGTTGGAATAGTGTGCGCCGAATAGTCGCACCTATTAGGTGTAGCCCCGACTTTGTGCTTAATTGTGAAAACATTAAACATGAAGTCAAAGATCTTTAACCTTGTAGTCTTTCCCGAGTAGATTACTACTGGTACATGAGACTCTCGGTATCATGTCAACCGAATATGATTATAGTCTTGCCGAGTGGGAACTACTGCGTATATAGGACTCTTCGATCTTCATGTCAGTCAGAATGTGCGTTTATGTCTTGCCGAGTAGGATGCTACTCGTATATGGGACTCTTCAGCGTCATGTCAGCTGGAAGGGGGTGTTTTATAGTCTTTCCGAGTAGTTACTACTCGAAAATTAGACTCGTCGGCATCATGTCAGCCGGAAAAGGTGTTTATAGTCTTTCCGAGTGGCGTCCCATTCGGAAGTTAGACTCTTCCGCATCATGTCAGCGGAAATGAGAATTTTATAGTCTCTGCCCGAGTAGTGCACTACTCGAAGTTAGACTCCTTCAGCGTCAATGTCGCTGGAGTAATGTGCTCATGGCAACTGGTGGCCGCGCATATAGGCGAGTACCACTGTATGAAAAATAAATCCATTACGTGGTTAGGTGTACTCGAGAGAGATACCTGTATCTCCAATTTCATGAAGACCAGCTTGTGATCCTTGTAAGGATGTATCCTCGAGACCTGGCGGATAAGACAGATACCCAAACATATATGTTTGCAATAAGGCTCTCATGAAGATATCTGTTTACCTCATCGGCTCCTGTTGGTAGCACCAGCGCTATAATTTCAACTCAGCCTGCGGGCGGCCCACATGGAGCATGCTACGCGTAGGAACTCATATCTGGTGGCTGCTACAATAAGCCGGCCTGAGCCGACTCTATCCAGCATAGCTCTAGGGAAGTATCATCCATCGCATGTCAGGATGGTTTTTTTGGTGTTTGGTAACCGCAATCAGCACAGAGACATCCTTATTCGCAAGCTCTTTCCGACTTACGTTTCTGGATGCAGAACCTGGTTGCCACATGTACCGAGTAGTATGTTGCAGGATCTGCTTGCCCTCCCTCAGGGTGACGCAGTGCATGAGAAATCCGGATGCGCTTTGACGCTGTAAGTTTATCTCCTGACTTGGAAACCGACAAGGTACCCGAACCCTTGCGTAGCAGAGGGTTCCGGCTGGTGCCCTCATGGGGCGTACCCTATCCTAAAACAGCAGTTTAAGGCCAAGCAGGACCCGAATCTTGCAATTAGCATAGGATTGGCTGGCGACCCTCATGGGGCGTACCCAACCTGACAGAGTTTCCGACCACATAAGGTACCCGAACCTAGCATTAGCGTAGGATTCGGCTGGCGACCCTGCATGGGGCGTACCTAGCTTAGCCGAGTGGTAACACAGCCCCGACTGGCGCCGAGGTTCGACTTATTAGCTCGCATGGAGCGTAGCCGGGCTCGCATGGAGCGTAGCCGGGGAGATTGACATCCGACTGGTGCAAGTACTCGGTCAGATTAGCCCTCATGGAGCATCCCAGTGTATTTTGGCAAGACTTGTCCACCCCCCGAGCGTAGGAGATAGGCTCGCGCCCTGAGTTCCTGTCACGCATATTCGGAGCTGGGCCTGAAATATAAACATATCGATGAGTAGGCATCTGATGATGGAAAAATAATCACCCGAATAAAATGTATTTTACAATGTATGTAAATACGTGTTCTTCCTCTTTTTGATATTAATTTCCTCGAGTAGTTGACCCCTACGTTTAAAGCACTCTGCCCGACTAGTCATAGCCCTAGGCGTCGGGAGTTGGCTCATGGCTCTTTCCCAGGCACGCGTTTTGGGTGACTTGAGTTCGTCTTACATGGAGCAGAGTTTCACGGATCGAGATTTATGCTACTCGAGTACTTTGTAATCATTTAAGAGCAAAAACGGAAAAAAGTAAATGCGCAGCTTGTACACCTATTAGGTGTAAGCGGCTGTGGCACTAGCGAAGGCCGAGTGAGGAGATGTTTATCATAAAGCGACTTAGTGTTCGGTATTTGGGAGTGTGGGGATGCCATCCTCGTGTTTGAGCTTGTGAGCCCCCGAGCATGTCACTTGCTTTGTTCTGATAATCCTCAATTGTTGAAGGTCGAAGGCGGTCGTGACCGACTGCCACAATGGAGCCGTCTGACTTGCGTTTGCGATTCCCAGCTTTAGTTGGGACCGCGTCGTCGTGTCGTCGCCGCTTCTTCTATCAGGGTGACTTGTTTGTCATCGAGGGCCTCGGCAACAGCGTGGGCCGAGTCGGCGTACTTGTTTGCCATGTCGAATAGGGCCCTTGACAGAGTTGGGAGGCTTCCGCGTGAATTTGTCGATGAACGAGGTGTCTTTGACTCCTTTTCGAAAGGCGGCGATGACGACCTCATCCTGATGTTCGGATTGAGTTCCTCTTCTCAGAAAACCTCTTGATGAAGTCACGAAGAGACTCGTTCTTCCTTTGACGCAACTGATATAGGTCGTACTCAGAAGATGGCCTCACGTATGTTCCCTGGAAATTGGTGATGAAACGTTCCCGGAGTTCTCCCCAAGAGCCGATTGATTGCTTGGGAAGTCCTGTTAGCCATGTCCTCGCTGAGTCGGCTAGAGCAACTAGAGAGGTAGTTAGCCATGACTTTGTGGTCACCTCCAGCAGCTTGGATTGCCAGAGTGTATGCCTGTGAGCCAGGACTCGGATCGGTCTTGCCGTCGTATTTTTCGATGCTTGTAGGCTTGAAACCCGCACGGCCAGTCGACCTGTTGTAGCTCCTGGGTGAGGCCGGTATGCCTTCGTCTTCATGAGGACTCCGACCCGACCTACGGCGGCGAAACCGCTCGTGGTGGAGGCGAAATGCTCGTTCTCGTCTTCCAGTTGGCGTTGCTCGTCTTCTTCTCGTTCGCGGCGCCGAGCATTGGTGTCCTGCCGAAGATCACGCCATAGTTGGCCTCGGAGATCCCGGTTGTCCCGACGGTCACTTCGACGTTGCCGGTTGTTGTTTGGGTTGCCGAATGACGTTTGGCGTGACTCCGTGTGCAGCTGACTAGAGCTGGCCACTCGGCGTCGCTTTGAGGTAGACGAGACTGCCATTGGGGATGCTGACCGGTTGGTCGGTATGAGGGTATCTCCCGACTGTTGGTGCTGCTGACATGCAGCAGCGGTAAGCATGGCTTTTATCCTTGTGATCGTCGGGGTGGCCTGATGATCAGGCCCAAGATGGACTGTGTCCAGTAGGGTTGCAGCGGCCACGATGTTCTGTTGGGGAGTAACGAAGACATCGTGGTCGCCGACTCGGGTTTGGAGGATTTGCTGGCTGAGCGGTTTGCTCAGCCTTGCGTAGATCATCGTTGCGGTGGCGTGCAGGCGTCTTGCTTCTTCCTCCTGTTTGTTCTTGCAGTCAGCAGGCCTCGCTCCTCTTGTGGCTCGTGTCGTCGGCATGATTCCTGAATAGGAGTAGAGCCTCTGGATGCCATGAAAATTTCTCGCGGCGGAGATTGAAGCTTGCCGAGCTGGTATCCGACTTGGAGTCGGAATCCGACTGGGAGTCGTAGTCCGACTGAGAGTCGTAGTCGGAATAGTTGATGGGGGTGATTACAACTCCGACCTCCCTAGATCCGATCTCGAGCGGCTCGGAGCCGTATCCGAGTCGAACTCCAGGGGATCGGGTTTGCCGCGTCGGATGTAGATTGTAGATATCCGCGGCGTCGCTGAGTCCGAACGGGAAGTTGACGATCTCTTCCCTTCTCGGCCGATCTCGGCCGGCTCAGAACCGAGTCCGAGTCGAACACTGAAAGGAAGAGTTGTCCTGGACTCGGGCGTATTGGAGATCGCCGCAGCATGTCGTCGAAGATTGCCGCAGCGTCGTGTGGGCCCGACTGGCGCGCGAGTCAGCTGGCTTCCTCGGCTGGTTTGGATCGGTCCGTGTCGGCCGGGGTGAGATTGCGATCTGGTCGGCGACGAAGTCAAGGCTTCTGAATGCGATTGTATCTCCGGGGGGGAGTTTTGCCGCCGTCGACTTCGGTTGCTGGATCCATCGAGCTTGTAGATGTAGATCGCGCCGAAAGCCCTACCTGGCGTGCCAACTGTCGATGTTTTACACACGGCAATAAATATATGGGGCTACTCGTGCGGATGGAAACTCGGTGGATTGCAAAGGAACACAAGGAAAATTTTATACTGGTTCAGGCACTCGATGTTGAGGTAATACCCTAACGTCCAGTTTGTATGTATTCCTTTGAGGATATACGGTGGTAGTTCTGATGAACTGTATGGCCGTGTGCTTCTATGAGCTCTTCTGCCCTCATGGGGCGCCTGCTCCCCTTATATACTGGGGGACAAGGTTACAAGGTAGGAGTCCCCATTGGATTACGACTAGGAGATCTCCCCTTAGAGATATAACGTACCCGACTAGGACTGTATATTCCTTTCTATACAAGGCGAAGTCTGCCGAATCTAGCTATATCTCTAATTACAAGGCTAGGCCCATCCTCTATCCGAGTGGCCCATATGCTTGTCATGAGGTACCCGGGGCCCATGGCACCCACAGGAAGTCGGACAACGAGGTGGCCAACATGGAGCGCAGTCGGTCGTGGCCCCAACGGAACAACGACTACCAGAAAGTCATGAGTGTGCCATGCCCCTTTCACCCCAAGGGCAAGCACGCGGCCAAAGACTGCTACATGCTCAAGAAGTTTGCCTCCGAGCAGGCTTCATCGTTTGGTGCTGACAAGGACAAAGACAAGCCAGACTCGGGTCCGGCTGATGATTTCCAAGATCCTCAAGCCGAGCTCAACCATATCTTCGGGGGGCCACTCGCGGACGAGTCGAAACGCAAACAGAAGCTTTCAGCACACGACATCAACACGGTCTCTACGACGGACACCCCCTGATAACCTGCGCTGTAAGAGATGGCCATCACCTTTAATCACGCAGATCACCCGGATCGGGTTTCCCACCCAGGACGCTATCCACTCGTCCTAGACCCGGTCGTCAGAAACATCAGGCTGAAGAAAACCCTCATCGATGGAGGTTGCACGCTCAATATTCTGTTCGCCAAGACTTTGGACGAGATGAAGATTCCTCGTTCAGAACAACGGCCAAGCACTGCGCCCTTCCATGGGATAATTCTCGGCCTGTCATCAACTCCACTCGGGCAGATAACCTTGCCGGTAACCTTCGGCACGCGGGATAATTTCTGCACAGAAAACGTCTGCTTCGAGGTTGCCAACTTTGAGACCGCGTACCACGCGATACCCGGATGACCGGCACTCGCCAAATTTATGGCCATACCGCACTATACATACATGGTGCTGAAGATGCCTTGGCCAGCGGGAGTCCTCTCCCTCCGCAGCGACATCAAGCAAGCCTTCACCTGCGACAAGGAGAGCTGCGAACTGGCTCAATCACAAGAGGCGGCAGTCGGGCGCGATAGCATTCGGCAAGCCGTCACAACAGAAGTCGAGCAAGATCAAGTTCCGGTGAAAAAAGCAGCGAAGTCGGGAATTTCAGCGGACTCTGACATGAAGAAGATCCCCCTGGACCCTTCCGACCCCTCCAAGACTGCTCTAGTCGGGACCGGACTCGACCCCAAATAGGAAGACGCGCTCGTCACCTTCCTCCAAGCCAACAAGGATATCTTCGCGTGGAAACCGTCCGACATGCCGGGCGTACCAAGGGAGGTGATCGAGCACGCCCTAAACGTGAAGACAGACGCCAAGCCAGTCAAGCAACGGCTGCGGCGCTTCGCTCAAGAACGCAAAGATGCTATTCGGGAGGAAATTACCAAGCTCCTCACAGCCGAGTTCATCAAGGAGGTCTACCACCCGGACTGGCTGGCAAACCCAGTTCTGGTCCGGAAGAAAAACGGTAAATGGCGCATGTGCATCGACTACACCGACCTCAACAAAGCGTGCCCCAAGGACCTATTTGGTCTTCCCCGGATAGATCAGTTGGTTGATTCCACGGCAGGGTGCGACCTACTCAGCTTTCTCGACTGCTACTCGGGATACCATCAAATCAACCTGAGGGAGGAAGACTGCTTGAAGACATCTTTCATCACGCCGTTTGGAGTGTATTGCTATATCACAATGCCGTTCGGTCTGAAGAACGCGGGCACAACCTATCAACGGGCTATTCAGCAGTGTCTGCACACTCAGATCAGGCGCAATGTGGAAGCCTACGTCGACGACGTGGTGATCAAGACCAAGTCCAAAGAAGACCTCATCGCTGACTTGGAAGAAACCTTCCAAAACCTTCGAAGATTCAAGATGAAGTTGAACCCGGAAAAATGCTCCTTCGGTGTGCCATCCGGAAAGTTACTCGGCTTCATCGTCTCGCATCGCGGCATCGAGGCTAACCCGGAGAAAGTCAACGCCATCAGGAACATGGCACCCCCGACCAACCTCAAAGACGTCCAGAAGCTGACAGGCTGCATGGCGGCACTCAGCCAGTTTATCTCCCGACTGGGCGAACGGGGTAGGCCCTTCTTCAAGCTACTCAAAAAGGCCGACAATTTCCAATGGACTCCGGAAGCCCAACGAGCCTTTGAAGACTTCAAAAAATTCCTCACATCACCCCCCGTGTTGGTGTCACCTCTACCCCAGGAACCGCTAATGCTATATCTGGCGGCAACAACACAGGTAGTCAACTCGGTGCTGGTGGTTGAGCGATCCGAACAGGGTCATATTCAAAAAATACAACGGCCAGTCTACTTTGTCAGCGAGGTCCTTGCCGACTCCAAAACGAGATATCTGCAGGTCCAGAAGCTGCTATATGGCCTACTCATCATAGTCTGGAAGCTGGTGCATTATTTCCAAGCACACCAAGTCACGGTGGTCACAGCATTTCCACTCGGGGATGTCCTTCATAATCGCGAGGCCACCGGCCGAATCGCTAAATGGGCACTTGAGTTGATGGCGTTCGACATCACCTTTCAGCCACGGACAGCAATTAAATCTCAAGCTCTAGCCGACTTCGTGGCCGAGTGGACAGAAGTTTAACTGCCAACACCAACAGCAAAGCTAGAGTACTGGACAATGTACTTCGATGGTTCTCTACGGATCGGCGGCGCCGGGGGTGGAGTCATATTGACCTCCCCTACCGGCGAAAAACTAAAGTACGTTCTACAAATCCACTTCCCGGCTTCCCACAATGTCACCGAGTACGAGGCCCTTGTTCATAGGCTCCGCATCGCTATATCACTCGGCATACGTTGACTGGTTGTGCGCGGGGACTCTCAACTCGTGGTAAACCAAGTCATGAAAGACCGGACCTGTCTCGATGATACCATGGTGGCATACTGTCAGGAGGTCCGCAAGCTGGAAAAGAAGTTCGACGGGCTGGAAATCACACACGTCCTGCATCAATACAACGATGCGGCAGACGAGCTGGCAAACATGGGATCCAAGCAAGAAGCAGTTCTGACTGGAATCTTTGTCGAGCAACTTATGGAGCCATCAGTCAAGAAGAAACCAGCACCGGAGCAGTCGGGAAGCGAGCCTACCCCGGCCACAGATGAGGTGCTGCACATATGTCAAGACTGGAGGACTCCTGTTGTCAAATTTCTCCTGGACGACCAACTCCCAGAAGATCGCAGTCAAGCCGAGCAGATAAAGCGTCGAAGCAAAAGCTTCCTACTAGTCGGAGAAGACCTGTACCGAAGAAGTGCATCCAGTGTCCTCATGCGCTGCGTCACCACCGAGGAGGGCAAGCAGATTCTACATTCGATTCACTCGGGCATATGTGGCAACCACGCCGCATCCAGGACGTTAGTCGGAAAGGCTTACCGGCAGGGATTTTTCTGGCCTACAGCAGTAACAGACGCCAAAGACGTCGTTCGCAAGTGCGAGGGTTGCCAGTTCTACGCAAGACAAAAAAATCTCCCAGCCCAGGAACTCCAAACTATCCCCATTTCCTGGCCATTTGTAGTATGGGGGCTCGACATGGTCGGGCCTTTTAGGAAAGCACCAGGAGGGTTCACACATTTATTTGTCGCGGTGGACAAATTCACCAAGTGGATTGAGGCAAAACCCATTGCAACAATTACAGCAGCACGAGCAAAGGACTTCATCATGAGTATACTATACCTGTTCGGGGTCCCTAACCGCATCATCACCGACAACGGTACTCTGTTCGCAGCCGGCGTATTCCAAGACTTCTGTGACGATTTCGGCATCAAGATCTGCTACGCATCTGTGGCACACCCGCGGAGCAACGGGCAGGTCGAACGAGCCAACAGTATGGTCTTACAAGGCATCAAGACCAGGATATTCGACCGACTACAACCATATTCGGGCCGGTGGGTACAAGAACTCCCATCCATTCTCTGGTCTCTCAGAACCACGGTTAGTCAGGCAACAGGGCAATCCCCTTTCTTTTTGGTCTACGGTGCCAAGGCTATGCTACCTACAGAGTTACAGTTCGGCTCTCCGCGAGTCCGGGCTTACTCAGAAGATGACTCCAACAATACCCAACTGGTCGAACTAGATCAGCTGGAAGAAGCAAGAGACACCACAACAATCCAGTCAGCAAGGTATCTTCAAGGCCTACGTCGCTACCACAATCGCAATGTCCGTGGCCGTGCCTTTTTGGTTGGGGATCTCGTTCTGAGGAAAATACAAACCACCAAAGACAGGCATAAATTATCCCCAATCTGGGAAGGGCCGTTCATTATAGCCGAGGTCACGCGGCCAGGCGCCTATCGACTGAAGACCGAAGATGGCGTTCTCATCAGCAACTCATGGAACATAGAACAGCTATGTCCTTTCTATACCTGAGTTCTATAATTTTCATGTGTACAGTTCTTCTGACTCACTATGCCGCTTGTATCAACCGAGTAGTGAGTCGGGGGCTGCATGTATATATGTGTCCTGTCAATAACATACGAGCTTATCTTACTTCGGTTATGAAGCCTTACTACGACTGTCACGTTTGCCCGAGTACAGCTTCTTACTTTGAACGTTTTTATTAAGTTCTGACAGACTAACTCGGTGCATACTACACGGTCGAGTAAAGCTAATGATGACTGAGTAATGAGTTTTGCGGCACAGCACACATATTTACACATGCTTGTTTAACAAAAGTTTATATACACCGACTACATAACATGTTGCCCTTACAGACCCAGGTCTCGGGTAATTATTTCAGCAGTCGGCTTCGCCCGGGCAATCAGCTCCAGTGCCTCCTCGGGCGTCGTCTCTTCGGCAAACCCCTCCCCGATGGCTTCAATATCCGCCCTTGGGTAGATGGACTTGGTCATCGCCACGGTCTGGGCCACGCCGGTGCACAACATGCTCATCCGAGTACTTTTTCAAGGCACTTGGTGCATCCTCGAGACGCGCCTCTATCTGGGGGATTCTGCTGCAACTGGTCCCCATAGGGTAGGGATCTATGAGGTCAAGGAGCCCTTTCATGGACCCGAC
This sequence comes from Oryza meyeriana var. granulata, assembly GCA_003991445.1. Classification (NCBI taxonomy): domain Eukaryota; kingdom Viridiplantae; phylum Streptophyta; class Magnoliopsida; order Poales; family Poaceae; genus Oryza; species Oryza meyeriana. Next base: position 12,307 of record RYFJ01001029.1, on the reverse strand, counting down.
GAGGGCCTTCCGTGACTCCCTGATCACTCTTATCTCCTCTGTGTAGAACCGATATTGGGCCCGGACATTGGCTCTCATGTCTGCCCAGGTCCGTCGACAAGTAAACTTGTCAGATTCGGATACAGACGGAACGACTAATGGATTGGCTAAGATCGCTGTCGGGTTGAGGACTTACTTTCGTAGTCGGCCTCCCACCCGGCCGTGGTCTTCTACAGTTCAGCTTTTTCCTTACCGAGCTTGGCGACGGTCTCCTCCAACTCGGCCTTCTCCCAGTCAAGCTCGGTGTTGGCCTTTGTCAGGTCGGCCTTGACCTTCTCAAGCTCAGCCCTGGCTTCTTCGGCTTCCTTCAGCTGTGATTCCCTCTCTGTTTGGGTCTTCAACTCCGCTTCGAGGGCTGCACCACAGATTAGCCAAGAGCTCAACCGTGCAGTCATGACATGACTGGGCAGTCGGGAACAACGCAGCTGGATGAATGCATCAATGGTTCGGTCAGGAAGATATATTCGGGGATCTTACCTCTGATCTTTCCGGCTAGGGCCCATGTCTCCGCCCTGAGCTGATCGGCGCCACTCTTCAGCTAGGCCTCCCTCCCCGCATGACGCTCCTCCATCTCGGCCTTCAATGCCCGGAGCTACTCTAGTTCTGCGAGGTGGGGAGCCACCTCAACCAAGATTTCTGTCATCGCCTCATTGCGGTCGATAAGCTTCTGCTCAGGATAAGAGACAGACCATGGACGGAGTCAGACATCAAAACAAGAAGATTGCCAAGGCTCTACCACAAGAATCATACCGCGACTCCCTTGGACCCGCTGATGGCAGCGCGAAGCAAGCTTTCGCTCTCTCTCCTCGCGACGACTTCATCAAGCCTGAAGCTCTTCGCTGTCCCATCAGGAGCCGTCCATGTGAATGTCCGGGGCATCACGCGTGGAGGAGCTTCGATCCGGGGCAGATGCGGGATCTCCAGCGGCGGCGACGACGACGACGATGACCACAACAGTGATGGGGTCCTGGCCTCAGCACCGCCGTCCCCCACGACCTCGGGGACCGGCTCAGGGGCTCCGGCCGCGACCTCCACGATGAGCGACGCTTCGGGGGCTGGGGCCTCAGCCTCAGCAGCCGCCTCTTGGTCGGGTGGCGGCAGCGACCCTGCAGTCGGGACCACCTCGGTCTCCGTGACCGGGCTGGCCACCGGCTCAACAGGTGTATCCGCAGCCGCCGGCTCGGCTGGGGCAGGCTCATCATAGGGAGCGGTCGGGTCGACCTCCTTGAGATCGATATCGGCCCGCTTCCTGCACGACGAAACAATGCATCACGATACTGCTTCAACACACAAGGATTTCAGAAGACGCGGAGCAGCGCACCTCTTGGAGAACTTCAGCTTCTTGCCGGCAGTCGGCCCGGTCGGCGTCACAATCGGTGGCGGCGCATCAACCCGAGTCGGCCCCGACTCCGGTGTGGTCGGCTTGGGCGCCTCCACCCTGCGGCGTCTGCTCTAGCAGGCCCTCGGTGGCGCCGCGGCCGGGGCTCGACAACATCGGGCTCAAACCTGTAGGTCTCAACCTGGGACTTGACCACTTGGGCGTCGCGGCAACGGCGTCCTTTATCTTCAAGCATCCGGCCACGGCGCACGCTGTCATGGCCCCCTCGCCCCGATATAAAATCGACTTCTTCCCCGCTCTCTTGGAGTCGGGTTGGGCAGCTGAGGGACTTCTCGGCCTCTTCTTCGACACGACGGCCGACAACAGGTAGGAGTCCTCATCAAACTCCACGCACCACTACAAGAAATTCAACAAGATACATCATATACTGCCGGGGACTTAGACATCCGAGTCCACGGGCATGCGCTACGAAGGGAAGACAGATGTTACCTCGGACCGGGGCTAGCTGCGCCTGTAAGACGCAATGCGTCTCTTCTTGTCCTCGGTCTCAATTACCCCGCTGGAGAAGTATTCGAACAGGGTCTCCGTCACCTTCCGCTCGTTGGCCGATTCCCGGCTGACCCGGTCAAGGTCATGTTTTCCCTGGTAATCCCAGCCAAACGCGCTCCTCAGCTTCAGGGGCTGGAAGCACCGAGTCAGGAACCGCCTGGCCACCCAGGGACCAGTCAGGCCGGCCTTCTTGAAATTATCCAACTTCATCAGCAGTTGGTGCACTTGACCCATCTCTTCATAGGTCGGGTCCGCTGACCAATTCGGCAAAACTACCGGCGGCGAGCCGGTGAATGGCCGCAAGGAGGGAGCCAGATTTGCGCAATAGAACCACTCTTTGTGCCAGCCCTTCAAGGAGGATTTCAAGGGAAGATCAAGATATGACTTTTTCCTATCACTCCTCAATTGAAGACCAGCCCCCCCCCCAATTACATTGATGCTATTTTTGGAGGGCTGAGGTTTAATGTGGAACAAATGCTTAAAGAAGTTGAAATGGGGTTCCACACCCAAATAGCACTCGCATAGAGTGACAAAGATAGAGATCTGAAGAATCGAGTTGGGATTCAAATGCACCAACTCTAGCTTGTAGAAGTCAAGGATGCGGCGGAAGAAATCAGAAGACGGAAGGCACAAGCCTCGATCGAAAAAAGAGGCAAAAACTACCATTTCACCAGGTCGGGGATTTGGGCTCGACTCATCCCTAGCCGACCACCAGCGAATCACCTCCTGACTGGGCAACTTCAGTTTGCTCTCCAGCCGCCTCAGCTTCACCGAGCCGCAATCCGAAATCGGCCAAGAACTCCCCGGCGTCCCCGCAAGATCCGAAGCCTTCGGCATGACTAGAGGCAATGAGATTTGGGGAAAAGCAAATCGGGGGCTTGGATCAAACAAAGAGGATTGGAATCGCCCGAGTTCGGGTGGGGAATGGCAGTAGCTAACCCTAGCCGAGCGGGAGGCGAAAAGTTGGGCGCGAAGGTGGAAGACGAAGCGATTGGCTGATTTGGGGAAGATGAAGGAATCTTTTTCTCTCTCCCTGCTTTTATGGAGCTGATGCCGACTAGATGGGCTTCGGCCTACACAGTTAGCACTGGGCCAACAAGATATGAGTTCCTACAGTAGCATGCTCCATGTGGACCGCCTGCAGGCTGAGTTGAAATTATAGTGCTAGTGCTACTGACAGGAGCCGATGAGGTAAACAGGTATGCTTCATGAGAGCCTTACTGCCAAAACATATATGTTTGGGTATCTGTTTTAATCACCAGGTCTCGAGGATATATCCTTACAAGGATCACAAGCTGGTCTTCATTAAAATTGGAGATACAGGTATCTTTCTCGGGTACACCTAACCACGCCGTGGCTTTATTTTCATAAAGTGGTACTCGGCCTACATGCGTGGCCATCAGTTGCCATGAGCAACATTTTACCCGCTGACATGATGCGGAAGAGTCTAACTTCCGAGTAGTGCACTACTCGGGAGAGACTATAAATATCTTTTTTCCGCTGACATGATGCGGAGGAGTCTAACTTCCGAGTGGGACGCCACTCGAAAAAGACTATAAACCCCTTTTTCCAGCTGACATGACGCTGAAGAGTCCCATATACAAGTAGCATTCTACTCGGCAAGACTATAAACACATATTCCGCTGACATGAAGTCGAAGAGTCCTACGTATGAGTAATCTCCTACTCGGCAAGACTATAAAATTTATTCCGGTTGACATGATACCGAAGAGTTTCAAATACCAGTAGTAATCTACTCGGGAAAGACTTCCAGGTTAAAGATCTTTGACTTTATGTTTAATTGTCTTCACAATTAAGCACAAAGTCGGGGGCTACACCTAATAGGTGCACCTATTCGGCGCACACTATTCATATATCTACATGAAGCCCTTCATAGCCTCGCTGCCAGCTGACATGAAGCAGGACTCGGAAGAAGACTTACTCGGACAAAGAGTACTCGAGGGCACTGCACTCGAGCAACCTTCACTGTGGAGGACGAGCACTCGGCATCAGCTGTGACTCAACTATGAAGGTCTTAGGGGCTACTGTGGAGGCCATGGGCCCCGGGTACCTCATTGCTAGTACATGGGCCACTTGGATAGAGGATGGGCCAAACCATGTAATTAGAGATAAGATAGCATCCGGCAGGCTTTGCCTTGTATAATAAGGAAACACAGTCTTAGTCAGATATGACTCTATCTCTAAGGAGGAAATCCCTTGGCCGTATCTGGCTGGGATCCTTATCATGTACCCCTGTCCCCTAGTATATAATGGGAGGCAGGGCGCCCCTCAGGGCAAGGACAACAAGATCACCGATCATCAAACACCTTAGAGGAATAACACCTCAGCTGGACGTAGGGTATTACCTTACATCGAGGGCCTGAACCAGTATAAACCTTCTGTGTTCCTCTGCAATCCACCGAATTCACCCTCGCCGAGTAGCCCCATAGTTTCATTGCCGTTGCAAAGCATCGACAGTGACCGACTGCCACAATGAAGCTGTCTGTCTTGCGTTTGGGATTCTCGGCTTTAGTCAGGACCGCGTTGTCGGTGTCCTTCCGCTTCTTCTGTCAGGATGCCTTTTTGTCATCGAGGGCCTCAGCAACAGCGTGGGCCGAGTCGGCATATTTGTTCGCCATGTTGAATAAAGCCTTGACAGAGTTGCGAGGCTTCTGCGTGAATTTGTCGATGAACAAGGTGTCTTTGTCTCCTTTTCGAAAGGCGGCGATGACGACCTCATCCTTGATGTTTGAGATTGAATTCTTCTTATCAGAAAACCTTTTGATGAAGTCACGAAGAGACTCATTCTTCCTTTGATGCAACTGATACAGGTCGTACTCGGAAGATGGCCTCTCATATGTTCCCTAGAAGTTGGTGATGAAACATTCTCAGAGTTCTCCCTAGGAGCCGATTGATTGCTTGGGAAGTCCTGTTAGCCATGTCCTCGCTGAGTCGGCTAAAGCGACTGGGAGGTAGTTAGCCATGACTTTGTGATTTCCTCCAGCTGCTCGGATTGCCAGAGTATAGACCGTGAGCCAGGACTTGGGATTGGTCTTTCCATCGTATTTCTCGATTCCTGTAGGCTTGAAACCCGATGGCTAGTCGACCTGTTGTAGCTTCTAGGTGAAGGCCGGTACGCCTTCATCTTCATGAGGACTCCGACCCCGACTACGGCGGCAAAACCGCTCGTGGTGGAGGCCAAAACGCTCATTCTCGTCTTCCAGTTGGCGTTGCTCATCTTCTTCTCGTTCGCGGCGCCGAGCATTGATGTTCTACCGAAGGTCATGCCGTAGTTGGCCTCGGAGATCCTGATTGTCCCGATGGTCGCTTCGACGCTGCCGTTTGTTGTTGGGGTTGCCGAGTGATGTTTGGCGTGACTCCGTGTGTAGCCGACTAGAGCCGACCACTCGACGTCGCTTTGAGGTGAATGAGACTGCTGCTGGGGAGGCTGACCGACTGGTCGGTACAAGGGTATCGCCCGACTGTTGGTGCTGCTGGCATGCAGCAGCGGTGATCATGGCTTTTATCCTTGCTATCGTCGGGGTGGCCTGGTGATCAGGCCCGAACTGGAGTGTATCCAATAGAGTTGCAATGGCCACGATGTTCTGTTGAGGAGTAACGAAGACATCGTGGTTGCTGACTCGGGTTTGGAGGATTTGTTGCTGACCGATTCGCCCAGCCTTGCGTAGATCGTCGTTGCGGGCGTGCAGGCGTCTTGCTTCTTCCTCTTGTTGTTCTTGCAGTCAGCGTGATTCCTGAGTAGGAGTTGAGACTTTGGATGCCATGAAGATTTCTCGTGGTGGAGAGAAGTTTGCTAAGCTGCTGTCAGACTTAGAGTCGGAGTCCAACTGAGTGTCGGAATCCGACTGAGAGTCAAAGTCAGAATAATTGATGGGGGTGATTATAACTCCAACCTCCCTAGATCCAATCCCGAGCGGCTCTAGGCCGTATCTGAGTCGAACTCCAGAGGATCAGGTTTGCCGCGTCGGATGTTGTTCGAAGATATCCGCGGCATTGCCGTGTCTGAACGGGAGATTGACGATCTCCTCCTTCCTTAGCCCGATCTCGGCCGGCTCAAGACCGAGTCCGAGTCGAACACTGAAAGGAAGAGTTGTCCCAAGACCCGGGCAAGTGGATGATTGCCGCAACAAGTCGATGATGGTCGCTGCAGGATCGTGTGGACTGACTGGCACGGAGTCGGCTGATTCCTCGGCCAGTTGGATCAGGTCTGCGTCGGCCAAGGTGAGATTGCCAAACATGTCGACGATGAAGTCGAGGCTTCCGAATGAGATTGTATCTCCGGGGGAGAATTTGTTGCCGTCGACTCCGGTTGTTGGATCCATCGAGCTTGTAGATGTAGATCTCACCGAAGCCCCTACCTGGCGCACCAACTGTCGATGTTTTATACCGGCAATATGAATATGGGGCTACTCGGTGGATGGAAACTCGGTGGATTGCAAAGGAACACAAGGAGATTTTATACTGGTTCAAGCCCTCGATGTGAGGTAATACCCTACGTCCAGTTTGGGGTGTATTCCTTTGAGGAATTATGGTGGCGATTCTGATGAACCGTGTGAACCTCTTGTGGTCATGCCCTCAGGGGGCGCCTTGCCTCCCCTTATATACTGGGGGACAGGGTACAAAGTAGGAGTCCCAACGAACTCTAGCCAAGGATCTCCTTTTAGAGATATAAACATGCCCGATAGACTGTTATATTTTTATCGTACAAGGCGGCCAAAGTCAAAAATTTCAGTGGAGTCAGAAACAAAAGATCCCCCTGGACCCATCCAACCCAACCAAGACAGCACTTGTTGGGACCGGACTTGACCCCAAATAGGAAGACGAGTGTCGATGTTTACACCGGCAATATAACGTAATATGGGCTACTCGGCAAGGGGAAACTCGGTGTGGATTGTAGAGGAACACAAGGAGAAGTTTATACTGGTTCAGGCCCTCGATGTGAGGTAATACCCTACGTCCAGTTGTGCTATTAAATTCCTCTGAGGTGTTGCTGATGGATGATATCTCGTGATCTCCTGCCCCTTGTGGGGCCCTGCCTCCCCCTTTATATACTAGGGGGCGGGTAACGGAAGGATCCAGCCGGATACGGCTACGGTTTCCTGTCTTAGAGTAGAACTTATCCAATAAGACTTATGTTTCCTTATTGTACAAAGCAATCTGCTGGGTGCTATCTATTCTAACTCTACATACTCTCGGCCCATCCTCTATCTAAGGTGGCATGATGCTTTGGTGAGTACTGGGCCCATGGCCTCTCACAGTACCCGAGACCCTTCATAGTTCATAGGCTGATGCGAAGTCTCATTTACGATCGCACCACGACCTCTGCCGATGTGCGATGCATCCCGAGTACTCTTGCCGAGTGAGTCGTCTTCTCCGAGTCCTGCTTTTCATGTCAGCTGGCAGCGAGGCTATAGAAGGGTTTGATGTACGATGTATAAATGTGTCGCGCCGAATATGGCCACTATTAGGGTAGCCCAATCTTGTGTGAAATTGTGAAAGACAATAAATCATAAAGTCAAGATCGTAACCTGATATGCTTTCCTGAGTCGTAATACTATAGGTATATGAGACTTCATATCATGTCAATCAGGAATAACTAAGTCGTTGCCGAGTAGGGAACTACTCTAATGTAGGACTTTTTCGACTTCGTGTCAGCGGAATTGTGTTTATAGTCTTGCCGAGTAGGATGTACTCCTTATATGGGACTCTTCAGCTTCCTGTTTATGCGTATGAATTTTGGGGGTTATAGCTTTCCTTGATTGTTGATCTCATTCTAGTATTAGTTTTTGACTCTCCGCATCTAGTGCTTATTTGTCTGTGGAATGAGAAATTTATTAGTTTCTTCTTCGTAGAGTGTCTACTATCTCATAAAGTTGACTTTCATCGTTCTATCGTTCTGTGAATATTTTTTTATGTTTGTCTTCATTTTGTGCAACTGATTTGGCTTACTTTTTTTGTATGTATATTTGTGATTAAATTTTATTAATTCTCATTGGCATTTGTGTCAGTGTATTTCGTAGAAGAAACCTTTTGTCATATTTCCCATATTTAATTGATAGACTTTTTCGCTTGGTGGATCATGTAAGATTTATTTCTTGAGACTGGTGATAAAAAGATATCTCTCATATAATATATTGTTTTATTTGCAATAAGGCTTCTTCATTTGTAAGCATTATCTGTTTATCTTTCTTTGTCGCTGTTGTAGCTACCATTTTTGTCTTTGATTTTTCACGTCATTTAGCTAGTGGGCTTCTACTATGGTATGCATTTTCTTATCTTTTGGGAACTTCATTGTTCTTGTTTGGTCTCTTTCATTTATTCCTTTTTTTTTTTTTTTGACTGTGGAGGCCAGCCATTTAGTTAGCACGGCCTCTTATAAAAGCGGGGGGAGAGAGAAAAAGATTCCTTCATCTTCCAAATCGCCAATCGCTTCGTCTTCCCCCTTCGTGGCCCCACTTGCCACTGCTCGCTAGGGTTAGCTCTGCTACCTGTCCCCGGCCGCTTGACTGGGCGATCTACCTCTTGTCTGTTCCAAGCCCAAACTCGGCTTGTCCTTAATTTCCGCCCCAACATGTCGAAAGCTTCCGGATCCCCGCGGGTGTCAACCGGGAATGCTTGGCCATTCGAATTGCGGCTCGGTGAAACTAAAGCTGCGGAGAGATCATTGCAAGTTGCCAAGCTTAGGAGTCATCGTTGGGGCCGGCTAAGGGTTGAGTCGGTCCCAATCGCCCCAACTGGCGAAAAAGCTAGTTTTTGCAATTTTTTCATCGGGTTTGGCTTCTCTTCTGATTTTCCGCCGCCGACTTCTAGAGTTGGGATTGGTGATTTGAATCCAAACAGATTCTTCAAATCTCATATTTGTTACCTCTCGGTTGCTTTTGGGTGTGAGCCCCATTTTAATTCTTTAGGCACTGTCCATCACATCCAGCACGCCAAGAATAAATCAATGTGAATGGGGTGTCTCCAGTTGACGAATATGGGAAAAACATTCTTGATCTCCCTGAATCATCCTTGAAGGCTGACAAGGATGGTTTCATTGCGCATTGCTCCCTCCTTGCGTCCATTCCGGTTGCCACCGGTAGTTTACAATTGTCACAGATCAACCTTTGAGGAGATGGGCCAAGTGGCATCAATTGTTGGGAAATTAGAAGCGCTTAAGGAGCTGCTGACTGGCTTAAGGTGCGGCGTTTTCTGACTCGGCGCATCCAGCCCCCCCCCCCCCCGATTTTTTGGGGAAAGGGCTTTTGAAGGAAGCGCGTTCGGTGGATTTTCAGGGCAATAGATTGACCGATAAGCACGAGCGCAACAAGTACAGGTACCAGACCCTGTTTGGTTCTTCTCTGAGGGGGTGATCGAGACGAAGACGATAACGCGGACCGCGGCTTATAGCTTCTGGCCCCATCCCAAGGTAATTTTGTCTTCTTCTGTACGAAGTTTGTGGGCTTGTATCTGTGATTTGCCGATTGTGTATGTACTTGGTTATTCATTTAGTGGGTACGAGGAATCGATGAGGACTCCACCGTTTCAGCCGTTAAATTTAGAAGACGAGTAGCCCCACCTGCCCAACCGACTCCAGAGGCGGGGGAAAGCTTTGTTCTATATAGGGCGAGGGCATGACACGCAGTGTGTAGGCGGTCTAAAAGGAATGTCGCCGTGGCACCCAGCCAATAGTCCCAAGTTGCACAGTAGCGGCCGATCGCCGACCCGGCGAAAGCACTTGAAGTAGACTATGAGCAGGCATTGCACCCACGGTCCCGATCGGCACGCCACACAGGGCCCCCTCCAGTGCCACGCACCGCCGTTTGCCGACCAGTCGACAACCGGGTCGCGCTCTGTCGGGACCCGGATTGCCCCGGGAAACCAGTCTCCAGAGTAAGCCTTGGATCTTCTGAGATCTTTTTAGTAGTATTGATGTTTGTTTGCCATGCTGGAAGCTCGATACTGATCTCAAGGAGACCGTCCGAACGCCCTTGAAGGAGCGCCTAGCCGACGCGGCCCTGCAGCCCCCGCTGAGCAGGCAACCTAGTACGACACTGAGGTGGGCCCGCACTGCGGGCGGGCCCGACCATGGGGAGGGGGGGGGGGGGCGTATGAAGTGCGCCCTACTTGAGTCGACGCCCACATGGAGATGTTGCCCAAGCCCCCGATCGACTCCCTGAGGCCGTAGTGAGCCAGCATGGGGGCCAGGACCTGTCGCCATCATGGTATCAATGCGTCGCGCCGAAGATCCCCCTCCCTCGAGAGCTCCTCCGCGAGTTCCCCGGAGTCATTGACAGCGCCTGATGAAGCGAGGGTTCAAGCTAATGAGGGCGGCGAGAAGGACATAAAGCTTGCTCACAGAAAACGTCCTATTGGGGTCGAGGGTGTTGTAGATTCTTGCGAGGAGTCTTGTGGTCTTCCCTTTGACGTCTGACTCGTTTTTGACTTGTTTTCCCGAGCGAAGCTTGCTGTCGTAAGAGGAGAGAATGATCCGGTCAAATGGCCCCATCTCGCGAATAGGTACTCCGGCGTGGAAGGCTAGACTGGAGCGCCCCGCGAGGAAACTAGCTGAAGATCGACCGCTCAGGGATGAAAACTTGGCCAAACGGAAGATTGAGGTCATCAATCCCGAATGTTAATCTTCCCGACTGAACCATTGATTGTCTCGAGCTGCGTTGTTCGACTGCCAGTTTGTCATGGCTGCAAGGTTGAGTTCTTGACAATCATGTGCAGCCCCTCGAGCGATTAAAGACCGAACGAGAGGCAAGCCCACTGAGGAGGCCGAGACAAGCGTACTTGAGAGGACAAGCCGCCTGAAAAGGCCACACCGATCGAACGGGAGGCGAGTTAAAAAGCCAGGCCACCATCAAGCCGGCGAGAAAGGGTAGATGGAGAAAACCGGGCGGTGGGAGGCTGATTACATCACGTCCCGTCGAACAGATCTTAACAATCCTTTAATCATCCATTGCCCCACCTAACAGTTTACTTGTAGGCCGGGCAGACTTAGAGCCCATGCCAGCCAATATCGGTTTTATGAGAGAGATCAAGGTTCAGGAATCACGGAGGCCCGTGGTCCATAGGGTCCTTGATCGATGGATCTGCCTGTGGAACAGCACAGCCGAATCCCACCCAGTCGCCGCGCTTTGAGATGCAGACTGCCTGAAGAGGTACTCGAGACATGTCATGCGGGGGCTTACGACCGGTGACAAATATCTACCTCGAGGGTGCATGGAAGCACCAGCGAGGGTTGCGTAGAGACGCGCCAAGAGGCAACTAAGCTATAGCACGGGCGACCGACTCTGAATATCACCGAGACTGGCTGTAAGACCACATATCATTAGCGTATGTAAAACTTCTGGGAAACGTGTAAATATGTGCAATGGCGCCAACTTGAATTATTACTCAGCTGTCATAGCTTAAACTTATGTGTTCACCCGATAGTCGTAGAATTAATAAAATTGTCTCAATGTAAGAATGGTACCGCAAAGACTGCGTCGTAGTAAGCTTGTAACTAACGAAGAAATCGATTATTATTGAGACAATAATACCTGCACCCCCTCACTACTCTGAAGCAACGGTAGTGATCAGAGAACTGTACAATAGAAAGTATAAAGTAGGTAAGAGACGTAGCATCTCTGTTCATAGTGCTGATGACACCGTTCGGCTGCGATCGGTGTGGCCGGTGACCGGCTATAATGAACGGCTCCATGGGGTAATTGTAAACTGCTTCGGTGTTTATTTTTCCAAGAAAGATCCGACCGAAAAAAAGGTGGCACAGAATTGCGAGTGCTACGACGCAGGTGAGATACTTGCTGAGGAGTTGCGATCTTGCTTCTTCAACGATGCTCGCCTAATGGTATTGCTTTGAGAGACGTCTTTGAGTACCCGCCGCGGAACGAATTGTAAATCTGTAGCATGCCTCAACACCATAGACCCAAAGAACGGGGATTGCTGTTGCCGACTAACCATGGTCGAGAGACCAGAGAACAGATGGAAGTCTGTAACCCGGCGGTATGGTTAGTCGGTCGAAATCTGGCCTGAGCCTCGAAGACCCATACTGTGGCTTGTTTCGACGCCCGTGCTCCGAGATGTGCATAGTCTAGCATCTGTGCTGCACTCTTCCTCATAAGGCTTGGAAATCGCACCTGAGTCTGTTGTCGGATGATTGGTTTAGGAACCCAATCTGTTATATACTCATAGAAGCCTTCCGTCGCTGTATAGGCAACGGGTTTGCCTCAATCACCTGTGAATTAATCTACGAAAGATTGTGAACCTCCTGGTGCTTCTGAAAGGCCACTCATGTCGAGACCCATCACTGGATGGGCAGGATGGGTTGTTGGAGTTCCTGGGCTGGGAATCTGTTGGTCTTGTGTAGACTGGC